>JARWLC010000016.1:14978105-15458105 GCA_033318265.1 Phyllotis vaccarum
ATAACATAGATGATTATATAACTAAGATGTCTCTATAGTAGAATGGGGAGTTAATTGAGTATATGCCCGAGAGTGGTATAGTTGGACAAGAAAGTAGACCTGTCTATAACTTTTTAAAGAATCCACATACTGATTCCCAAAGAGGCTATACAGTTTTTCCCACCTACCGTCAGTGAATAAGTACCCCTTTCCTCATATTCACTCTAGCAATTGTTATCATTTTTTATTCAGCCATTCTGACTGTGTTTAAGTGAAATCTCAAATTTGTTATAATTTGATTTTCCCTGATAACTAATGTGTCAACTATTAATTTTTTGTTAGCTATCTGTATTTTGTCTTTTGAGAACTCTCTACGTTCACTCTTGTTCAACATAGGACTTGATGTCTTAGCTTGGAAGATAAAACAAGGGAAGGAGATAAAGGAGCCTCAACCAAGAAAGGTCAAAGTTCAATGATCTTTATTTGCATTGTGGTTAAAAAATTTTTTATTGTATGTGTGTCCGTGTCTGTGTGTGTGTGTGTGTGTGTGTGTGTGTGTGTGTGTGTGTGTGTGTGTGTGTGTAGACAAAACTCTTTGTAACAGCAAAAAACCGGAGAGCTACCTGTGTTCTGTGCACGGGCACTCATGTCAGAGACACACATTAATAATTGTATAATGAATTTACATAAGAATCCCATAACTAGGAAGCATAATTCTTATTCTACAGAAACATAAAATGCATTGAGATCACATACAAAACAAGGAATCTAAAATATAGCATTATAAACCTGCAGCACAATGATTTCCAAAGCATGGGCTCTGCAGATAATGGGTAAGGTGTTTCAAGTGGTTTGTCATGGCCACCCTTGATGTGTGCTCTCTGCCTGCTGCAGTGAGTGATGAAGACAGCATCTCATGTGAGACCTGCTCCACACTGATAGCACATGATGTATATTATCTAGGGGCACAGAACATTAACACAGATCTCCAGTTGTCAAGAGGTACATAAGGGGCAAATATCCCCAAATGTGTATCGAAGCTTGAGAAAACATGATTTGTTTTAAATGTTTGTCAGAGTCATAAATTGACTTTCCTGCCCCTGTGGGACAGTAGCCCCAGCTTTACCAAAGCACCTAGATAATCTGCCCTGGTTGGTTAGCTCATTGTTCAGGGGAAAGAAGCAGATTGCCACACAGTTGCAACAAATATTCACTGAAAACGAATTGATCAGATCCTTTGTTCAAGAAGCTGTACCAAAGCCACATAAAATAACAAATACTAACATCAAAGAGTTCACTGTTCCAGAGTTGAAAGAAGGAAAAAATATGATAAATACATTGATATTACAGGGCATTTTAAGGGGATGGTGAGGCAACATGAGGGGCTTTAAGAAGCAGTTGAGTGTAATTTCAGAACCTTGCTCCACTCAACCCAGTTCTTTGAAAGTAGAGAGTGATGAAAGAGGCATTACTAGCAAGGGGCACATCCATGTGGGAACAGATCATATCTTTGCAAGCACACACAGCAGGGAACGTGGCTTCCATCTGTTAGAAGCTGCGACTGAATTATAAAGAAACTTTACTTTATTCCGGAGATGTTGGGCAAAGCTATTTAAAAACTTTTTGCAAGTATTGGCCTAATAACATTTGCAGTTTTTAGGGATCACATATTAGGTGATGAGGAGAGGGGATGGTTAGGATGATGAATCCTGAGGGTCACAAAGGGAAATGAGGGTGGGCCTAATGCTTTCCATTTTTATTGATATTTATAGATATTTTATTGATATGGGTAACTTTCCATTTTCAGTGATAGAATGCTTTTCTTATAAAATAAAGTAAAAACAATTCAAGTAAAATTTTATATATTGGTAACTTTTTAATTTGGGTATTTACAGAATCCAGTGACAGTTATAAATAGTATACGTTATTGGAACATTCTTACTGCATTTTAAATCAAGAAAAGAGAGCAAAGTCAAATAGCACTACCTCTGAGCCACTTTGTAACTTCTCAGTGTTTTAATGCATGATTTGTTATCCTGAATCAGAACCACAGTAATAAAGGATGGGGAAGGACAGACAGTTCTCTTCTGTGCTTTTAAAGTCTTTACACAAATTGACCAGAATACAGAGCCGGTAATTGTCTGTGCTTAGACACCAATCCAGCCTGCCTGAGCTTTTATGCCCTATTCAGTATGCAGTCTAACCAAACTAAGTGTTTCAAAATAATACAAGAAAACAGATCCATATTCCAACAAGAGTGTAGTTAACAATAGTTTTGTTCTAAAAATAACTTATTTGTTTCCAAAGACAAAAAAGCCACAAGCTGTTGTAGGCAGCAGTCTTCACTAGCGACAGCTGCTCTGCTCTGTGCAACTTCCCACAAGCGTACAGAGTTAATGGCAATTAGAGTAGAAGAGGAAAATTATTTTGGGTAACATAACATTTGACAAGTGCTTTGGTAAATAAAGTATTGCCAAGCAGCTAAAATATTTTCACTTTGCTAAAACTTTTCTGGCTTCCTGTGCTGGCTTTTCTCAAAGGTGTAAACTGTGAGCTGGAAATTGATGAATGTGGATCCCAGCCCTGTCTACATGGTGCCACCTGTCGGGATGCTCTCGGGGCTTACTCCTGTGACTGTGCACATGGATTCTTTGGAGATCACTGTGAATTCAACCTTGATGAATGTGCCAGTCAGCCATGTCTCCATGGAGGTCTATGCGTGGATGGAGGAAACAGGTAAGTGTTCTATAGATGAATGATGGGCTTACAGACACCAAGCACAATTGTGGTGAATTTCAAGTTCTCATAGCCTCCATTTGAGTCACAAATTAAATCAAGCGACGAAAAGTTGAAGAATTCTGATGTTACTAAAGAAAAAAAAAAATGGTGGACATCTGAGTGAAGGTTTTCCAAGGCATTCTTTTAATGGTTGAGAAACTCCATATATCATAGAAAAGTACCAACATCTAAACTCCATGTAATGAACCTGCGATAGATAAGTTGCAAAACCAGTGCTATTGATTATCATTAAAATTGTGAACATAAGGTTTATATTTATGAAAATAAGCAAATAAATCAAATGGAAAAATAAATCTTTCAGAATTTGTCTGTAAATGCTGCTGCAAGAGTAATGATATTAAATCGGTATTGGCTTTCCAGGTATCTGGAGAATTGGGTGAATTTACTTGAGAAAGCATAAGCATGAGAAAGTATAACTCAATTCTCCTTCAAATACAAATCTCTCATTGGGTTTTGAAGCAAAAGGAAACACTATGTTATACCTTGGTTTGATGAATATAATTAGTTTATATAGTGATAGCTGAGTTCAGATCAAATAATATATCCCCATAAAGAACATTCTTATACTTGCTTAAACCATGAATACTGAATTGTCAAGTGCAGAGCGATGTTTAATTGCATTGAACTTAGAATTCCCTCACTTGATAACAGCCCTGTGGGAAGCATTACTGTTCTCAAGTTGTAATATATACCGTCTCTTAACTGTAATAAGGAATCTGAAGTAAAGAGATGTTAGATGCTCCCATGAGTTCACATCATTAATTTCTTGTAAAAGTAGATATAAAATCATTTTTCTTCTTTTTAATGAATGAGACATGGGGCTGAGGATTTAGTTCAGTGGTAGAGTACATGCCTACTGTGTGCAAGGCTAAGGGTTCAATTCCCAATTGCACACACAAAAAAAAGAAAGTCATAACTTACTTCAAAGCTAATTTCAAAATGACTAAAACTCAAATTGAATATAATGAAAGGCGTGTGTGCTTCAAATATATCCATAAGTTATTTAATAAGATAATAAGATTTTTAAATAGAAGAGTAAGATTGAACATTTCTTTTAAAAAATATAAAACACAAGATTAAATCATACCCTATATCTTGATTTGGCTTTTCCTTTCAACCAAATAATGAACCCATGATGGGGTCTATACTCTTAGTGACAGCTAACCAGACACCACCAGAGATACCTCCAGAGACAAGGCGGTAAAAGTGACTGAAACTTCCAAGGGAATGAAAACTCTCTGCAGTGCATACTGTTCTCTCTAAAAAAGCATCAGGGCAGATAACACAGGGGTTTGGGTTCTGAAGGGAAGGCTCACAGGTTCTTAAAGGCGTCATGATTCATTTCTTCATTTTATTGCCACATATCCTAATACCTAATTTTTGTAAGGATCAAGTAATATGGTTTCAGTTTATTTTTACACAATAAAAAAATGGCATCTTTTCTCTAATTCATGTAAGAAAATGGATTCTTGCAAACAGAAGGCATTTTCAAGTGGATTTCTATTTATGTAAACTTAGATGTGCTCCTTTATTATAGGACATATATCCCTAAAGTCTCACATAAAGTAGATCATTGTTTTTTTTATTTAGGAAATTTTTTATTCATTTTACATGCCATCACAGGTCCCCCTTTCATCCTTCCTCCCATCCCTCCAAGCTTTTCCCCTCAATCCATTCCCCATCCCCTCCTCTGAAAAGATAAGGCCTCCCCCATGTGGACTCAGAAAAGCCTGGTACATTCAGTTGAGGCAGGACCAGGCCCCTCACCTCTGCATTAAGGCTGAGCAAGATGTCCCACCATAAATGGGCTCCAAAAAGCCATCTCATGCACCAGTAGATCTTGATCCCACTGCCAGGGGCCCCTCAAACAGACCAAGCTACCTATATGAAGAGGGCCTCATTCAGTCCCATGCAGGCTTCACAGATTTCAGGTCTAAAATTCTTGAGTTCCCACTAGCTTGGTTCAGTTGTCTCTGTAGATTTTTACATCATGATCTTGACACACACCTCAACTGCTTGCTTATACAATCCCTCTTCCTTCTCTTCAACTGGACTCCTGGAGCTCATCAATCACTGGATGAAGGCTCTACTATGACAGGGTATTCGGCATAGATCAGTAATTTTTAACAGTTTATTTATAGGTAGCCTTCAGGTTCCATACTTTTTATGCATTTATTTATTTACGTTTTAATTATGTGTATGTATATGTGTGTTGGAATAATGTACACAATGAGTGCAGGTGTTTAAAGGAGGCCAGAGCATCAAATTCCCTGAAACTGGAGTTATAGGTGGCTGTGAGCAACCTATCATGGGTGCTGAGAATGGAATGCAATGTTTCAGGTTTTGCTTTTTTGGAAGAGCAGTACATGCTCTTAACCGCTGAGCCAGCTCTTCAGCCCCACCATTATTATATGACCATCATCATCATCATTATTGTTACTGTTATTTCGTGTGTGTGTGTGTGTGTGTGTGTGTGTGTGTGTGTGTGTGTGTGTGTGTACACGCATGTGTGTTACGATAGGTGCCTGTGTCATAGGGCACACGTGGAGATCCAGGAATGACAACTCCATAAAGTTCATTCTCTTTTTCTACATTATGTAGATTTGGGTTTGAACTCTGGTTCCTAGGATTGCACAGCTAGAGCCTTCATGTGCTGCACCATCTTTCTGGTCCTATTTTTAAAAATATTTTTAATTAAATAGAAACATGAATAGATATTTCCTAACTATTTGAGATATAAAAACAATGTCCCTTGCAATCTACTGTTTCTAGGTTCTTAAATAGTCCAATATCTATCCTTGGTAATGAATACACATAGCCATAGGGGATGGTTTACAAGTATTCTGTGGTTAAAGCATCCCCTTAAAACACCCTTTCTACTTCATCTGTGTGCCGACCCATTTTAAATTTCGTTAAAATTAAATCCTTTAAGGAGATATCACATAAATTAAGAACCTTCTTTAAAAAAAAATTCAACAACTCACCCCATCAGATTGAATTTTGTCACCATGAGATAGTTTTAGTCAACGAATGATGAGCATCAGAAAAATTAAAATGTTCATGTAATCAAAAAGTAACAAACACCAGAATCACAATATATGTGAGTGCTTCTATTAAATTAAAAAATGATTTTTATAACAGATTATTTGGTGAAAATTGTTACCTGATAACTTCAAAAATACTCGTAATTTTATTTATTTATACAATTCAGTAATAACCTGGTAGCCTGATATACTTGAGGTGTTGTTTACACTCTTTTATTTTTACTTATTTATCATTCTGATCTTATAACCTGAGCCTTCAGTTTACACATGATAAAACTGGCTTCCAAATAATGTTGCATGCAGCTTTGCTGTTATTTTTTAAATCAATAATGGTGCTGTTGTGGAAACAGAACCATTCAGGTCTACAGAGATAACTCCATGGTGCTTTTAAGGTAAGTATAAAGGCTATGTATGCCATTGGGGTCGGGTTGATGGATGACTAGAGGCAGAATAAAGAAGGTTGATTTCAAGATGACCAAGAGTTGACATGAAATTTTCATTTGCTGTCTAGCTACCACTGTGAGTGCTCAGGGAGTGGATTCACGGGGACCCACTGTGAGACCTTGATGCCTCTCTGTCTGTCAAAGCCTTGTCTCAATAATGCTACCTGTGAAGACACTGTTAACAGCTACATCTGTCATTGCTGGCCTGGTAAGTGACAAATACTTTATCATTGTCTTTCTTTTTACTCGGACTAGAAACAGGTTTCTTTTAGAAATTAAACTAAAAGTTCTTGCCTTCAAAGGCTTTAAGCCAGCACTTTATTCAGCTTTACTTACTGAGTTGCATTCTTCATTGTCTACACAGTATTGATACTAAACTATACACTGTATAAGACAAGTGACCACAGCGCCAATGACTGGAATCCTCTAGGTTCAGAAACACAGTGGTGGACAGTTGAATTCCAAATAGCTTTTATAAAGAAATATTCACTGGGATAGTTTCTTTTCATCAACTTCTTCTCAGACACTAGAAATATATAATTACAATTCTAAGAGTCTGTCTTGTCTCTTAGACAATTCATGCAGTTAGTCAGTCTTTCATAATCTGGGAGTCAGAGGGCATATTTGATTCTGAGAGAGATACAGTATACCAAAAATACAAGTTTTGGTACATTAAGGTGCAAAAATGAAATTTTATTAAAGGGAATATTACCATTTAGAAACTATGACTGAAAATATAAATGACTAAGAGACTTTGGACAAATATCTTAGCCACTCTCCAGACTGATTTTTCCCCTATAAAAGAATGTTGATAATGATATCCACCTTTTTGAGATGTTTTAGGAAAACACTCCAGTAATAAATATAAAGATCTTAGCTCAGCTCACAACATGGAAAATTAAATAAACATTAACTAGTTAGTAAAATTAGAAGGCTGATCATTCCATGCCCTGACTAGCCCAAAGCTGCATACTATTTATTTTAGTAAGGAAGTGAGGAAGGACAGGAAAGAAACATAAAATGTGCTAGGCACACATAGAAAGAGCTGTGTCCAGCTGTGGAACTTGGAGTGACTGTTCAAGACCATGTGACTACATTGACTGGTCAATGAGATAGGGATGGGAAGAATGGTAGACAGATCTCAGAGATACATGTTTACCTTACAAATTATGAGTCAGGGAAGTTACAGATTGAGGAGGCTTTAAAGAAAGCAATCCCAAAAGGAGAGGCGTTACTAGGGGGTGTGGCCTTGTTAGAGTAGGAAGCCCTTGTTGGAGGAAGTGTGTCACCTTGTAGGTGGGCTTTAAGGTCTCATATATGCTCAAGTCATATCCAGTGAAACAGACCATATCCTGTTGCCTGCTAGATGTAGGACTCTCAGCTTCTTCTGTAGCACCATGTCTGCCTGTACATTGCCATATTCCACCATGATGACAATGGATGGTCTGAACCTCTGAACTGTAAGTGAGCCACTCCAATTAAATGTTTTCTAAGAGATGCCTTGGTCATAGTGTCTTTTCAAAACAATAGAAAACCTAAGTAAGACACATCCCAACCTGTTTGCTTACCATGAGTTATTTTACAGCTTAGTGGAGCTGGTTATGAAAAATAAAACCAAAGATGTCCAACGTTTGAACAGAGTCCCTTTCCAGAACAAAGACAACAGTTGTAGGTTGTAGAGGAGAGGACGGGTCATTGTTATGGTTTAAATGTAGACTGTCCTCCACAGCACAAACTCGGGGGCACATTTCAGAAGTGAGGGCGAGAAAGTAGTTCTTCAAAGACCATTACAACCTGTAGTACTTGCCACCATGTGTTCTAGCCAGCTTTGCCTGGACACTCTCCCCACGCCTTCCCTACTGTGAAACTAGGATCCGCAATGATTCCTTCCTCTATTAGGTTGTACCTGTGAGCATTTCCATCGCATCTATGAAGTAGTAGTAACTAACACAGTGACCAAGAGAGTAATATGTAAGGGTAATGACAGGGAAATTCAGCATATGAAGAATCTGTGTAGATGGTGGATTACCGTAGATTAAAAAAAAAAAAAGTAAGAATGTCTTTCTCTGTGTTCCCTGTTGTATATAATGAGATTTAATGCCACAAGCTACTTTATAAGTAAAAGGACTGTCCAAGTGATGCTGAAGGACATATCAGCAAGCATCACTGCTACATTTGTCTAAAGTCCTTATTTCAAAAATGAAACATTTTTAAGATGTATCTATCAGCTAAAATATTTTTCACAGACATTTTTCTGAAACTCAGATGTGATTGGATATGTTTTTTAAAAAAAGAACAAAAACAAAAATTACAACCCTAAAAGATCTGATTTGGTATCGTGTTGTTTCTTTGTACAGAGATTTATGGAGAAACTTGTTAAAAATATCGACTGTGGTCTTGACTGAAGGAATCTATTTATATCTGGTTAAAGAGAACAGCCACTAAAATCCCCCCAGAGCTTTGGTGGTATGGATAGGACCAACAAACACATAAATCAGAACTTCCCCCATGCTCCTGATTCAATGAGATAACACATAAGCCAGAAAAGCAGGGAAGGATTTATTATAGTTCTAAATTTCTTCCTAACTTGGCTGGCGTGCGAGAGTCCTGGGTCTTAGACAAAAAAGAATATTTCAAATAGCCCATGCATTTATTTCCAGAAAGTCCACTGTAGCAAAAAAACAAAAAATGTCCTGTTACATAGCAACCTATTGTGCAACGTATTGTTTAGTAACAGTTTATAAGTATGTAAGTATGAAGGCGGAGAGGGGAAGGATTTTAAAAGAAAGCATCATTGTTGAAGAGACTCTGAGGGTTCTTGGGGAGCTCTCTATTAAGAATCGCGAGGTCTCTATTTGACATGTTCCTTAGTTCCTTTATTCAGTGCTTGAGTTTCTGCTCCAGATTGTTGAGAAAGGCCCCAAGGGGTACGTGAAATAAATAGATTAGACTGTGGAGCAAGACGATTTATATTGTCGTCATTATGTGAAATATGATCCACTCAAGTTTTTATTAGTCTTACGATATGAGCAATAATATTGTACTCTCACTGCTGCATTAATAGTTAATTCTGTAGTTAAACACTGAGCCGGTTATAATTTAAGTTGTCGTCGTTTTAACCATTAATTAGTACTATTTATTCTCACTTAGTCACTGATTGAAGGTCAACTATTTATGCATTGCTGGGTAGTGGTGTGTTGAATAAAACACACACAGTCCTGTTTATGTGGAGCTGACAATCTGTTGGGGCAGTCAGCTATACACACAAATAAACACGTTGTTAAAAGTTGTCAAAAGAGCAATGGAAGAAAAAGACAGAGGAACGTGACAGAAAGTGAGTTAAAGTCTGAACATGGGGGAAGAGTTAGAAAAGGCTTAGAAGAGAATTTCTCAGAAGAGAAGGGAGTGTTGTTAAGGCTGTGGGGTAGGAAGCATCCTCAAAGAGGATGTGAGAAAACTGGATGAGGAAGGGGTACTGAGATGGGAAGAGCACATCCACTGAGGTCTCGTTACGGATCTTGAATTTTATGCTGTGTAAAAGCAGGAAGCCATTTGTATTATTTTAAGTTGAAAAAAGCACTACATTTTGATTTTTCAAATTTTGTGATTTAGGGTAAAAATAAGTTTCTCAGTGAACTGAAGTTGACGTCACATATGTCACCTCTGTGGTCGGTTGTGTCTCTTGGAAGACTCCATAAAAATGTGTCACCAGCTTACATAGTAGCTGATGCTTTTAAGTAGCCACCAACATCACGTTAGCACTCCACTACATTTACATTTGGAGACTAGCCTGACACAGAGCACAAGTGAAGAAGAAAATCTTTCTAGTGGATAAAACATGATATAAAATATTTGGGGGGATTAAATATACTAAACTAGGTGGTAACTAGCAAAAAATGTAACTAAAGCAACATATTTTGAAAAATTTATATTTGGTGATAGAAAATGCCCAATAGGGCATTCAGATTCACTTGTTGGTGGTATATTAATTGTGCAAATACCTTCATGCCATCTGTTAATTTTGGATAAAATGATAAAAGTGCATAAACTATAACATAAGAGTTCCATTTCCGGGCCACAGAACACTGCATTGTAAAATGCAGTAAGATCTGTAAGTCAATGTTTATACTGCAGCACATCCACAATGTTGGGACTCCTACTGGTATCCAGACATGATGAGTTAGATCTGTCTTAGAGTAAACCAGGAGTAAATAAAACAAGCCAGGAAAGGTCACACATGATACAATTCTCTTATGTTGAAATCCTATCCATGCATAATAAAGCTAATTTTTATAGGTACATCTGTGTGTAAAGACACAGAAGCAAATTGCATAGGGAAATTTCTTTTGTGGTTTGATATTTTAGTGTCTTATCAAGTGGTAAGCCACTTCTTAAAAAAATCCTTGACCACAACAAAATACGCTAATTGGAACCCTGAAGATATAAGATAATTTACTTCTGTGTGCTGGGTGATAATTCTGACCTTCCTCTGACCTTTAAGGGGTACCTTAGAATTTCTACTGCTATTATGAAACACCATGACCCAAATAACTGAGGGAGGAAGGGTTTATTTGGTTTACACTTTCCCATCTAGCTGACCATTGAAGGAAGTCAGAGTAGGAACCCTAACAGGGCAGGAACCTAGAGGCAGAAGCTGATGAAGAGGGCATGGAGGAGAGCTACCCACTGGCCTACTCTTTCCTCCCTGGTCATTTCAGCTTGTGGCAAGTTGACACAAACCTAGCCAACACAATCCGACCCCGTCAGCCTGACACACATCACTATTAAGCCACAACCTTTTCTTTCTTGTTTGTCCCCAAGATCACACTTTAATATAAACGCCCCAATATAAAACATTTTACAAACTTAAAAAGTCCTACAGCCTTACAAACTCAAATACTTTAAAAGTTCATTCTCTTTTAAAATATCCAAAATTTCTTCTAAATGCCAAAGTTACTTTTAAAATCAAGATTCACTCAACTATTGGTTTCTAAAATTAAAAATAAGTTAAGAACTTTCTTATTTTAAAAGGAAAGAATCGGGGCATAGTTGCAATCATGCCAAAGCAAAACAAAACTCCAAGGAGGTAAATCCCTCAATGTCCATTATCTGGAATCCACTCATGATCTTCCAGGCTCCTCGGAAGGGCTTAGACACTCCTCTGGCTCTGCTCACTCCAACACACACAGTTTCTTAGGCCCTGGTTGGCTTCACAACAAATCTTTGGTTGTTATTCTTTGGTGCTGACATTTCCAAAATGCTGGGATCTGATGCAACTGTGCTGTCTCTCACCAATAGCCTCTCCTGGGCTTTATTTGGGTATGTCGGCCCTGCCACATAGTGCCAAACCTCAGCTGCTCTCTATGACCCTTCATGCCTTCAAAACCAGTACCACCTAGACTCTACTACCAAGTTCAGCTGCAGGCATAAAGTATATTGGTCACCTCTGAAGCACAACTTGAATGTGTTGACGCTAAGGAAACACTTCTCAGATTTCACCTCCACGATGCTGGTCTCTTGTTAGTCATCACTAGCATCTCAGTTCCAGCTCACCAGCATCAATTGTCCCAGTAAAGCGAGGATATGTCTTCAGTTGTCCTGGTATCTTGCTAACTTCTTCAGCCCTTGCTAACCAGAACCACAGATTCTTAACTCAAAATAGCAGTCATTGAGAGACTTGCAAACCTACCTTTGAAATATCACAAGACACGCCCTATTTTCTTCTCTCTCTCTCTCTCTCTCTCTCTCTCTCTCTCTCTCTCTCTCTCTCTCTCTCTCTCTCTCTCTCTCTCTCTCTCTCTCTCTCAGTATTCTTATCTTCCAGGCTCCCACAGAACAGCCCACCAAGCTCTGAACACTAAACAGCTCAGAGTTCCAAATCCTCCCCCAAATATGCGGTCGGCGCTGTCACGGAGATCCTTCCCCCACCACACGCACACTATACTGGTACCAATTTCTATCTTTCTGTCTGACCTTTAAGGGGTAGGGTTGAAACATCGTAACCAAAGTAAGTTGGGGGGTGTTGTTTGGCTTACGTGTTCACAACTAGTCCATCCTTGAAGGAAGATAGGGCAGGAACCTGGGGCAGGAGCTGAGGCACAGGCTGTGGTGGAGTGCTGCTTCCAGGCTTGCACCTTTTCTGATGTCTCCAACTTGTGCCGAATTGACATAAATCTGGCTGGCACAAGGGACTTAGGGTTGGCTGTGTAGATACTGCTGACTTTTCACGTATTCTCTTAAGCAGTCTCATTTTTAAATGAATTATTTGCTAAGTTGGTATAGATCATTTCCCATTCCATGCAGTGTTCAAATTAAATCATAGTTTTCTTAAAATTCCATTTTATTTCAAGCCCTACTAACGAAACCGTTCTACAAATATTGAACAAAATCATACATCTTCTAGAATTTATTATGTGTCTCTTATCCATTGCTACTAGAATCTATTTCCATGTAGCATCCTCTTATCGGCTCCCTGCTAGCTTTTTGAGGATGGGCATCTTGCTAATTGGCACCAGCACAGTGGTCAGCCTCCTCTCAGACATGAGCCTGGCATTTCCCAAGCTTTGGCTCAGCAGTTTCTCTGAACTTTTATCCTGCAGGATACACAGGTGCCCTGTGTGAAACGAACATAAATGAATGCAGTAGCAACCCCTGCCAGTTTGGTGGTGAATGTGCCGAACTGTCCTCAGAGGATTTATATGGACACATTGCTGGCCTGCCGACCTCCTTCAGCTACCTTGGAGCATCCGGCTATGTCTGTATCTGTCTGCCTGGATTCACAGGTGAGGCAAAGGAAATGGGAAATGACTCCTTGTGTTTTATGGCAGAAAATGCAACTAAATGGCTGATTAGAAGACCTGTGCTGTATACTCTGGTGCCATGGCACACAGGGTCCCCCTTGTGGGCATGAAAAATATCTTGGCTCACATGCAACTCCTTAACTCATGGGGGAAACATAAAGAATAGGGATGGAAATGAATAAAATGCAAAGCATTTTACTGAGAATTGCTGTCCATCTCAAATTCTTAACTCTACAAGTGGCTGAATGTGAAATGTTTTTATGGTTTATTCATATTTACATATAGTTATGTATATGTGCACGAAGAACAATTACCTGCTTTCAAGTAATCTCACTCAACTCTTTTTGCAGCTAAAGTCAGTTCACTCATGAAACCTCTGTGGCTGTTCTTCCATTGGAGGCACCCTCTCTAAACCACAGGGCCCTGCACATCTCTTTTCCACTTCTACTGTGTATTCTGAACCTTTCAGAACTTCTGAAAGAGCCCCTCAAGTTGTTAATAAGTAGTTATTTTCCCACAACTTTTAGATACCAAGGAGAGAGATGATCACAATCTAGACATCTACCCAATCATACTTTTTCTCCATAGATTAAGTATATGCTTCAGGAAATACTTTATCTACTGTCAAGGATGCCTGAGAAAGCTAATGATGAATAATAACCAACAAGAGCCACTTACACCTATGATTCCTTTGATTTTACTATTTCATATTTGAAGATGATGGACTGTAATTTGTGATGGCACTTTTGTCCAGTTGCTATAGAAGCTTTGTCTGGGTCAGCACTGGAATATATTCTCTGATCAGTTTCTAACATACATGCTTTTACCTTAATTTTCAAAGGGTATGAAAATAAATCTTATGATGTATCTTATTTTCCTATCCTTAACATGATAGAAATTAAAACTGAAGCATGAACACATAGATTTGTCAAAAATATATTTATGTTGTTACCTCACCCTTAAAAATATTTCATTATATTTCCATTACATACTCTTATTTCCTTTCAAAATTATTTGATTTTAGTGTATTGATGCATTACACAGCTATTTTGCATTTTTCTTGGAACAAAGTAGAGATTATATTTCAATAATATTAAATAATAAGCATGGAATTACAGTATGGAGATTCAATAAAAGTTAGAAGTCATTGTTACATTGCCTTACCAGAAAAAAATATAGATGAACAAGATGTAGAATGTTTCAGAAAAGTCAGAATTGATTACTGATAATAATAAGCCTATGAATTAAAATATCCTGGCTGCCTCCAGTTTCTGTGGCTTAATGAATTACTATTTTTTATTATGTCTATTCCAAAATGTGTCCACATTATCAACCCTCCCCCGAAGGCGAGTCAATGATAACGTCATCATGCTTTTGTATGGCATGCAAGTGAAGAAGGAAAGGGGAATGTGGAGTCTTAGTGATTCTATGGACCAAGTAATGACCAGCCCTTCTTCCCTCATCCAAAGTATAGTCATAAACCACATGCCACTATACAGAGACAGAGATGCATTCCCTACTGTGTATCTAAAGCAAAGAGAAAGAAATTTCCATGAGCAAGTAAGTGTTCACTGGGTGGGATGAGGCCCAAGATACCACTGCTTACTTCTGCCATTCCAAGCCCCTTTTTCAGCACTAATTTACTTTCCTTCCAGTTTCTTAAATTAACCCCTTTAAATAATTATAGTGTTCTCACACACTGTTTTAAGAAACAACAGGGAGAGGCCCATGTACAATTTGCCAAGTTTCCCCAAGGAAACCTTTTGTATTTCCACCAACAGTATGTGAGTGGCTTATTTCTTCAGATTTCTCTAGTCTTTAATCTTGAGTATTGTTAACATATCCTCTGTTCCAATAGATAACTAGTGTATCTCATTAGTCTGAATTTTCATTTGTTTAATGACTAGCAGTGTTGGTCTTCCCTGTGTGAACAGACATATGTTCAAGCAAAATGGATCCACATCTTCACATATTTTCTTCTTAAGTTATTTTTCTCTTAATTTCCACATATAGACTGTAGGCACTTAGGAGTGTATAACCTTATGAAGTTAAACTTAGTATTTAATTTCCTTTACAATGATTGCAAATAGTATTGTTTTAAATTCCATCTCTACACATTTATTGTTAGCATTTAGGCAGGGTGACTCCTGCATGGGTCTTTCATCTTGGGCTCAAAATGTTTCCTTCCCAGGGAAGCAAAGGGTGCTGTGAACCCATGCTCTGCTCTCTATATGACAATAAGGGCATCAGATGATTGCATCCATTCAAGTTATTGCTAATTTTTTTGTCAAATTTAAGCTTATGTTGCTTATAGCTGTAGCTGGAAGTTTCTGGGTCCCACCTAGACTACTTACCATCCAGACAAATTATCTCCCACCCAATGTCCCACAGCTGCAGATAAAATAATCACTCAGAAGCTTATATTAGCTCTTACAAGTTAACTCAAATCATTTCTGTTAATCTATATACTGCCAGGTTTTGTGGCTTACTTGTGTTTCATTATATCTTGCTTCTCTGGGCAGCTCACAGTGTTTGCCCCAACTCTGCCTTCCTTCTTTGTAACTCCTTGATTTCCTGCCTGGCTATATCCTCTCTTACCATAGGCCAAAACATCCTTTTAATTAACCAGTGGTAGCCACACTGTATTCAGTGTAGAGAAAGACCATCAGAGAGCATATTTTTTTTTGATGACTATAGAATTTGTAATAATTTGTTTTATTCCTAGTTTCAGAAACCATCTTCTGGTTTTTTGGTCCATCTTCTTATATATTAATTAATTTTGTTTATTTTTTGTTTGTAAAGATTTTTTTGCTTAATTCATTTTTCTATTTTCAGTTTCATTGAGTTTTGCTCTTTATTGTCCCTTTATTCCTGCTTTCTTTTCATCTTATAATATTAACATTTAACAATATAAATTATAAAAATTAATTCTCATCACTATCCTAAGCAATATCCCATATAGTATTGCATTTTTTTCATTTTAGTTCACTTTTTCTGAACCTTTCTAAAATGTTGCTTAGTTATTCCTAAGTATATAATTTTGTCATTCTGATATTGATTTATAGTCTTATTCATCAGAATTATAGAACGCATTGTATGATTTCAAGTATCTCAAATTTGTTCAAGTTTGCTTTCCAGCACATTGCATGCTTTGTCTTGGTGCCTGTCTTTAGATGCCTGAAGACAAATGCACTCTCTGTGCTACTGAGAAGAGATTTCCAGGTATAGTCACGAGATCCTGTTGACTGTGTTGTCCACATATCCTGTACCTTTACTGATTATCTGTCTAGATGACTTAACTACTCAGTAGATAGATTTGAAATTCTTGCCTACAATGGCAGATTTGTGCTTCTTCTTTCTGTCCCATCAAGTCCTGTTTCCTGTGTTGATGTTCTGCTGTTTAGTGCACATTTTAAAGTCATTATATCTCCATGGGAGCTGATCTTTCTGTCATTATGTAATATGTCTATTTTACATAATATTACTGTAACTTGTAGTAGTGGGGTTTCTGGGTCCCAGGCGGCCAGAGACCCAGACCCTGCCATGCCAGACCCCTTAGCCACCCAGCCGCCCACCGTTCAGGTCCCCAGAAATGACTCAGTCACTTATATTAACTTCATGCTGTTTGGCCTATGGCTCAGGCACATTGCTAGCCAGCTCTTACATCTTAAATCAACCCATTTCTATTAATCTGTCTTCCACGTGACCCGTGGCTCACCTGTGTTCCTTACATGTTGCTCCTTGGGCTTCAGCTCAGTCTGCTTCTGACTCCGCCCTTCTTTTCCTACCTATTCTGATTCCTCATCCTACTTCTTCTATGGTGCCTGTCATGGCCCAAAACAGCTCCTTTATTTAAAGATTGAGATTCACAGCATACAGAAAGGCATTCCCACATCAGTAACCATCCTTGGGATTTTAAAATTTAGTATGTTATATTGTCCCTACCCATGGGACTTCAACAGGGTCCCAGTCACCTGTAGGAATGGGAAGAACAGGAGACACAAAGAAGGACCACAGGACTAGCTGTTTGAGTGGTCAATCTTTATTATTTCCAGGCTGCTTATATATGTTTTTACAGGGCTGCAGGTGTGGGGAGAAGGGAGGGTTAGTGAGGGGGCAAAACTTGGCTTAGTGTTAGGCAGTTATACGCCAAGGTCAGTGGGTTCCCTTATGGCTTTTTTAAGGATTGACTGTCTTAATCTAAAGAATGCTGTCCTAATCTAAAGAATTGACTCTTGGTTAATGAACTGGCTCCTGACATTATATGTTTCCCCAATCTTCTACTCTTGACGTACCAGTTCCACTGAATTTGTGGTTCTTTGTAAATAGCACATTAAACAGCATGTTATTGGGTTGATTTTAAATATTTATTCTGCAAATCCCCTGCCTTTTGGTTGGTATATTTAGATAATCTTACTTTTTAGTACACTAGAAATAATCTATTCCTTATTTTCTCTTGATTGTTGATTCTCTTCATGACCTCCTATGAATTACTTGTCAAATGTTTAAGAATCCATCTTGATTTTTATTTATCATGTGTTACATACATTTTATATTCATCATTTTGTCCTTGTTTTATAAATATTCCATTGTTCTGGGGTGAAGAATAAAAATTTAAAATCTACTTAGGACCTTTTACTCTCTCTCTCTAGCAAAGTAAAAGTTATCCTTGCTTAGAGCATCCGCTGATGTTACTGTTTTTACCTTAATCACTAATGTGGTTCAGAAAAATGATATTACCTATATTTTGCTCTTTAATTTTTCTTACTCCTATGGCCTCAAAATTCTTCTTTGTTCATTTTTTCTGTTCGTTAAAGAGCTTCATATTTTAAGGGTGGCTCACTGTTAATGACAACATCTTTTAATTTCCTTGTCTGAAAAAGACCTTATTATCCATTCATGCTAGAAGGAGAATTTTGTTAAATATAGAAATTTTTATAATAATTCTTTCATTTATAATTTGGAAAAGGTATATGCTACTTTCTTTTATACTCTATATTTTTTAATTTAATACCTTTGCTTACTCTTTGAGAATTTCATATATGAATACACTGTATTTTGATCATACTCATCCTCCCTTTCTAACTGTTCCTAGCGACCTTCCCCAATATGTCCCACACCTGTTAAATCACCAGGTAAATTCATGCTGCCCGTATGCACATTGGTATGAGTGCCAATCTACCAGAGAGGCCATGCTCCTAATGAAAGCTGACTCTCTCTAATAGCAGCCATTGACTGCCAAGGGTTCTTCATCAAGGGATTGTGGCCCATGTACCTCTTTTCCATCAATGTTGCAATGTTAACTGCCTTGATCTTGTGAATGTCTTGTTCGGGAAACCACAATTCCTGTGTATTTAGGAGGGAAATAGTCCTGTGTTTTCCAGAAAATAGTGTTTCACCCTAGTTCACTCTGACCTCTGACACAGAACCTTTTGTCCACACTCATCTGTGATGTTCCCTGAGTCTTGGAGAGATAGTGGATAAAATTTATGTCTCATTTAGAGCATAGTCTCCACAGACCTTTATTGTTTACCCTTTAATCAGTTGTGAGTCTCTGTATTAACTATCCTCCACTACATAAAGACTCTCAGATGAGGACTGAAGGCCAGGTTAAGCTAAGGGTAGAGAGTTACATATTTTCATGACTGTTGCTGCTGAATGTATTTAGTAAATGTAACAGGCTCACCCCTGAGCCTATAAGTTTCCCAGACAATAATTCTTGGCCAGATTTATTGTGCCAGGCATGATTTTCCTTCTGTGAGTAGGCCTTAAGTCCAATCAGAAAGCAGTTACCCTTATGACATTTATGCCACTATAGCACTCAGTGCCTTTTCTTGCCAGGCTGTTCACTGTGGCTTGTAGAGTATGCAGATAGGTAAAATTTTGATGACTATTCTCTCCCAGCAGCCTGCATAGCAACTTCCTGAACTATGAAAGCTATCCAAAGGTAGAAACTTCCAAATCAGCACCAGCTTTACTCTGCATGTCTTGTGACCAAAGTGTGTGATATCTTCTAACACTAAGAATATTTGAAAATACATAAAGAAACCCACAATTTTATAAGCTTCCTGGAAAAAATATGCATATACAAGTATTTAAATGGAACTACTATACATGGGGGATTAATGTTCCTCTCAGAAGCCAAGAATGAGATTCCCCCTCTTAAATTGGTGAGGGTTATCTCAGAAACCCTCCCCCAAATATAGGGCATCATCATGGCTGATGGTTGAACCTCACAGTTTCTGATGAGATACCTTCTGCCATTGAAAGTGGTATTTTCTACCAGTAATACATTATTAATAACTTGTCACATTTTATCTTTAGTTTTGGTTTGTTTTATTTTTCCTTTTTCTTTAGTTTTCAAAAGTTAATATATGCTTTATTTTCATGTTTCTGTATTTGAGTTCATCCTTCCTATATATACTCAGCATGCCAACAAGCTTTTTGTTGCTATGGCAACCAGTTGGGATTAATCCATTCCATAAAAACGATTATTTTTGGTTCACGATTTCAGTCTATGATGACTTGATCATTGTCTTTAGTACTGACATAAGGGAAGACATTATGGTGGGTAGTGTATGTCATAGAAGGCTGACTCACTTTATAGTAGAAAAAAATTAAAAAGACAGAGTTGATAAAAAAAGTGGGATCCTAGAGTTTTCTACAAGGCAGTGTCCCCAGACTTAGCTTCTCTAGGTCTCATCCTCTGAGCTTTCTCTCACATCCCAATGAACCATAGAGCAGTGACCAAGCATTTAACCTGCAGGCCTTTGGTGGGTGGCTGCTCTTCTAAACCATAACATTCCAATTTTCAAATCTTTGGGGTTTCGGGTTTTGACAGATTTTGCAAAAATATTAGCCAATTTTTCATCAAATACCCTATCAAGTCCACATTCTTTTCCTATGACTAGGACAATAATTTTGTGTCTTTTAATATTAATAAATTTTACATCTTTTACTGTTTATATAAAGCATCTAAACTCCCTCTTCACATCTACTGTTTTCATTCTGTTGTTAAGACTGGGCAAATTCTGTTTTTGTAAATCTATTTCCCCTTTTCATCTCTTTTTCATTAGTCTATCTAAAGAATTATGTTTCCATTCTTTTTGTAACTAGTCAGCTTCCACTAATGAGTGCCATGTTTCTAAGTCAGTTATGTTCTTCATACCGTTGAACTCCCAGTGGTCGGTCTCTGTTGGCGGTCCTTGAGTAATTGTTTATTCTTTAATGAGGTTAGAATGTGTGTGTGTGTGTGTGTGTGTGTGTGTGTGTGTGTGTGTGTGTGTGTGTGAACGTACGCATATACATACCAAATAACAGTAAGTTTCCATATAGCTTTCTAAGGTCTTGCGTGTACATTATCCCTCTGTGTTCCTAAAAACGTGTTGTGATGAGCTTCCCTGTGCCATTGTTATGTGGAACACATCTCTTGATAGAGTGGTAGAGTAGGGGAGTCTCGAGGTTTCTGAGGTAACAAAAAGGATATCCATCTGCTAGTAAGACCCTCCTACCCTACCAGAAGCATTCTGTATCCAGGAGCTCATAGAAAGGGGAATTGTGCTGTAGCACTGGCTTGGCACATGATGGTCCTTGAATGGTTGGTGTTTCTTCATTGGTAGGACTGCAGTTAAAGATCCGTAGGGATAAAGAGGCTTCTATGGTTAGGCAAGTATTTTGACAGGGTCTCTCCTCACCACTCAGACAGTGAACACGAAACTGTGGCATAGATGTTTGTGCTGAGGTCTTTCAGACTGAGGAATCTGATAGGAAATAAAGGCATTTCATGAGTTGTTGAGGTAGAAAAAAAAAAAAAGACACAATCCAACAAGTAGTAGAGAAAATAAATTTGTGCTCATGATGCCAGAAGGAATTTAATGGAAATTATAAGAGCTTAAATGGCTCAACAAATTAGTATTTTATGTAGGCGACTGTGCTGTGTATACAAATTGAAAGAAGTTCTGATGATTTGTCCTTGAACTTTCCTCTCCAACATGAATTTGAAACTCTTGATTTTTATTTTAAATGTTAGTGGTTCATTTTAGTTCCTCAAAATATAGTTATATAAATATCTTTAACAAGTTTCTAAACTGCTTCATAATGAAAGCCCAATTTCAATTGTAACTCTGTGTCACCAACTCCAATTAGCATCTATTCCAACAAAGAGGAAGGACACTGGCATCTCTGGAAAGCTACATTGTCGCTTCTGAGGCTGCTTCACCCATCTGCTCTCTGTGTAGAAAGAACTGAGCTGGGCAGCGGGGGATCCTGACTGTCCTGGCTTCAAACCTATAGCAGGGTTCTTTACAAAACACCCAATGAGAGCCACCTGGCTGTCTGACTACACACAGAACACTGGTTCTCAGGTTCAACCGATTTAGCGCGCTGCTGCTAAAAATGTATTCATTTTGTTAAAAATTAAAGCTTGTGTCCGTGTAGAAATTAATTCTTGCTCTTTTACTTATGTCCAGCTAAAACAACCATGTAGGAACAAACAACATCAAGACCTTTATATATTCAGGAAGCACTGCAGTAGAACTTCCAATAAAATTTGTCCATATGATGACAAGATCCTAGGCTCATTGTTCTTGGAGATACTTTTTATTTCCTGAGAATAGAGATTCCAAGTGACTCACATAGATTTGTTTGTTTGCTTGTTCGTTCGTTCATTCATTCATTCATTCATTCATTCATTCATTCATTCATTCATTTATTATCTTTGAGTTAGGGCCTCACTATGTAGCCCTCGCTGGACCAAAATTCACTATGCATCTGTATAGACCAGGTAGGTATTGGACTCACAGAGATCTGCCTACTGCTGTGTTCCCAACTGCTGGGATTAAAGTGTGGGGCACCACAACTGGCCCTACTGAACAGATTTTTATACATGCACAAAAACCTAACTCTAAATATCAAACATTGCAGGCAAATTATAATCAAGTCATAAAAGGGGAACTAAAACTATTTTTTTTCTAATTTCAACTCTGTCACAGTGTTTTCTTTAACTTCATGTCATGTGTGTGGACTTGTATGTATAATAAGTGAATAAATATGTAATTGATAGTAAAAATGTACAACACCAAGTGATGTTCCATGGCTTCAGCATGGACATTCTAATTGTACAGAAGGTACTGGGATTGATAAAGTTTGGAACTAAGCAGGTGGAATGGCTACCTTGATCTAGCTGTGTTAAACCTTGAGTTCACTACAATCAAATGACTTGGTTTAATTACAGAATCAGAGACCAAACTTTATTTCATCCTTCTTTACTTAATAAAGTACTGCAAATGAAGTTGTATGTCTACCTACTTCATTTGCTTTGTCCTATGTCATGAAATTTAATTCTACAAACAAAACTCCTAACAGTCCTCATGCTCACAGAAAGCACCAGGGAAACCAGAAATGTAAAACATGAAGGCTTTTGTCTTCAAGGGAAGGGTTTTATGTAATAACTTGGTGATCTTTGCTGTCTGTTTGGCCAGGCTTCACCTGAATCATCCAGACTGTTATGTTTATCCTGAGCACTGTTTCTCAGACCATAGAACCAAAAGAGTACACTATTATGCTTATCCAAGACTCCTCCTCCCTAGACCTTTATCCTGAGCATTGTTTCTCAGTCAATAGAATATATTCTTTATTATTATTATTATTATTATTATTATTATTATTATTATTATTTGGAGGGGTGGGTTTACTTTTATTGAGACAGGGTTTCTCTGTGTAGCTGTCCTGGAACTTGCTTTGTAGACCAGGCTGGCCTCAAATTCACAGAGATCTGCCTGTCTCTGCTTCCCAAGTGCTGGGTGGGATTAAAGGTATGTACCACCATCACCCAACCAATAGAATCTATTTTTATGGAAGAGGTCATAGGTACTTTTCAAAAGGACATGTACTTTGCAAAGGAGTTTCAATGTAGTCGGGCCTTAAGCTTTGTTGTAACAACTGTTAGAGGAGGAAACTTTTTTCTAAAGTTGTACTGTATTAAATATGGCAGAAATAAAATTACTTAGGGTCAGACTCTAAAAGTTTGAACCGACAACAACTAAATCATGGTGAACTGAATTTTCTTCTTGCCTCATGCAGATTGCTACCCTGCCAGTCACAGCATTTGCAAAGAAGCCCCCAACCAAAGAAAAGCTGCTAACCCCCTCCACAATACAGAGAGGAATACTGCACTCCAGGTTAAAATTTGTTAAGCTTGACTTAGCTCACTGCTGTATTGGTTTGGTTATTTTGATGAATTGAATAGTTGCAGGACCAACTTTCAAATGTGCACCCAAAGCTTCTCAGGCATCAGGAGATGTGCATTTATTGTGTTATTAAGAGGGATATAAGCCTTAGAGGACTGTTTGCATGCATGCATGGTTGAAAGGAATGTAGATTCGGGAGAAACTGTAGATGGTGTTTGGCTTGGAAGCATGTCTTGGGCTCAGCCAGCTTTAATGTAAAGGCTGTTCTGTTCCTTTAGTACATGGAGGCGTGGAGGTAGGCAGAGTCTTTTAATGAATTCAAGATGACAGGTTCAGACGGTGTCATTGTTTGGGCAGTATGCAGTGTTGAACCTGAAAAACAAAATGACTCTAACTGTCCTTTCTAAACGTTCTGGGGCCTAAGGTATTTTTTCCTCTATCGCTAGGACACTTGTTTCCTTCCAAAGCTATGAACTCAGTGTATTCTAGTGTCTTTAACTTTGGTTTCTTATCAATTATTTTCTCTGTACTAGCTTTAGCCAGAAATGACAAATGTCAGTGAGAAGTCATTTACAGGGCCTGGAAATCTATAGCCTAGTGGTAGATCACACACCTATCATATGTGAGGCACTGCAAAAATGAAAATACACCAACCAAAGATAAAGTCGAGACGCATGTATTTTCCACTTTAGTAAGTCAGGCAACTCAGTCTAAGTATACTCAACCAAATGGTCTTTATTTTTAATTTTTTTATTTATTCTTTGTGTCTTTCATATCATGTCTTCATGTTATGTTTCCTGATCTCACCCATTTTCTCCCCCACCCAAAATAAACAAAATACAATTCAACAGAAGAAAGAGGAGAAAGGAAAAAGGAAGGGAGAATCATCACGGAAGCTGCAGGGTGGCCCTGTGCGTCACACAGTAAATGCCTTAATCTATAGATTCTTAGATGCAGGTGTTCATCCCTAAGAATCACTGGTCTGGTTCAAGGCCCCTGGTTTCTGCTACATCATCAACGCTGGGTCCTCACTAGGACTCTTCCTGGACCTCTCATGGCTCTCCTGTGGTGGAGATCTTTCAGCCCTGGGTCCACAAAGCCCCCTCATGCCCCCATGTTCCAGCAGATCACAGATAGGATGGATTTGGGGGGTGGGCCAGCACATAACCCTGGTTTTTGGCCTGGGTAGTTGCAAGGTTGGTCAACCATCCGGCTCTTCATCATTGCCCGGGCTAATTCACCTCTTGCAGCAATAAGTAAGGGGTGGGCCCATTTTCACACTTTCTTATCCTCAGGATTGGTTTTCCAACACCTACGTATTTTCAGAGTCAGCTCTACTATATTGCTCAGGCAATTCTCTGGAGTGCTGTAGCCGATGAGAGACGGGAACAGTTCTTCTACTTTTCTGACATCAAGGCCAGCTCTTCCACCTGCCTCAGTCATTGATGGGTAGGGAGGGCATCTCTCTTCTTTCCATGCTGATGAGTAATGGGGATAACTCTCCCAAGCTCACAAAGATGTGGCTAACTCACCCACACCTGTATTAACAGGGTTTGCTCTATTGCGCTGAAGGCAAGGTGCAGGGCCTGCTCTCCCAAGTATTGCAGCTGATTCGGGGTATTCTTTATTTTTTACGACACAGAATCATGCTGACTCAACTGTAACTTCCAGGTAGCTGAGTCATAGTTAAGTATTCTCTTAATCTGTCTAGACTGTGGGATCTCTGCCTCAAATTGATATCATCTTATCCTTTAGGGAAATAAAGAAAAAACAAAATCCCTTCAGACCCATGACTGGTCAAAATAAAATAATATGCATTCAAAATAAATGTGTATAGCCCCTTGCCCTTCATCTCAGTTATGTATTGGCCACTGGATATAGAAAAGAGATAAATCATTCCTGGAAATAGCTACATTGAATGTGATTTCTCAACAGTTTGGGTCTATCTAAAATTCTGTAGTGACTAGAGTCACTTCGTTATCAGCACCATCTGTTGTCCATTGAATGCTTCCTGATTCAACCACTACAGGTACATTGTCTGCTAGACGAAGCCCCAAGGATTGCTGCCCCTTTCTACCATTAGGTGCCCCCAGCACACACAGAGAGCACAATGAAGAAAACCAGTAAGCCTCGAGTCCTACCCTCTTTCTAACAATTTAGTTCAGATTGACACGTAGTACAATGGGAGTCCTTTGCTTCCACTTGTCTTTAGGAATGGGCATGTTGTAGTAGGAGGTTTCTGGCCCTGTCTTTCAGGCCTAACCTCAAGGTTTAGGCCCACAGACCCACAGACCCACAGACCGGCAGAGACACACAGATGCATATGATAGTTTTAGGCTGATCGGCCTCAGGCTCAGGCATATCACTTGCTAACTCTGTACCCTTCATCTAACCCATTTCTCTTATCTTGTTCAGCCATGCGGCTTGGTACCTTTCTTTAGAGCAGCATAGTTGTCCTCTGCTTCTTCTGGCTTCTCTCTGCCTTCTGCTCTGTGCTTCCTGTTCTCAGAGTTTTTAGTCTGGTAGCCCCGCCCACACTTCCTGCCTGCCTTTGGCCCATCAGCGCTTTTTATTAAACCAGTGGGTGGGACAATTATTTACCATGAAACAACACAATACCCCTACAGCATGTACCATGTGTTACATTCCAGAAAGTCTTGTTTTGTCTACAAAACCATTCCAAAAGGTACCTTTTATTTGCGTGCTTGTTTTAAAAAGCCACATCTCAATAAGCATGTCATCTTTGTTGCAGGCACCATTGGTCTGAGATTTAATTTTATTGCATTTATAAGCAAATCAGTTATCCTTCTGCTGTTTCTGGATGTGTGGTGAGAGACAAGCCACACTATTTGTTTAGTATTGCTGATAGCATGGTCATCTCATTTGAGGAGGTTCTTATTGCATTTGGTGGTAGAAGCAGGAGGATCAGAAATTCAAGGCCATCGTTGGCTACATGGTGAGTCCAAGGGCAGCCTGAACTACATGAGAACTTGACTAAAAAGGGGGAGGGAGGGACATACAGTGCCTAGTAATTTGCCCCGCTTAATAAATATTCCCATACTCAAGAGCACATGGACAGCACTAGTTGAACTCTGTATTATTAATATCAACAGCAACAAAATACAAAGTTACCAAGGAGATGGAGTTGGTAGTAAGTGCATCTGGAAAAAAGAGCTATGGGTGGATATGATCAAAACACAGTATGAAAGCAGAACACTTTTAAATAATACACTTAAACTACTGAACAGAAAGAAGCTTTGGATGAGTCTCTGGACTCTTGGAAGCAAATAGTAATCAAGCTTATGCCATCAGGAAAGTTCTTCTGCTTGAAAGTTAAAACTTTACCATGGCTTAGGAAGAGTCCTTCTTCCTTATAAGCCAGATATAATTAGTTGAAGCTCAGAATTCTTGCTCCAATTATAGTCCATGCCAATTTTGATAAATTAAATTTTCTGTTCCAGTTGACACATCACAAATTGAAAACTGTGTTCACTATATATCTGATTGATCCTGTTTTCAGAAATGTGGTATACCTTAAGTTTCCCAAGTAACTTTCTTCCAATCAAGAACTTAAAGATTTCCAAAGAGAAACTCAAATGGAATATAAGGGCTTCTATTTTTGTGGGAAAGCCTCAGGTCAAAATAAAAAATTTTAAAGCCCATTAGGATCATTTCTTATGATCTTATGATTATATTTTTTAATGGACTGCTTTACAGCGGCTGAAGTTATTCCTGGGGACATGATTCATGTCATTTGTTCAATAAAGCACTTTGTAGCTTATCTGCACACTTGCAGCTACCTGCTGCTGGCACTAGCTTTGAGCCAAGTGTGTATTTATAGTTCGTAGTTTGTGACAAAAGTCATTTTACCTGTTGGCTGTGCTAATAGATCTCTCTTAGTTGAATTAACTTTTCAAAGCAAAGTCATACAATTCTGTAGAGTATAACAAAGTTACAAACAAGACTGAAGAATGATTGTCTTCATTTTGACTTTTCCATTTAATCTACAAAGGGAGGACAAACAGGATTGGCCTGTGTAGGCAGGACTTTGGGGCACATGTGAAACTACCAGTATTTTCCAAGCATCTCACAGTAATACAAATCCTACCTAATTTGGAAAGATAATTTCAAGTTGAACCAAACAAAAACTTCTGCTCTCCAAAAAGAAGCTCTTATCTCAAGTAAGCTTACAGTTTAGGTCAAATTTCAGGTAGTTTTGTTGACATATTAAAAATTAAACTTGATAATATTCTGCCTTTGGGTTTTTCCCCCTTTCTGCTTTTTTTTGATCCTTTTTTTTTTTCCACTTTTTGAAACAAGGTTTCTCTGTGTAACAGCCCTAGCTGTCCCAGAGATCCACTTGCCTGCGCCTCCTGAGTGCTGGCATTAAATGCTGGCATTAAATTAAAGCCTGACATTTTATTGTTGTTGTTGTTTGCTGACTTGTTTTATTCTCTCACATATTGTATCACAACTGCAGTTTCCCTCCCTCCTCTCCTCCAGGTCCCCTCGGTTCTACCAATCCTCTCCCCTCTGAAGGCAAAGGGCAGGCCTCCCAGGGATATCAACCAATCATGGCATGTCAAGTTTCCCTTAAGACTATGCACCTCCCTCACATTAAGGCTGGTCAAGGCAAACCAGTAGGAGGAAAAGGGCTTAAAAAACAGTCAAAGGAGCCAGAGACAACCCCTGTTCTCACTTCTAGAAGTCCCATCAAAAAAAGACCAAGCTGTGCAATTGTAACAAATATACAGAGGGCTTTGTCAGACCTTTGAAGGTTTCCTGATTATTGATTCAGTCTCTGGGAGCACCTATGAGCCATGATTGGTTGATTCTGTATGTTTTCCTGTGTGTCCTTGGCCCTGCTGGCTTCTACATTCTTTTCTCCCCCTGTTCCACGGGATTCCAAAATGAGCTCCACCTAATGTTTAGCTGTAGGCTGTGGGTCTCTGAATCTGCTCCATCATTTCTGGATGAAGCCTCTCTGATGACAGACACCCTCAACTCTGGTCTGCCAATATCTCAGAGTTTCACTGGGAATCACTTCATTGACTTTTTTTGTTAGTTGTGTTTGGTTCTGTCCTAGGTCTCTGGGTAGTACAGCCTATGGCTCCCGGCCCTCCAGGCAGTATCAGAGGTAGACTCCCTCTCATGCATGGGTCTCGAGTTGTATCAATAATTGACTGACCACTTTCACAAGTTCTACACTCAAAGATGCCTCCAAATTTTTTAACAAAATCATAGGCGAATTTTTTTTTCTAACCTTAAGAAGGATATGTTATAAATGTACAAGAAGCTTATAGAATGCCAAATATATTGAAAAGAAAGTCTCCCCACCTCATAATAATTAAATAAACAATTAAAACATAAAACATACAGAACAAAGAAAGAATATTAAAATCTGCAAGAAAAAATAGCCAAGTAACATATAAATTCAGACCTATAGAATTGCACCTGACTTCTCCAAGGAGACTCTAAAACCAGAGGGGCCTGGACATATGTCTTGAAGACTCTAGGAGACCACAAATACCACTATACGTAACAAAATTTTAGTCACAAAATATGAATAAAGCAAGATATTCCATGACAAAGTTAAATTTAAACAGTATCTATTCATAAATCCAGCCCTACAAAATGTACTGGAAGAAAAATTTCATCCCAAGGAGAATAACTACACCCATAAAAGCACAGGAAATAAATAATTTTATACCCCAAAACCAGAAGGGAAACACACACACACACACACACACACACACACACACACACACACACACACACACACACCCCACTACCACCAGCAACAAAATAACAGGAATATATATCAATATCCATAGAATCAATTCCTCAATAAAAAGACACAGGATAACAAAATGACATAAAAACAGAATCCATCTTCTAGCTGCACACAAGAAACATACCTCAATATCAAAGATAGACCTTACATTACCTCAGAATAAAGAGCTGGAAAAAGATATTCCAAGCAAATGCATCCAAGAAGCAGGTGGATATAGCTATTCTAACATCTAACAAAATAGACTTCTAACCAAAATTAATCAAAAAAAAAAAAAATACTGGGAATGACACTTCATACTTAGCAGAGAAAAAAATCCAAGATGATAACTTACTTCTGAACATTGATGCCCCAAACACAAGATACCCTTGTTTGTAAAAGAAACATTACTAAAGCTTAAATTACATCTTGATCCCCACACATTAATAGTGAGAGACTTAAATTTCCCAATAATGCAAAGGTTACCAGACAAAATCTCAACAGAAATAATGGAGTTAACAGATGTTATGAATCAAATGGACCTAATATATCTACAGAACATTTCACCTAAACTCAAAAGAATATACCTTCTTCTCAGCAACTCATGGAATTTTCTTCAAAACTGACCACATACTGGGTCTCAAAGCAAGTCTCATTAGATACAAGAAAATTAGAATAACCCCCAGTAGCTTATCACACCACCATGTGTTAAATCTGGATACCAAGAGCAGAAACAACAGAAAGCATACAAACTCTTGGAAACTAACCTCTCTACAAAACGATTCCTGGGTCAAGGCATAAATAAATAAATTAAAGATTTCCTAAATTAAATGAAAATTAATTCACAACATATTTAAACTTATGGGACACAACGAAAGAGGTGCTAAGAGGAAAGTCCATAGAACTAAGTACCTTCCGAACGAATTTGAAGAAATTAAATACTAGCTATGCAACAGCACACCTGAAACTTCTAGAACAAAATGAAGAAAACAGACCCAAGAGGAGTCAATGGAAGATAATGAACTGAGGGATAACATTAATAAAAATAAAAACTAAGAAACAATACAAAGAATTAATGGAACAAGTAGTTGGTTCTTTGAGTAAGTCCACAAGATAGACAAACCCTGTTCCAAACTAACTAAAAAGCAGAAAGAGAATATCCAAATTAAGAAAATCAGAAACGAAAAGGGAGACGTACAACAGACACTGAGAAAATTCAGAGATTCATTAGATCATATTTCAAAATCCTGTACTCCACAAAACTGGAAAATCTAAAAGGAATAAATAATTTCTTGATAGACAGCATTTCCCCCTCTTTCTTATCTATTTGCTTGGTCTTATTTAGTCTTCCTCCCTGATTGCAATGGCACTTAATAACTCTACTGTGTGAAGAATTCTGAGATGCAAGCTTTTGCAAGCATTTTCTGAGAAAAAAAAAAAGGATGAAATAAAGTTGCTTGTTAAGCCTTTGTACTTCAACAGTGTGCAAATCAGCCCCATTTTAACCACTCTGATCTTGTCTCACTTCAAAGAAGAGAATCTGGTGTAACATTCTGTAGTCTGAAGTTTCTGTCTCACCAAAAACTCTCAAATACCCAGTGGCCACGTCCCAAGTAATTGGCTCAGAGGCTAAATATTATAGTAACTGATAGACCAGTAACTCAAGCATATTTCTAACTTGTTCTTACATTTAAAATATCCCATAATTCTTGTCTACGGTTTAACCACGTGGCTTGGTACCTTTGCCTCAGTGCAGCATTCTCATCTTGCTTCCTTTGGGTCTGGCTGGCGTCGGCTGCTCTGCTTTTCTTCTTCCCAGAATTCTCCCAGTCTGGTTACCCCACCTATACTTCCTGCCTGGCTGCTGGCCAATCAGCATTTTATTAAACCAATGTGAGTAACAAAACTTTACAGTGTACAAGAACATTATGTCACATTCCGTAAGTGGCAGACACCCCTCTGCTTATTTCCCTTGTTTTAATTAGACTTTGCCCTCTCAAAATAGCAGTTCACATTACGTTGACAAAATCACACTACTACAAGTATGAGAAGTCCGCATCTTGCTTTTTGTTCTTATCCTTATTTATTTGCTTTTATTTCCATAGCACGCGTGTATGTAAGTTCAAGCTTATGGCTGGAGAGATCCCTCATCCTGGTCAATTTTTTATGAAGGGAATACATTGTATCTACTATCCAATCAAAGCTGTGACAGTATCTTCTTTGGAAGGCAACAACTGGTGTCAAATTTGGATCATAACAGGTTACAATCAATTTGAGCAATTTCTTTAAAAAAAAAAAGCTAATTCTATTTTAGTTTTTTTATATATGGATTTATTTTCCTGAATGAATATCTGTATACCATACGAATGCCTGGTGCCTGCAGAGGCCAGAAAAGGGTGTCAGGTGCCCTGGATCTAGAGTTGCATGCTGCTGTGAGCTGCTGTGAATAAAATTGGGTCCTGTGGAAAAGAAACCAGTGTTCTTAACTGCTGAGCACCTTTATAGCCCTTGAGCAATGATTTTTAAATATTAAAACTACGGGAAACTAGAACAAAGTATCTTTACAGGAAAGAAGGGAGGGAGGGAGAGAGAGAGGAACAAAGGGAGAGAGGGAGGGAGAAAGGAAGGAAAGAAACATTGATTCTGTGTGATTGGGCTTGTTTTTGAGTAAGAAAGATGAAAGTTTGTACTAGGTGGTCCTTGAGAAAGATAGGTACTTTTTAAACTTTTCCATTCAATACTCCTCATTCCTAAGAAATGTTTTTGTGTGTGTGTGTGACTTAAAACACACAGAAAAATAGAAATATCTATACATGTGAAATTTTTACTGACAACAATATAATAGTATTTTAAGACAATTCCTTGGTATGCATATTTTACAATTAATCAAAGGCAAGTCAATTTATATACTAATGAGATGGATGTGTACGTATGCGTTAACACAGAGTTGTGCCTCAGCTGAACATTTAATGCTGCAGGACACTAATCATTGTCTCCAATGTTTTTCAGAGTTGATCTATAGTTTCACTCTGTGATCATTAATGCTGAGAATGACACATAAATGGAAGGAACAAAATGGCAGAAGCATATTCAGGGCCATTTCAGAGAGATCAGGAAATTCTATTCTATTCCCCAAGCCAATTTTATTTAACTTATTTATTTATGAAACTCAGCTCAGTGACTTGAAGTATAGCAAAGTTGTTTGTATCAATCTTGGTTGACCTTCATGCAAATGAAAGCTGCCTACAGTACCCTGGGTCAATGTTCCTTTCTTTTCTGAGTGAAAATGATTTCAAGGCCATCTATTTTTTGTCAAGGCATGGAATAGCAAAATAAATACATAAAGTTCAGTGCAAGCTGTTTGAAATAGATATGAATAGGTATGACTGCAATGGTCCTTTCTGGAATGAAAAGTGTGCTTCAAAAGCAAACAACTATAGCTATAGATTAGCTATCCAAGGTATCTGTGGGGTTTTCAAATCAGCACTGCTGGCAAGAGGTCAGCCTATCTGGCTTTGGGTAATAAACTTTTGCTCAAGAGAAACCAGGACACTAAGGAAAGACCTAACATTTGGAAATTAAGGAGTCAAATTGACTTGTTTCCAATATCTTAGCTTACAGAAAAAATAAATGTTAAAAGCAAGGTTAACAATAAAAACTTAATATTTGCTGATTTAACAGTTTTTTAATAATGCCAAATTTTGCCACAGTGACACAGAGAAAGGTAGAAGCCTCTAATCTGCCTCACATGTGCTGGACACTTGGTCCCTAGAAGGGATTGGAGTGGTTGAAATCCCAAGGGAAGGAGGCAGGTATTAGGAGATCATCCAGTCATTTGGAGGGGTACACTGGACCTGTTTTACCCTTTTCTTATTTCGGACCATGAAGGAATTGGTATATTTGGTCACATACCCCAGTCATATCATCACAGGACCAGCACAGTGGGTCAGGCAACCATGGGCTGGGACATAAGAACAGAGAACACAACTCTCCTTTTTATAAGTTGGTTATGTAAGGTATTTGTCACAGGAAGAGGAAAGCTGATTAATGCAGGGTCCTGATAGCATCAAGGCAACTATGCACATATACAATGAAATTCTATTCTCTAATAACCAGTGAAAATAAGATTTATCCTGGGAAGTGATTTTCTAAGCTCACAGAGAAAATCCAATCAGAGAGTGATAGAGCAAACTATTTGTTTCTACCTTATTTTGCTTTATTTTTATAAAGTCTAGAATGGAAAGTTTGAGTAAGTTCTACAAGATGGAAATGTAAATCTTTACTCTATGTGAAGAGTGACAGTTAGTAGAGCTATGTGTGCCTTCCCTCTTTGTGAAAACACAATGTTTTAACAAAAAAGATGTACCCTGGTGGTGATTAGAACCCAATTCTGTAGCTATAAATGCCAAGTTCAGTGTCAGAACTATTACATCATTTGCATGTACTTTTTAGTGGAAAAGTTTATCTAATTTTTTCCCATATAGACAATCTCATTTTATGATTTAGATGTCTTAATTACTTTAATGATTTAATAACTAGAAAATGAAGAAAATAAAATGGCCCAATTGTTTACTTAACAACTAGGTTTTACAAGAGGCCTAGTGTGATTAAATTGAGGGATACATTCACTATGAGTCACCTATGAAACAAATATTCTGGAATACCATCAAAAGTTTTGAAGAGAATTGTTTTCTGAGCATTGGGATGGGAGTTTGAACAGTGGCCAGGACCTTCTATTTATCTATTTCTGTGAGTGAGTTTTAACACCATTGACCTGGCCGAACTCCAACACCATTCATTAAATCTTGCCTGTCTCAATCATCCTTGAAACTTTAATAAGGCCCTATATTTCTTATCCTAACCTACTTTCACAACATCTCTTAGAGCAGCCATCCAGCTGTGGTCATTCACTTAAGGCCTAGATTTATCTAGCAGCTAAGGACAGCTCCCTGCTCTCATTCCCCCACAGAAGCAAGAAGAAGCTCGGGTGATATGTTCCAGTAAAAAGATTGGAATGTCTTAGACATATAGGTAAGAAAATTCAAATACTATAATGAATTTTTTTAAGCATTTCTCATAGTGAATTCATTAGGAAAACTTAGAGAAGTACACACAAGCACTTAACTTTGACCATGTTAAATTCCGCAAAGCACTCCAAAGTAAAATGTTACAAGAAATTAAAAGACCAAGAAGCTTTCCACCAAGACGCTCTCTCCTGATTCTCTGAAGTCTTTTTGCTTCTGAAGTCTCACAGTTGGCTCTGACATGCCCTGATGCAGCCTGTCTGAGCACATCACCATATCAAGCTGCACAAAGCAGCCTAGCAGGGCTCAGGAGGCCCCTGAGCCAGGGAAAGTGTGTATCTGGCACATCCAATTCTCCCCTCCTGAACTCTCCTTGTTGGTGAGAATTTTTTAACACACAAAGCCTGTTCCTAAAAGCAGTGGGAAAGAGAAGAGATTCTTTCAGCTTCTCTCTGTGTGGTGAGGACTGCTTCTTCCCGTGACCTCAATATTTCCCTGAAAAATATTCAAGCTTACAGTTTCTGTGGAGCATAATTGATAAACAGATTCATATGTGTAAGACAGAAATTACAAAGATGTTCCTATGAAAAATGTCTTACCACCATAAAATATTCACCTCTGTTTTTTTTTCCCCTGAGATTCACCTTCGAATTTCAGTAACAACAAAAAATACTAAATAAATAAGCAGATCTGATGTTTAAATCGCCGCTTTTAAATTCTAAGAAATCATTAGATAATACCAGCTTTGTGAATGCTCATGTAAGGAACGCCTCTCTGACGGACTCCGCTAATTTCCCATAGGTAGGTGCCTGCTTCTGGTGCATTCTCACCTTCTGGCTTTCACTTGTCCATTGTATGCTGGAGAAGCAGCAGAACTTTCTTGTGATTTAATAGAGAAGTGAGAGGAGACTAAACTGTGACTACATGTACCTCAGTTACTCTTTGTCATCAACACTGGTTGGATCTGCATTTTATAGGGTCACTTAGGTCATAATAAACAGACGGATATAAATGTCAAGTATAGGATTGTGCTTTCAACTACACAGTATTGTCTGTAGGTCTCCCAATGATGGCCTAGAATGTCTCACTGCTATGGGAAATACAGGCAGACTTTCATCTGTGTACAGCTTAAAGTGTTTCCTTCGTAAGGTTAATTAATTACTCTTGTCCTTTGAAGTAAATTCTGTCAGTGCAATGTACTATTTCATCTGGCCAAAGCAGGACCTATAGAAAATGAGTTAAGATATAAAAGGGTGTAGATATGCTTTGATTTTTCAGGTGACAGCATAACTCATTGCAACGGTCATAAAAAATATCCGTCCTTAAACACAAAAACTGTCCACAATCACTTAGCTAACTTCAGAAATTTACACACTGATGGGCAAAGTACATACATACCAACTGGCGAGATAACTGAACTCCTTTAAAAAAAGTTCTCTTTAATGGGAAGAAGCCAAATAATTTATGGACTTTGGGGAGGACCCCTCTGCAGATGTGTTTGATGCTTCCCAACTGGTCTTCCTTCCTCCAGAAATAAGAAATTTGGTTTAATGTCTAATTTTTAGTATGCCTACCACTCTACTGGGCATATTAAAGCAAAACCAAATTGATATAGAAGTAAGTGATAGGTGGCTACCAACAGAGTAAAACAGTCAATATATCCAAACACCTTGAACAGAATCTGCTGTAGAGAAAGACCATTGTAATCAGCATGATTATGTGTGCCCTTTGAAGGAAAGTAGCAGAGGTTCAGGAATGTGCTTCAGTGCCTTACAGTAGCCTGGAAGACTTGGTAGCAATACAGTTTTTGTTGTACGTAAGTGAAGGATTAATGGATGAATGAATTTCGTAGGAAAAAAAAACCTTAAAACTTTCATAAATGTTTATTCATTTAATTTGCTGTTTAGTTTAGTAATTATGTTCTTAATGGAATAAGAAGCTAAATGTAGTAGTGCGGTTTCTTGGTCCCAGGCGGCCAGAGGTCTGAGACCCACAGACCTGCCACCCAAGACCTCTTAGCCGCCCGCTGCTCAGGTCCCCAGAAATGACTCAGACGCTTATATTAACTTCATGCTGTTTGGCCTATGGCTCAGGCACATTGCTAGCTAGCTCTTACATCTTAAATCAACCCATTTCTATTAATCTGTCTGCCACGTAGCCCGTGGCTCACCTGTGTTCCTTACATGTTGCTCCTTGGGCTTCAGCTCAGTCTGCTTCTGACTCTGCCCTTCCTTTCCTACCTATTCTGATTCCTCCTCCTACTTCTTCTATGGTGCCTGTCATGGCCCAAAACAGCTCCTTTATTTAAAGAGTGAGATTTACAGCATACAGAAAGGCATTCCCACATCAGCTAAATCTTAGGAAAGACACTAAAGTGATTATTCAAAAGTGCCAAGACATATTTGAGAGAAACATCTCTAGGTAGCCTGTCTTTGATAGTAAATGAACATGTTTATTAATTATGTCCAACAGAAACTACAAAAATGGAAAATAGTCCAACTAAAATTGTCGTTGAAAAAAATCAAAAACACTCATGCATTAAATTGTGTAGTAATCAAAATGTCTGGACATGAACTCAGCAAATAACTATAAGAAGCAGAATTTGTACTAGTTACTGTTCATGGCCTAGAAATGATTTACAGACCATAAACTTACACTCTTTGGAGAAAAATAAAAAGTGTGTTCACAAAGATGTTAATCAGAGGACAGTTTACAGCCCTTCAAACTGTATGGGTTACTCAGTATGTAGATCTGCTCCAGTCATTCTCAAGGAAGAGTGGCATTTCTCTAGCAGAAGAATAAACTTGGTAGCTGCCCTTAAATATGTGAGGGCTAAGATGTGTCATCTAGTTTTGATAAAGAAATGTAGGGTTCTATTCCAAATTTGAATGGGCCCAAAGGTAATGGATCTGCCTTTAGTCAATGCCCAAGATGGCAATAATAGCCATAGCTCTATGAAGCAATATTAGGTATTTATGTGCCAGGGGACAGGTAATCTACAAGTATGCTAACAAGTGTTTTTGTGAGGTTTTATAAGGTTCATCTCATTTTTATCTACACACACACACACACACACACACACACACACACACACACACAAACCCATCAGACAAGAAACAACCAGTACCTTTCCGCTTTCTGCATCTTGAAAATGCCTTTGCAAGACTTGGTCCTGAAGGATTTTTAGAAACTGTGGATATATAGTTTTTCCAATAGATTTTTAAACTTAATGTACTTTACTAAGTTGCCAAAAACATCTGTTATGCAAATATATCTTCTAGAAATTCTAGGGTTCAAATTTGAAAAAAAAAAAAACTACTTTGTCTGCTTCTAGCTGCTGAGAAACACAACCTGAGCAAGCAATGTTTTAGTGTTTGTCAGTTTTCTGAGCTCTGCTATTCACCCTTTGTATTTGGCTTCATGCTAGCAAACTGTTCTTATGGTTTAAACTTTTCTTACTAGTTAAATTGAGACTACACCTTTCTATATAATCTGCGAAAAGTCCTTTATACAAATATAAAGTCAATATACCAGATAAGTTAATCAATAATTATGAGCAATGGGTACTAGACTTTTAAACCAATGAAATTCCCAAGAGTCTCAAGTCAGCTCAACTGAGGTCTTTGCAGCAAAGTGATCTGTTTATTTGGCCTAATACTTTTTAAAAATCAATACCCACATTTGGAATTTGTAATATTTCAAATGCACATATGGCCTCCTGATTGCTCATGAATGATGATAATGGCTTACAATAATGAATGTCTCTGAGAGAGTATCATCTAATGTTTTACAAAGTCATCTGATGTAGCCTCTCTCCACTTGAGCTTCTCACATGAGGAAACTAAACCTCAGAGAAGATTAGCAGCCTCATTTTTTTTTTTTTTTTTTTTTTTTTTTTTTTTTTTTTTTTTTTTTTTTTTTTAGGATCAGACAACTATCTGAGGGCAAAGCTGATGTTGAACTCAGACTTTTAGGTTCCAAGAACTCCCATCTAGGGAGCAGCATTATCTGAAGGGCTCCCCTGAAAGCCTAGGGTCTCATTCCCACCTGGCATCCATGGGCCTGTTTTCCCCTGGGTACCAGTGTGAACTGAAAACATCTTGCCTCTTGAGATAGACACCTGATGTAGGTATTTCACTTCATGACCCCTGCCCTAACCTAAGGTTAGAACACGTTGTCTTGAGATAGGGGCTGCCTACTGAATATCTCTTCTACATTCCATAGCTTCATCTGTCCTTGGAGTTTAATTAACTGATGAGATCCATAAGCCTAGATAGCTTCTTGTGAAGTTCTCAGTGTTCATAGTGGGAAAAAAAATCTACAAGCTTCTGGACAGCTCATTACAGCACATTTACATATATCATCCATCAATGCATTTCACAACTAATCATTTGCATTTCTGAGCAATAAGAACTCTCATGAACACCTTCACCCTCTTGGGTTGCTCCTTATCCATTTCTGTCCCATGTATTCTCTGGCAGTTATCCTTGCTATGTGGTAAGGATTCACTGATAGAAATAGGTAGAGAGACATTTGGTAAAATGAGCTTTATTCTGAACTTCAGAGGGTAAGCAGAAAGCTTTGATGGATTTTCTGAAGAGTTTCCACAGAGGAGAGGCTATGATCTAGTCAACTAGTCAGCCCAGCTCATTAATTCAGGGAACTTACTTCTCCAAAGGAAATTCTCTGAAATGCCGTGGTGGCATTTTGCTTTACCCCAAATCACATCTTCAGGCCTTGAGGCAGGCCTGGCACTTCTAAGTAGGTGAATTCATTTTACAAGTGTGTGCTACCATTTGGTTGGATTATGGTACTGTTTCTCAAAATGTAATACTTTTTAAAGCCCAAAATTCTTTTTATTAAAGTAGTATTTAAGACATAGATAGGCCGATGGACAGACAGACACTTGTTGGAACTGCTTCTCCTACCCTCTTTGAAATTCTCTCAGGAAGTATGTTTATGACATAAGATGTTATGCTGGAGATCAGGAAAGATTTTTTTCACGTTCTCCTTCTCTCAGAGTTGTCCTCTCCCAGAGGGCAAGTGCTGTAAGTTCTAAGAATACACAAGAATATATATTATTATAAATATGCCATTGTTGCTATCTGTTGCATGTAGGGAAGTTTTCATTTGCCAGGATTGCTGTGATCAATAGAAATACAATCTGCTCAGTGTCTGAGCTGCTATGAGCTGATATTTACAATGTTATAATATTTCCTCAACCATTAAAAAATTAATTTTATTTAAGTGACCCAAGAAAGAGATCAAAGCTTTCTGGAAGGGTATCATTAAAATCACTAATATTTGTAAAACTAAATATCTCAGGAAATGAAATTGCAATTAAGGTAGGTTTAATAATCTTGAAATGCTTTGAAGGGAACTATGTTCCTGGAACCTTTGTACAGGAATAGATTTGCACATTATCATTCCCATACTGTATTATCTCCAAGTCAGAAAACGTTAGTAGAGCACCGACTACTCTGAAATGTCAAATTCCATTTTCAAACACCAATCCCCTTCGCCATATGCTAATGTGTAATCAAAAACAAGTTATTTCACCACTGTGTGCTAATAGTGTTTCTAATAACAAAGAATCAAATGCCATGACACCTACTAAGCTCCTGGAACACTTCTGGAATGTATAGGGGCTCAAGAAATGTTTGTTTCTATAGCTCAATGATCTTCTCTCTTCTTTGGTTTTTCAGGGTATACACTCTACATTTACCATATCTATGGGGCTCATTTATCAAGTCTGTATCAGTTACTTCTATGTTGCTATGACTACCACACAAGACAGAGATGACTTATGCAAGGAAAGATTTGTTTGGGCTCACGATTTCATGATGTTTCACTCAATCTTGGTGGAGAAGACACGAGAAAATGGGCCTGTATATGGTGGTGGGCAGTGTAGGGGAGGTCTCTTCACACACCTGAGACACAGGAAGGAGGGCGCTGCAGTGATCAAGGGTGATGTGACCCTCCAAAGACCCACTTCTTGTGACACTTTTTGCAGCCAGTTACCTCCTAAAGTTTCCATGGCTCCCTCAAATAATGTTACCAGCTAGAAACAGTCATTTAAAACATGAGCTGGTGGGGCCACTAAGATTCAAGTCTGTTTGATTTTGGCATCTTTGCACTATAAAAAATAACTTTCCCTCAGGTGTGCTATGAATAATTTAAGAAGGTTTCCAATAACCTTCGGAAGTAAAATAAGTAATCATTTTATCTCTGTTAATTCTATTCATTTCTTTTGCAGGATTTAAAGATTATCTAAAAATATATTTCCACAAATTTAAAAATCCTAGTTATTTAAATTTTTATTATAAAAAAGAATGCAAGCTCTTCGAACAAAAATTAGAAAACATTTTAAGAATATGGGATAAAAGACTTGCCGTGAGGTTATAGAAATCACCCATTGTAGGTTTATATATTTTGGAGCAAACTAAAACCTTTTAAAATTGTTTAAATACTTTCCCAAGAAGCAATTTCTGCAGACAGGAGTCAGAGAGCAGAAACAGTCTCACAGCAGATAACAAAAGCAGTAGATGCCAATTGCAATTAGAACAAGAAAATTCACCTGGCAACCAGACACACAATTCCTTTTATGGCATATTAGGAACTTCCCAGTGTTTCTCTGTGGCAGTATTCATCAGACAGCTAACATTCTGAAATTCCCACAAGAGCATGTTGGGGTGCAAACAAATATGTTTGTGTTGTAGTGTCTTCAGGAACAAAACCGTATAAAATCCCTTGCCTTTGTTGGCCTGTCCACCTGCTGTAATAACTATCGATCCCATGGGCTGATTTCAACTCACCCTGAGTGAGGGCAAAAGGCCCAGAGCCAGACTGAGCATCATAAATTTCTACGGCTTCATACCATCCCTTCAGAGAAGCTTTTAATGATATCATTTTGAAGAGTCTAAAAAAAATATCAAACCAAGTATCTGCTGTGAAGTTGTCACTGTAACGGAAGATGATTATATCAGAAGAGGCTCAAATGGGAAAAAAATGATTGTGGTTGCCTTGCAGTTTCCTGTTAAAAAGCAAAGAGAGCCCCATACATAACTCTGCAGACTGGCGGGCACCTTTGTTTCTGATAGATGCATCCAGAAAGTTCCTAATAATTCTACTCCTGAGATTTGCACATCTAAAGTGACCAACTTTTTTGGGAGTTGAACTTCGCCAGTTTTCAGAAGTGTATTTCAGTAATTGAAAGACTTTCTAAGAGATGTTGGTGAATCAGACTGCCGTGGAGAAAACAAGAAATGATAAAAATGTCCCGAAGGAAGGAAGAGCCTTTCATGTAATGTCCATGCGGTTCAGGCTCGAGTCTACAGTAGTGTTCTTGGAGGAAGGGGTCCAGGTCTGCATTTGAGAGGGATAGACCTAGAGTTTGTAGCCAAAACTTGAAGTCCTGTGCAGACATGGGTTTGGTCAACTGAGGTCGTGCATTTTGTTTCGGCTTTTTTATTTATGTGTTTATTTTGTAAGTTGTTTGTTTGCTTAGCTGCTTGGACTTAGACAATATCATGTTATGTAGCCAAGGCTTACATGCAATTTATTTTATAAGTCAACCATGCCTTAAACTTATGATAGCTCTGCCCTGTAAAAGCGGGAAAGAAAGGCATCAACCACACATGCTGGAATGTTTTTAAAGAGCTATGATGTATAAGGTTGAAATAAAATATAGTACCTGATAGTGTCAGAATTTCAGGTAAAAGACTTTTGTCACATGCAACAAAAAGTGTTGTTGCCACTAGTTCCTGAGATCCTTTCTCTACTCTTCCTCTATATCTGAGAGATTAATTTTTCAATATAGTGCAAAGCCAATGTTCTAAGTTACATGTGTACAGTAATCTCCCACTATCTCCAGAGCATTATGTCTAGAATGCTTACAGATACCCAAATCCTGCCACAGTACTTACATACATCCTACATAAATCCACCTATGTAATTAAATTGTTTCTAGGTCACCTTTTAATAACAATCAAATTGGGATTGCTACATAAATAGTCATTATGTTATGTTGTTAGGGAGAGATACAAAAGATGTCTGAACTTAATAAATTAAAACCTCAGCATATTATTTATCTGAGGTTGTTAAATCAGGAATGTGGAATTCACAGATATTGAGGGCCAAGTGTGTGTGTTTGCGCACATGCATGCACATGCATGCACATGCATGCATGCATATAATGTATATTTAACATTTATGCACAACTCACATATACTGGCATAATATATGGACATAAGCAATAAATACATCTATAATTTCCTACTCTCAAGTGAAAAAAATTCCTCCAAACATCATTGAGCACTTGATACCTGGCTAGGTAAGAAAACCTGAAGGCTGATACAATTGCAATCACAGGCAGCTGGGATAGCCTGATGCTGGGTAAGAACTATGTCTTTGATGCTCTGATAATGTGTCTTTTCATAATTTTTGCATCTCAATAAATTTCCTGTATGTATTCTGACCACTACATAAATGGGGTGTTCAGAAAATAACAGAATTATTTTCTTAGGCATACTATAAAAGGAATATAGCTGAGAATTTAGTAGACTAACAAATGTCCATTGAATTTTGGGGAAAGTTCAAATGGAAGCAAGTACATTCTGTGCTGATATTTGGAGTTAGGGTGTTATGTACTCAGCTAAAACAATGTCCCTTATTACTGATACTGATAATTTGTTTTCCAAGCTCTGACACCAGTGATGTTGTATTCCAAGAAAGTACCACAGGCAAGCACTGTTAGAGGAAGGGAAAGTGAGATGGAGTATTGTTGAGGAAACTGTTATTTCATAAAACATGAAGCACAAAACTACACTTAAATTGAACCCATAAAACCACAAAGAGCTGGTAATGAAAGACAAGTTAAGTACTCCATGGCTCAATGAGACATTCACAACTGGACAGAAAATGGGGGCATCCTCACTGGACCACAGAAGCTGTCCTTGCAAAGAAATTGAATTATGCTGGAAATAAAAGGGCAAAATTGCAGATTTGGTATTTTGTTCTCTGGAGCTATCTCAACAGAAGCCATTTAGGAAACTGTGCTCCAGATGCAGATGTTTTTAACCTTAGGCCCCAATGAAAGAACAGTGAGTGATAACTCTTTTTCTCACATACACCACACATAGATCAGCGAGCAGATAGTCAGATCATCTCTTCTGCAATACATTCTCAGTTCTATGACTATATCAAGAAAGGAAGTTTTCGACTAAGTTAAAAGTATGAGCAGGTGAAAAATCAGTTGAAAATTACAATTTAAAAAAACAGGTGGAGTGAAATCTCTAGCTTTGCACTATTTTTTGCTTCTAGCAGTAGTCATGAAAATACTTATTATAAATATATGTTGTATGAGGTTTCTGGCCCAGACTTTCCAGCCTAGCCTCAAGGTTTGGACCCACAATCCCACAGACCTGCAATCCCACAGACTCGCAGTCCCGCAGAGACACACAGATGCTTACATTAATTGTACACTGATTGGTCTGGGGCCCAGGCATATAGCTTGCTAACTGTTTACCCTTGAACTTACCCATGATTCTTATCCTGTTCAGCCATGCCGCTCAGTACCTTTTCTCAGAGCAGCATAGTGGTCTTCTGCATCGGCTGACTCCTCTGGCATCTCTGGCATCTCTGTGGTATCTCTGCTCTATTCTTCCTGTTCCCAGAGTTTTCTTAGTCTGGTAGCCCTGCCCACACTTCCTGTCTGCCTTTGGCCAATCAGCGCTTTTTATTAAACTCGTAGGCAGGACAACTATTTACAATGTAACATCATAAATCCACTACAAATATATACTTGAAATATGTTTCCTCAAAGCCAACGCTGCTGCCTCTGAACTAAGAGCTTCAGGCTCCCAATCTGTACTCTAGTCTCTTGTGGACCAGAGAGACAGACAGACAAACAGACAGAAACACACACACACACACACACAGAGCCTAGCAGCAGCAGCATGAGAGGACTGTGCCTGCTGCCTCTGATCTAGTGTTTGCAGTTCAGTGGCCAGGCTGTTTGCTGTTTTCCTTTGCAAACTTGGGTAAATGTGCCAGCTACTCTCAGCCTCACTAATTACTTGAAAAGAGGTTCTCCCCCCACCCAAAAGTAAGAAATACCTTATTTAAAGTCTGAACCCAAAGTGGAAAAACACTGTTGCTTTACAAGAGAAGACCTAGGGTTGAAAGAATATGAACTGTAAAATGCTTAAAACAATAACTGTGGTTGGCATTTTCTTTGGGTCAACAATCAGGTCCCAAATAAAGACAGGAAGACATTATTAATTATGAATGCTCAGCCTTGGCTTAGGTTTGTTCCACCAGCACTTTTAATTTTTAATTTAACCTGCTTCTTTCTATACATCTACCATTTGCCTTGGGGCTTTGTGCCTTTCTTTCTGTCTGTCCTTCTTTCCTGCTTCCTCTGCGTCTGGCTGGCCCCTGGTGTTTGCCTGGTGTATCTTTTCTTTATTCTTTTCTTTCTTCCCTGGAGCCTAAATTTCTCCTCCTACTTATTCTCCCTGCCCAGAAGACCCACCTCCACCTCCTCCCTCCCTGTCGGCTGTTCAAGTTTTTATTAGGCAATTTATCAGGTGAATTAGGCAGGCAAGGTAAAACAACAACACATCTTTACATAGTTAAACAAATACTCCATAACAGAAGAACAAAAAGTTGGACAGGTAGCTCAAATGAATACCATAGGTCACACCTCATACAGTGTGGTTTAGAGGTTTTCAGTTAGACGATTACATCATAGCCTATCAGAAAGTCTTTTTCCACAAGTAAGAATGAAAATTTTATAAAGACTGTTGTGTTCCTGTTTTTCCACTCAATTTCCAAACAGCTTAACTCTATAAATGTGTGTTAGTACATCTCTAGAAAACAACAAACATAAGCAACTTCCAGTAAATATTTTTCTCAATAACCACAATAATTGTCTCAACACCAACTTCTAAACACTACTGCACATTAAGTTTTATTTAGGTAACCTTTCTTAAAACTTCGACAAAATTATGATTGTTTAAGTCATATAAATTTATAATATTGTATATGTTATAAATACGATGAAAATACATCCATATCAACTAAATTACAATCATCTATTAATTTATATAATTATAAGATAAACCAGTTTATTTCATCGGAAAATTCTTATGATTTTGATTTTTTTTAAGTTTTCTTTTCAATTTCAATTATTTTCTACTTATGGATCAGTGTGAGTGCCACATGCATTTGGCTATTCATGTTGGCTACAAGCAGGTGTGAGACTTCCTTTAACGTCACCTTGAAATACAAGTTATAAGCTGGAAAATAAAAATAATACTGTATAAAAAGTTCAATGTAAATGTTATATCATCTCCATTTTAATCAACACTTATTGTGTTATATATAAATAAGATATGGTGTGATTATCAGCCTACCCATATAGTATATAATGATAAATTCAAGATAATTAGTGTTTAAACTCCTTAAGTACACCATTTTTGGTATGGGGACTCTTTGCACTTCTATACCATTGTGATGTTAAAATGCATGATAAATTGACCCCCCCCCCAAGCTTTAATTGTCAAGAAACCCAGGATTGCTTTGTGTTCCAAATCTCCTTTTTTAGACCCTCAAGTTAACACTTTTTCTCTTATTGCTGCAATTGACTGGGGTTCTACACACATTCACACACATACACACACACACACACACACACACACACACACACACACACACACACACACACACATAGAAAGGGGTAGGTATGAATTGTTTATTCCATGAATAATACCATGTCATTGCCTTTGGCAAAGCAGGACATGGCTGCTCCATGATAAAGAAATCCTGTGAGTCTGATCCTCCAAGTGGAATGTGGAAAATTAATCCAGGAGAGGAAATAGCTTGAGTGTTTCTTGCTTTCACATTGTGGTGCAAGCTGAGGGTGGTAGTATTAAGTTTTGAAATGTAGTCCGTAATCTACAGGGAGCTAGTAAAATAGAGCGAATCAAAAAAGGTTAAAAATCAAGCAAAACTTGAGGGCTCAGGAGTCATTTAAAAGGAATAGCTATGAGCCATGCTGGATGCTCAGAATGGTAGTCTATGAAGTTATATACAGATAGGTGGGTTGAATGAATGACACTAGACCAGCATTTTGAGAAGTTACCGTCTCAATTTTCTTAGCATGTAATACCCCAGAGCACCTTCCTAGAGCTGCCTTCCACTGCCCAATCAGTTTGAGTTCTTTAGAGGGCTGCATGTCTTGACATCTAAATGTGCCCAAGAGGGAAGTTAAGAACATATTCAGATTATAGAGTTTCTGTGACCTAAAGCCGATGTGGTGATAAACTGTTTATTTAATAAATAGTCTAGAATATCAGAAGACAGAAGCAGCACAGAGCCAAGCTGTGAAGGTCAGGGAGTGGCGACTCACACCTTTAAAGCCATCACTAGGGAGGTAGAGATGCCTCTGAAATCTCTGTGATTCAAAGCTTAACAGAACCAGGAGGTGGTGGCACACATTTTTAATCCTAGTTCTAGGGACTTAGAACCAGGAAGTGAGAGAGCTGGATGGAGACAGAGGAGGGAGGAGTCAGCTTTCCCTGGCACTTCCCTTTTGGCTGAGGATGGAGAGGTTTGGAGGACTCCTGGAGAGGGGCCTGAGGAGTTGGCTGGGTGAGAAGTGGCTGTGGTTTTATCCCCGTCTCTCTGATGTTTCAGCTTTTCCTCAATATCTAGCACAGGGTTTTTTATTATAATATCAAATAGAATTTGGGCAATAGGCCAGCCAGGTTTCAAGATAACTTTGTGTTTCTGGGACTGATCTATTGTTACCAGAGCCCTTGATGTTTGGTATGCATACTAAGATCAGAGAATATTGAAAGATTATCATCATCTTTATATCGGGAAAGTTTGAGTAAATGGTTAATAGAGAGACAATCCCCTTTGTGTTAATCACTTAGCCAAAAGTTTACTGTTCAGTTATACTTGAGTACTTATTAAAGACTATATAAATAAAATTCGGGCTTGTTTCCATTCGTATAAAGGCTACTCTGTTTAAGAAGACGAGACTCAGGTGTAAAATAATGATCCTCACCACAAGTGAAGGCAATATGTGATACGCTTTACTCCAGAGCCATCTGCTCCACTGTGTGAGAGTTGTTTTGAAGATGAGACTAAAGAAAACAAAGCAGGCAGATCTGAGGTCAAACTGGCGAACTTAACGACTGACGTGTGTCCATGGGGCAGCAAAACTAAGTTCATTCCTGCAGTAAGTCATAAAGGGCCCCGAGGCAGTGTGAGCAAGAATGACCTATAGGCTTATATGAATATTTGGTCCCAAGTTTGAAGTTCTGTTGTAAGAGAAGAAGTCTAAGAAGTAAAAGGAAGGGATGGTTATCTGCTAGTGAAACATTCCCGAGGATCCACGAAAGGGGAAGACCAACCAATGAGTGTCAGACTCAGACGTTAGAGCATGGACCAGCAACAGAGAAAACACTTGCCCTGTCATTTCTCCACAGTTTTGGTTTATCAATATTCTCTTTCCTTGTCACTGATACAGGGCAATGACAATGGGAAGAAATGTTTACAAGTTCCCTTGCTATTCTCCTTCTCTTCCACGGTCCACATGTTTGTGCCTCTGATGACATCCTAGCAAGATCTCTGAATGAGAATGGTCCCTGTAGACTCATACAATTGAATACCTGATATCCAGTCAGTGGAACTATTTGGGAGGAATTAGGAAGTATGATGGGCTTGTTGGAAGAGATGTGTCAGTGGGGATGGGTCTTGAGGTTTCAAAAACCCACCGCATTACCAGTCTGTCTTTCTGCCTCATTTTTTTGAGGATGAAGATCTGAGTGTGAGTTCCCAGCTACCACTATAGCACCATGCCTGTCTGGAAGCGATGCTCCTACCAAGATGGCCACGCACCCTAACCCCCCGAAACTCAAGTCCCAAATTAAATGCTCTGTTTTATAAGTTCTCTTGGTCATGACATTTTATCACAGTAACGGGATAGTAACTAAGACAAAAAAGAATTCACCTCACATTCAGAAACAATTTTGCTTTTTTTAAAAAATCCTATGAGTCTAATTTTTATATAAGTTGATTTGAAATTAGACTCAATTATGAATTTTATTGATGATAAAATCTATTTCATAACTCTCCAATTCTATCAGTTCTAGAATATTGGGAATTTCAGAGGATGAAAGTTTGTCTTGAATGTAGCGAGCCAGGGGCATCACTTGTCATCTATCTAGAGGAATCTCAGTTAATCTGAATCGTAACTCATCATGCTTTATCAGACAAAAAAAAAAGTGAGTCAGATTAAAGCAAAGAAGAGCAGATCTTGAAAAGTTATATCATTTGCCTCAATTGAGCGTGAGAGAAAGAGACAGCCAAGAGATAAGAAGAAATTAAAATTGTAAACTTCTGAGGGCCCCATATAAACTACCAGGACTACAGAAAAAATACCGAGACTATGAAAACTTGACATTCTCATGGCACGCGCGCCGCCCTAGCTCAGCTTTCCCGCAGCTGACAGCAGGCTGCTGTAAGAATGTGAGGTGATCTGCTCTCTTTCCTGCTGAGGAAATCAGCTAACGGGCTTTTAAGCGATGAGTATAATAGAGATAACAATCTGCAGGCTTGAGGTTTAGGTTTTTTATGATTATTTTGAGTGAATATCTAGGAAGTAAGAATGGGACTTCTGGGTTTAACAGTGTGACTTCATTTATCCTTTACATAATTTTTGCTCCTTTTTCATTAATTTCTGTCCCAATCAGTTATTTTTTCGCTTTCACTACCATGAGTTTTGATTTGCTCATTTTTGCAATGCCTTAGGGTGTATCATTAACTTATTTATTTGAATTCTCTCGTGTGTGTGTGTGTGTGTGTGTGTGTGTGTGTGTGTGTGTGTGTGTTTGTGTGTAAATGTTCCTCTAAGGACTGCCTCAGTTGTAAATGGTATGTTTTAATTAATGTTTTGTGTTTTTATTTTCTTTCAATTATAGAAATTTTTAATTTTCCTCTTGATTTTTATCTTTATTTCTTTAGTGATTCCTTCCTCATTCAATTGTGTTGTTTAATTTCTGTGAGTTTATGTACTTTCCACAGTTTTCTCTTGTTGGTATTTAGCTTTATTCCATCACAGTAAGGAAGAATAAGAAAAGTTATTTCAATATTTCTATATTTGCTAAAACTTGTTTTGCATCCCAATAGAAGGTCTATCTTGGAAAATTTTCCATAGGATCTGGTAAAGAACACATATTATTTAGTCTTTGGATAGATGCCTCATGGGTGTCTGCTACATCCATTAGATGTGTGTCAGTCTGCTCCAGCGTTTCTCACCTTAGTTTTGTCCCGTTGTCCCATCTGTATTGGGGCTTATCTGTACCTCTACATACCCTAGTGTTTACTGTGAGAAATTATGCACCTGGCAATGGGGCCCAGGTGAGAAGGGATCTGATAAAATGGAAGGCACAGCTCCTTGCTTTTGCTTCTTCCAGAGTGTGTCTGTTGCTGATGCTACCACCTCCACCAGCGTCAGACTCCAATTTCTTCAGCCTTCCAATGTAGACTCAGTGTCAGTCACTGTCCAGGGAGCTTCAGGCTTTCAGTGCTAGCCTGGGACTACTGAGACATCCGGCCTCCAGGCTTCCAACCTCTAAAGTGTCCAGATGGCATTTCTTGGAGTACCTAACTCCTAGCTTAGGAGTCCGTTTAACAAACTGACTTTTGTTGTTTATATTATGTTGATTATAGTTCTCTAGAGAACAGGCCCAACTCAGTGAGATAATACTACATAATAATAAATATATACCAATCTTTATATTCGTGGTCAGTTATACAATAGTTGACAGCATGCAGGGTTAGTAGGATGTTGAGCAACAGTCTTCTTTGCTGGTCGTGATGTGAACCACAAAGCTATGTGACTTTAAAAAAGAAAAAAATCAAAGTCACACTGTTAAACCCAGAAGTCCACTTTTACTTCTTAGTTACTCAGCAAATTAAAAAAAAAAAAAAAAAAAAAAAAAAACCTGTTTACCTCAAACCTGTAGATACATTTGATTATTACTATTTTACTCATAGTTTAAAACCCTGGTAGCCGTTTTCCTCAGGCAGAGAGTGAGAAAACCATCCCACATTCTTACAACAGACTGCCATCAACAGTGGAAAATCAGAGCTAGGGGTGGGGTGTGTGTAATGACCATGATAAGCCTTGGTATTCCGAGAATAATAAAGCAGTGAGACTTTGCTAGGACCCAGGATTAGAGTCATACATTTATAGCCAAGGAAATGAGAGCATTTAGGTGACAAGAAGAAGACATTTTCTATATCTTAACCGTGGTGGTAGTAGCTTTACAATGTCTACATGTGTACATCAAAAAGAGATCAACTGTATGTGCAGATATGTCAACAAGCAGTTTTGGAGAGTGTAATCTGGACCTGTGATGCCTCCACATTGTTCATCCTTATCCCAGAACCTCATCACAGTTCAGTTCTGTCTCCTCCATTCCGTTAAAACTAATTGGTTTTTCAAGATCATAGGAGACGTTCTGATTGCAAAATTCTTTTCAGTTCTTGAGTTCACCTTACGTTTATCACCATTGATATCACGCTCCCATCAAGTCCCCTTCCTTGTCTTTCACAATAATAGTCTCTTGCTTCTCAGGTTGCAGAGGATCCCTGACCCCTTGTATATGGATATTTTTAGAAATCCAGATTTAATCTAATTTTCTCATTTACTGTTCATGTATGAGTCATTTACCTTATACTTATTTTTGAGTCATTTGTTTTTAAGCTAAAGTTGAACATTTTTTTTTAATTCAGTTTTCCAGACATGGTTTCATTATGTAGCCCAAGCTGACCTGGAACACTTGATTCTCCTGCACTGGCCTTCTAACTGATGGAAGATCAGGTGTGTGCCCTCCTGATACCGAGCTAAAGCTGAGCACTTTAAACAAAGGATTGAAGATGCTTACTTAACATCAGTTAGAGGCAAGACTTGGAAAAGAAAAACTGAAGGAAAGGTTGAGAGATTATATGAAGAAGGTATCAGAATATAAGTTAAATATCAGCAGATCTGGAAAGAGCTTTTTTTAAAAAAAGAGTACATGCAGAGAGCCATAGAAAGGGAAGAATTCCTGAATGAAGGATGTGAACATATGGCCAATTTTTTAAAAAATCTGAACAAGAATAAAGTCAGTGAAAAAACTCAATGTTGTGAAATATTACTTGAAGATAGGTTACTTTCATTTATGCTGTGATACATTTGTTTAATGATGCAAAGGTGTGCTGTACTCTTTTATGTTGTGTTTGTTTAACTTTGCAAAGCTTATTACTTAGCCTGTCTAAAACACCTGATTGGTCTAATAAAGAGCCAAAGGGCCAATACCTAAGCAAGGAGAAAGGATGGGCAGGGACGGCAGGCAGGGAGAATGAATAGAATGGAAAATCTAGGGAGGAGAAGAAGAGAGGGGGGAGAAAGGGGGAGGGATGAGGAGGAAGAGGAGGATGAGGAGGAAGAGGAGGAGAAGGGCTCCAGGGGCCAGCCTCCCAGCTACACAGAAAGCCAAAGAATAAAAAGTAGAAAAGGTATACAGATAGGTAAAAGCCTAGAGGCAAAAGATAATTTAATAATTTAACTTAAGAAAAACTGTCCAGAAGCAAGCTAAGCTAAGGTTGAGCACTCATAAGTAAGAAAAAGACTCTATGTATTTATTTGGGGGCTGGGTGGTTGGTCTCCCAAAGCAAGAGTTTAAAAAAAAAAACTACAAGTCGGCATGAAAGGAGAGATATATTTGTGGGATAAAGTGAGGGTTTCAGGATGCAAAAGAATTCAATAAATGTACCTTGAAACTGCACAGTTCTTTACCCCAAGAAAGAAACTGAGGTATTCCATATAAGATTCTATTTATATCAAAAGAGTGGACATCCAAGGACAGTAAAAAGTGAAGGTGTGTTAAGAACTGCAGTTAGGAGCTGGTAATTGTGTGTGTGTGTGTGTGTGTGTGTGTGTGTGTGTGTGTATCATAAATACCTACATCTAACTTTTCATTAGTGCACTACTTTCTATTGTTGTGATAAAATACCATGAGCAAGACAATGCATAGAATAAAGAGTTTATGTGGCTTATAGTCTAGGGATATCCATAGCTGTCACAGTAGTGAGGACGGTAGTGAGCAGTAAGCAGCTGGAAACTATATCTGCAGGCACGAAGCAGAGACAATTGGGCTCTGGTAACATGCATCTCCCAACACGGCAAACACCTCTAAAAGTGTCCAAACTCCTGGGAGTATGAAGGCCATTTCTAACACAATCAACGACAACTAATTAGGATCTCTTCTGTCCCCAGTGTACTTCTGAATGTCATTTTCTCCTCTTGCGCAACTCACTCTCAACCTACTTTTTCAACTTCGCATCCCATGAGTGACTCACTTGTCCTGTCCTGATGGAAATGTTTTGTGATTTCTTCCAGTTTGTCTGGAGCCCTCTCCCAAGGCCATTGGACACATACCCTAATGTCTCATTCACTGCACGCTGATCGATTGCCCTGTTAGCAGTCATGGTGTCACTACCGACTTCTTTGGTTCCTTAATCTTTGAAGCCATGATGCATTTTTTAGTGTTTAGCTCATAGTAAATGTTTAAACAAGATGAAAGATTTGAAAAGATGGCAAGAACCCCATTTTGGAAACCAAACGTCTGAGTTTAAATTCTGACCCTTCTACCTCCTATTCCGTATTGTTGATTCAATCATTAATGTTTTTAGTAAAGTAGAGGTTACAACGCCATTTTCCTTATACTTATTGCTATATATAGATTGCTCCATAATAGTGTGTTCCAAAACTCTTCATCTTGAAACAGCAGCCAACTAGTACCTCTCTGTGGGACATGGCTTAGCTGGGTCCTTCATCTCAGAGGTTTGAATTCCTTAAGAATGGTTGGACCAAGAGCTGCAGTTCCTCCGGTAGAGAATGCTTTCTACAAGAATCAATACCAGAAAAGCCACCAGGATGTCTTCTAGAAACGTGGAAGTCATGGTCTCTGTGGCACAAATTTAATGTTGGCTTGCCTTTGTCATACTCTGCTGGTTAGAAGCATGTCCAGAAGATTATGGTGTGAATATCACGAAATGGGAAACACTGAGTTCTGATAGAAAAAAAAAATTCCCATTATGTGTGAATAGGAAGTAAACAAGCCAGGGGGTTTAGTGAAACTCTCGTTAGGTAATCAGTACTCAAACAGCTATTGCTGTCCAAGGGATCAGTGAACAGGAATGAAAATTATGCAGTTAACTAGGTTTACCACTAGATGGTGGTAGATCCTTCAGAGCCTTAATAAAGTGGGGTCATAGAATTTCAGCATTGGTGACCCCAACAGAACCAGAAACAAAAGAGCATGTCTGTAATGATGAAATAAACACATATATAATATAATAGCCCTCAAGCAGCTAAATAAAACACCTGTGAAATGCTAATGTTATTAATAGTAGTAGTCTGCTTTTTTATTCCAAAATAAAAAGTAAAGTAAGAAAACAGTAAAACTGCTGCTAACTTTGATATATGAAATTTCTCAGCATCCTTCACAGACTTCTTTTTTTTCTTTATCTTAGACACTACAGAGATTTATATTTCCATTTTACATGTTAGCTATTTTTGTTTGTTCATTTTTGGTTTTTGATTTTTTCGAGACGAGGTTTCTCAGTAAAACTGCCCTGAATGTCCTGGAAATAACTCCCCTTGTAGACCAGGCTGGTCTCGAACTCAGATCTACCTGTCTCTGCCTCCTAAGTGCTGGAATTGAAGGTGTGCAACTCCACTCCCTGGAGGAAAACTCGTTGTTGAAAGTTCAGAGACCGCAGAAAGCATGAAAATAAGCCGTTCTGCTTTGAGCCCCTGGACTCACACACGGTGACCTTCGGACTCCTTGCTCCTCTTGCTATGCACCTCTCTGCCCACCTTCCCACAGCGCATGCGCACACTGAAACCGAAATCCTGTTGGGACATAAGCTTGCCCTCCTGCTTTTATCATATAGCATCTTGTGATCATTATTACATCCACTGCTATGTTTTATGGAGTATAATTTTGATAAACTTTGTAGATCTGAAGATAAATTTTCTAGTTTTATAACAGGGGCAAAATTTAAAGCTTTGGGCAGCTTGAAGCCTCATGACTAATGGGAAGAAAGTAGAATGCACGGGGAACCAAGTAAGAATTCTGCCACTTGGCAGATGTCCAAATTTGACCTTATTGTGACTCAGTTTCCTCATTTTAAATGTGCTTGCCTTGTTAGAGGGGCAAAATGAACTAATGCTAAGGGCCCAGGACAATGCCGCAGCTTTTAATGTTGCAAAAAACCTTATAATGTCACATTTTGTTTGCAGATAGCTTCTTTCTGTGTTAGCATTTTTATCTCACTCTTACTAAAATGATCAAATCTCAGGGTGCACTTAAATGTGATTATATGTTAAGGCTAATTAATGTCTGCTTAGTTATAATTAAACACACTTTAATATTAAATAACCAGCAAGTATACATTAGGAAAAAAATAGATGCACTCTATCAGGAAGGTCGTACATCTAGTGAACTATTTATTTTGACAGAGTTTTGTTTTCTTGAAATGGCATCAAATTTCATGTCGATGATTCTTAACATCTACTAAAAGGATTACATTTTTTTGTTGTTATATGTACTGATGTATGAAATTGACAAGTATTCTAGTAGTAAATCATGTCTGTGGGGCAGGAGTAATCACGACTTTGAAACACTACCTGTTGCATGGTTTAAAATGTTTTTCTCATCTTTAATCTTTTTAATTGTATTGATAAAGACATATAGAAATTTACCTTCTTAGCCATTAATTGTATAGTTATTATGGCTAACCTCCAAAACTCTTTATCTAACATAACTGAGACTTTTTATATTCCTCCATTCCCTAACCTCCAGGCAACTACCATTCTACTGTCTCTGTGAAGTTAGTATGTATGGACTTCATATTGGTGAAGTCACATAGTATTTCCATAAAATTGTTTGTGGGACTTATTTATTATGTACTTAGCATAATATCACCAGGGTTGATCCATGTTGTATCAGGTGAGAAAATGTCCCATTTTAAGGACTCGTATTAGCTTGAATATAAACACACATACATACAGGCACACGCACATACACACACAGGCACACACAGGCACATGCACATACACAGACACATACATACACACACAGGCACAGACACAAACATACACACACAGGCACATACACACAGGCACATGTACATACACACACACTTACACACACAGGCAAACATACATACACATCAAGACACACATGCACGCACACACACATGCACACACACACATGCACACACACACACACACACACACACACACCACATCACATCTATTTACCCAGTTACTCATCAGTGGACATGTGGATTGCCCCTATATTTTGCCTACTACAGACGATGCAGTCATTAATATTGTACAAATCTCCCCCCCTTCTGTATTCTTGTTGTCCCATAAAACTGGAAGGCAACAGTTCTAACACTGAATCACATTCCCAACTTATCAAGCCTTAAAAACCATGATTTCTCTTATTAGATTGTCTACTCCAAAGTGGGATTGTTAGATTTTATGGCACATGAAAAAAATGACTTTTTCTCTGTTTTCACACTACGGGGATCAGCAAAGAATAATTCTCTGACATCAAAAGGTATGAACATTTTGCCTTACCAGCAAACTAGCAGTCAATAGTGAACCTAAGCTGGGGGTCCTCTAACTCATTCTAGGGTTTCTTCTCCATCCTGAATACACTACTTCCCAGTCAAGGCTCTAGCTTCCAGAACATTACAGCTTCAAAGAGTCCCAGGAGTTTGAAAATTGGACACAAAGTAACAGGAAGGATGACTAAATGTTACTCATTTTACATATGATAATTCTCCTTTTAACTTATTATTTATGTGTGTGTGCGTGTGTGTGTATGTGTGTGCATGTGTGTATGTATGTATGTGTGTGTGCGTGTGCGTGTGCGTGTGTGTGTGTGTGCTTGTGCTATGATACACATATGAAAGAAGGTAAGAGAACAACTTTGGATCTTGGTTCTCTTCTTTTACAATAAGTTCAGGGGACTGATATAAGGTCACCCCGCTTGGGAGACAAGGGCCTTTACCCACTGACTCATCTAACCCACCTCTGTTTTTAATTTCTGAGGAACTACCACATTGGCCACTCAGTCTATATTCCCATCAATAGTGAACAAAAGATTCCATTTCTCCTTCTTCTAATATTTTTTAATATTCAGAATTATAATCGTTATATTTAAATGTCTGTTTATAGGAATTCACTGTATTCTAGTGTTTATAAATAAATACATATATGCTTCTTTCATCTACATTGTTGATTAAGTTTACATGTATGGATACTAAATTTATATGTGTACCAATTAATAAATAATATACATGCATGTTTTATTATTTTATTCGTTTTGTTAATTAATGTTGTACATATTCAAATCTTTTGTTTCTTTTCCTAACTGCCAACATGTTAATATTCTGTACTTCTCATTTCCTATAGCGTAACTATTAGTAAATTTTCTAAGTAAAAAATTTATATAATTCCTCCCCTTAAGAAGTTCAAGTTTTTCTTAGTAAAGATCGTATCCAGTGTGCCTTTTATCTTATTGGGGATTTATTAATCTTTCTAAGACTAAGATGTTGATGATCATCAATATTGGAAAATTCTCAGCCATTTTATATTTCAAAATCTCCTGTATCTTAAATTTTCTTTATTGGCAGCTCTTACAGCTCATTAGATGGTAACATTCTTTGTCCTTCTGTAGCCAGTGACTCGGAGCTGCTCCTTCCTCCCTGTCTCTGCTTGCTGCATCTGGATCCGGCCCAGGTCCCCTACCCAGTAACTCCATTAGCAGTGTCCAGTCTACTATTTAACTCACAGTTGGCCTCTTACCCTAGTCTTTATCTGTTTCTAGAAGATCCTACCCTGTAATCCTTTGAAGTGACCTCTTACATTCTAAAATCCATTTGTAATTTCAATTTTTTAACTAAGTAATCCACTGTCATTGCAGATTTTTACACCTCTTCTTCCTGATTCATAATCACGATTCTTTGCCTCCTTATTTATTCACTCATTTTTATTGTGGTGTCTTTTTCCTTAGGATTTCTTTCTGTTCTTTAGAAGTGTTTGTTGCTTGGACTTTATTTTTCCCCATGGTTTTGTGTTTCTTTTGTGAGTACCTTTGAGGCATTCTCAGTTTTTAGATGTGTGTTTCTTTATCTTTCACAAGAGTGTAAATTCAGGATTCACACCAAAAAAAGCAGATTAGTCATTGGGAACCTTCAGGGAAATTTATGTTTTAGTTGACCAAAGCCAAGACTAACTAACGCCTGTCACCACACACTTGTCCCTTCTGCTATATTCAAAAGATCCGCTTCCGCTCGAGCTCACTACTATATCAGGAAGGATTGTATCCATTTCTTCCGGCTGCAGTCTGTCCAATTATCGGCATCAGATATTTATCCTCATGGCTTTGTCAACATAAAAGTTTCCTTCTTCTTGTTTCATACTTTTTATAGTCTACTTTGCCTAAGGTAATTGTTTTCTATCCTAAAGTTTTGTTTCTGTTGAAGAGATTGCCACACCCTAGTATTTTTAAACCCTTTGCTTATAAATTGCTTTTTAAACCCGTGACCATTGCTGGTGAGTTTAACCTGGCTTATTTATTTTCATTCTCTGCCTTGGTGGATTTTACTGCTTGCTGTATATCTTTTATTTTTATGAGCTTGTGGATTTTTTATCTCCACTTATGCTTTAGATATTCCACATTTTAGTCCCATTAAGAACCCTTTACATTTGAGGGGCTTTTTTTTTTTTTTAATGTTTTGACCTGTGTTTTATTCATTAGCAAAATGGACATAAAATCGTGTTGTTTAAGGTTGTCAGTCTGGGTAATGAAAGCCTCAGCAGGTTTCTCCTAAGTTTCCAGCTCTCTGTGGACAGCACAGTCTCTGCTAACAGAATCATTACTTGGAGACTGACTGATGCTTCAAAATTCTTGGGTTTATTTTATAGATTTTTTTTTAAAGAATGACTGTCATATTATGTGCTTTATTCTATTTTGTGGAATGATTTAAGCAAATGTCTATGTTGAACTCATTGTAATGTTCATGCCTAGTCCTTCACAGTCTACATACCAATATTTAATAACATGCCGTCTCCTGTTTTAAACTAATATTCTTCTACAGATACTTTAATTGTGATATGTTTTTATATTAATTTGTCTAATATAAGAATTTTACATTTATAACACTAATTTTAGATTCTAAGCTATAATTTTGCATTATTATTTATTAAATGTCTACATGTGTGTCATCCTTCATTGATGAAACATGGACATCTATATGCATCTGGGAGCTCAGGGTTAATTCAGAAAGAAAAACAATCCTGTTATCTTTTAGCATTAATTCTGTCAATTCTTCTCATTTCTCTTAGAAATTTTTCCATCTTTAAGGTACAATTTCTATTCTCTAATCTTTGTGCTCTCTAGGTTAAGCTTGGAAACATTTTTCAATCCTGTTTTCAAACACAGATATGGTTTTTAATTTTTTAAATTGAAATGTAACTAGAAAGAGAATACTGAGTACACTATAGCATTTAGCTTGTGGAGTCTCTGAAATTAAGCCTGTGTATACACCCAGATCCTGGGTTTCAGGCTTTATAGTCCACAGGATTTGTGTTCACACCTCTAGCTCTAGCATAGATTTGTGTGGAGCTTCTGCAGTGCTTGCTGGGCTAGACTCTCATCATCTCAAACATCTCTCCCCCATATTCTTTTAATCTCATTCTGTTGTGTTTTGCCATTTTCTTTTAACAACTTTCACTTTATTGTCCCAGAAACCAAGTTTTCATAATTCTATAATTTTCTGTGTGTTCCTTTACAAACTTAATTTCAGCTTTTTCCTCTTTAGCTTTCTGGAATCATATTTCCTTTCTTTTATAGTGTACTAGACATGAACAATGAAGAGATATTTATTTTTCCACTGGAGACACTCCAACCTTGCAAGTCCACACAAACCCATATATTTATCTGATGACCATGCTCTTTTCTCCTTTCTACCTTATAACAAAGCAAACTGAAATACTGGTTGGTTTCTCTAATATCCCCTTCCTTATAGAAGCCTGGACTTCTGGAAAGTTGACTCAACTCCATCCCATGGACTGTTTCTTCTCTCTTTCTTGTCATTGACTTGTGTTTAACTTTAGATTTGCTGATGGCCTTTGGAAAGTTCTCGGCTCCCAAGGAAAGGCTCTTGGTTGGTATGAGTGAGGAAGCAAGTAATAGTGTTTCTTAAAGTCATCCCACAGCTGTGAAAATAAGCGTGAGAATGCTGAAACTATGGTCAATGTGGCAGAGGGTGATGTATGGCTATGGCTGTGCTCCTGATGTTGAATTCAAGGTCAAACAAAGCTTGAGATGTCTTTCCTTGGACTTATTCCTTATAAAAGCCAATAAGCGCTGTTATTGTGTAGCCAGATTACATTTCAGTTTTCTCTTGGTTGATCTCAAATCATCCTGAAAAATCTGATATTGATCTGGAGAGCTTCTCCCTAAGTCATTGTCAGGAGAATAAGTGTGCCATTGCTATGTAAGCTAAGCAATGCTCAAACCCCACATTGCTCTATTGAGAGGAAGGGAGTGTCTCGTAGGTTTCTGTCTGAATGCTGCTCATCATAAGGAGCTCACATATTTCACAGCTCCTTTAAGCCAGTCAGATACTAGCAAATCCCAATTCTGGGCAGGATTTTTTTCTTGGTCTGTTATTTTCCTTAGCACTGCCTTGCATAGCATGGAACACTCTTCTCTCATTATTCACAAGTTGCCATTTCTAAAAGCACATAGAAAGATGGGATATAAGAATGGAAGAGAGAAATACTCCTCCAATGGCCTCTAACTACTAGACATTGGCAGTTGCATTGGAGTCTCATCCATGCTGAAGAGGGACTCTGAGCTGAACTGCAGACTACTGAATGTGGCTGTGCGTCTGTGCTGTCCCTAAGCATGAAGGAAAATGTGTTTCTGTATGTTTAACTCAGTGATTTCAGTAATTATCCAGTAAGCTACATGTAATGTCATTTATAGAATTTTGTCACATCATCTTTTTTGTCTTCAAATATGTTTTAATGGATGTAGGCAGAGGCTACTGTATAGACAATAAAAGCTAGTTTTTCTGTTCACAGTTTTCACCCTTTCTTCTTAATAATCGTGCAAGTGTTAATAAATGATTTGGGGGCACTACTGCCTCTGGTCTACCACTTTTGGAACGTGGATGCATGTGAGGGTGCGTGCCTTGCATGTGTGTGTGTGCGTGCATGTGGGGTGTGTGTGTGTGTGTGTGTGTGTGTGTGTGTGTGTGTGTGTGTGTGTGTGTGTTATAGTTGTCTGGATATATGCCATATATGTGTTGATGAGAATGTGGAGCACCTCAGAACCAGAAATTGACATTAGATGTGTTCTTCAATCGCTCCACTTTTTTTTTTTTTTTTTTTTTTTTGAGGCAGAGTCTCTCATCGAGCCTGAACTTATTGATTGATGTATGCTTTCTGGGATGACCTCCAGAAATTTGCCTGCCTCTGCTCCTCTAGCTCTGGGGCTACAGACACAGATCTTGGTACCTTTGTATGATATCTATCTAAACTCAGGTCCTCATGCTTGTACAGCAGACGTTTTAGAGATGAGCCAATGGGTCCCATAGGAAGTTTTATAAACCTTGTAAGACTCAGTTTATTCAACTTATCATCTCCCTCACCTTAAGGTTGTAAGAAACAAATAATACAATATTGTGTAAAAGACCTGCTTAATAGATGAAGCTATCACTAATGTGTTCATATATTTTTTTCATGTTTTGGTAGTGTTAATAACAAAATAAATGTTTCATGGATATTCTGAATATTTTAATGGGCTAGAACTTAGACTACTTAATAGATATGTTTCTAACAGATGAAACATTGAAAATGGCTCAATAGTTAAGTTCAAACGTATTAAGAGAAATATGTCACTTTGTAGGCCTTTACATTTTCTGAAAGCATTTACAAATTAAGTATCGTATCCAGTGCTCACAGTACGACAAATAGAGCCAAAGTATTCACTCTCATTTTGACACTGGCAAAAATAAAATGAATGAAGACTAAAGGCTCCTGGAAGGATCACATCTTTACTTAGAGCCTTTGCTGGAACATTTCAGGTTAGAAACCCTTCTTCCATTACTGAATATGCTTGTAAACTAATATGTAGAAATTGTAAACATAAAGTCATCCTACATTATCAACGATATGTCAAACATTTTCTTACCAATATAACAAGAATAAGATTATAATGAAGATATAAAATGTGGAGGGAAATCCCTTGTATTTGAACAGGTTCTGTTTATTTTATGACGGCCATTCTAACTAAGTTAATCAGCAATACAAGTTCTGATCCATGGTAAACTGGAGGTTTAGGCCACTCCGTAATTTTAAATTCCTATTTCGATGAAGCCGTCCCAGATTTTTTATCAAGAAACCTGCATGCACTAGTTTGTTTTTTAAATATCTCTGTCACCATTTAGGTACAGTTTGGGTGCCAGCCCAGACTCTGTTTTCCTGAACCAGTGCACTTACACACAGAGAAAAAGTTCATGTCTGTCTTGACAGTTTTTTTTTCCTCTAATTTCAGCTTCTTTAACAGTTTTTGGGCTTCAAAAACACAGTCATTGAAATTCAAAACCCCATCCCTCAGAAGCACCTGTGAGCACGCAGCGTCTGTGGCTGGAGAGTCAGCTCAGTGGTTTCCATCACTAACCACAAAGGACTGGAGATTGATTCTCAGCATCCCTCTTGTGGCTCACAATCATCTGCAGCTCCAGCTATTTCTCAGGAATTAGGCACACACAGATGCACATACATTTAGATGGGCAAAAATGGTCACATAAAATACATAAACCTATTTTTAAAAACAAAATATCTGAACTCAATCCATGTTTACAAGTATAGACTTCTGGGAAATGTCCTGAGAATCTGTGGTTTTAAATATAATCCATATCAAGCAATCCTTATTTTAAAATGTAAAGATTCACTTATATAAATAATCTCTTCAAATAAGTCAATATGACAAAATGACATGTGAATATTCAGGTGATTTATTGTCCTGTATTATCTCTTTATGTTCACAGTAGACATCTATAGTTACCAGACTTATTCACCTTACATTGGAAATGACAGGCATTTTCTTTCAATATACTTAGATACTGAAAAAAATAATAGACACGTTTTGTTTTAATTTTGGAAAATAATAACATGCTATGAGCATTCCATGAGAAATATAAAGATTATATTGTATTCTTGTATAGCATATAGCATAGTATGCAATACTATATAGAGTAACACTACATAGAAGACATTTAGGACAGACAGAGTTATTCATTCTTTTAAGACTTAATAGATAGACTTTTGTATTTTATTCATCTTTTGGTTGGTTGGCTGAGTTTTTTTAGAAGGAAAAACTCATATAGCAAACAGTAAAGAACAATACAATGTACTCTGTGCCTGGGCTTATAACTTTACCTGTTCCAGAGCAGAGGCAGACATTCTTATAAGTTAAGCCCAAGGTAAACCGAGCCTTGAAAAGAATGTGGCATATTGAGTCGTTGGAGACAGAAAGTTTTGAATATGTTTTAATTTTTATTCTACTGAAAAATGGACATAGAGCATCCACATTGTAGACAGTGGGAAGTAACACTGAGACATACATAAACCCAGACTGCTGAAGGCCACAAGCGTCCAGCAGGTTCTACCAGGTCAGAGATTCACTCAGCCTTTAACATGGTTTTTCTTCTTTACAGCACAAAAACATTAATACATTTTTGAGAAATGACAAACATCACTACTGAAAATTGTAAAGGCAGTTCCCACTCTGGCAAAGAGAAAGCAAACAGTACCAGAAACTGTAGCCCACACAGCCAACACAAAGCACATTTTTGTAATCCTCCAGAACTCGGGGGTTTAATCATTCACTTGACAAGAAGGAGGAGAAAGGCCTAAGCAATGGCGGGGCCACCGGTGATGTTTTACTGATCAAGTCCTATTAGGACAGTTCTGGTCAAACTGGCTTGAGTTACTCTGAAATTACCTTTCAAAGTAACATCAACAGGAGTGATCACGGGCCACATTGAACTTTCTACGGGTTAGTCCATAAAGTAACTAAAAAATCACTTATCTGCTATCCACTGAGCGGCATGGTAACGTTTGAAGTATAAAATCAAGTAAAATGTAGAAGCTTTCTTCAATGCTGCCTTTCATCTGAAGATAGCAGAATATTTTTTTCACACAATGTATTGAATAAACTCTTTCTTTGGGTTCAGTATATTTTATCTGAACTTCAATATAGTGCAGAACAAATATCATTACTAGAGAATGTATTTGTGTGTATTATACTTCAAATAGTGTGGCAAGAAAGGCCAGTACTCAGAAGGGCACAAATGCTTCCTGGTTTTGTATATACACAAAATAAAATCTTACCCAGAGTAAATCACCAATAATAACTGCATATTTTGGAGGGATCATTAAGGTTTTAGTGACCACAGAAAAGAACCTTTGACATAACATTTCTAAAAAGTGTTTTACTTTGTTTCACATTAAAATATTTTAGATATATTTTCCTTGCATTTCTGGTTTAAAATGTAGCCAACTGTGTATGTTCTTGATGATGTACACTACTGATTAATGTACCGTGCTATTCAGATAATGATCTTATCCTTTGTGTTAATTTATTTTCTCTATTAATTTATTATTTCACTTCTTTCTGTGGTGTGTGTGTGTGTGTGTATGTGTGTGTGTATGTGTGTACAAGTGTGTGTGTGTGTGTAGTGATGTTATTGCAGGCATACAAGTATTAAAGAATTGGTATGAAGGTCACATAAAAACTTTTGGGAGTCAATTCTCTCTGTCTAGGGCAGAACTGGGGAATGAATTCGAACTCGGGCCATTGGGCTTGTGCAGCAAACATTTTTACCCACAGAACCAGCTTATCAGTTTTTGGCCCTATTTCCAAAACTCCCTAAACATTTACATTCTTAATACTTTTAATTTTAGTGATTGATTTCCTGAGTGTGTTTTGACAGAGAGAGAGAAAGAGCCTCCATGCATACATATTTGCCACATTAATTTCTGATGCCCAAAGAGGCCAGAAGAGGGCTTGGAGTTACAGGTGGTATGAGCCACCTGGTATGGGAACTAAACCCCAGTTCTCTGCAACAGCAGGTACAATTAACAACTGACCCAGCACTCCAGACTCTAAATGTCTATACATTTTTAAAATATCATTTTATGTCAGCACCTCAGATTATTCTCACAATAGAGAATAGACTCAAACTAGGATCTGGGCAGACTGTGAACCAAGTGGACCCGACTCAGTGCTAGTAGCCAGAGGTGATGGTTGCTGTAGTCCCTTCATCATTTCAGCTAGAAGTAAACATTAATACTTTCTGGGACCCATGACCCAGAACTACAAGCCTTGGACAGTTTCTCCCTTTAAGTTTTATAGCAGCCCTGCTATGCAAATACAGCTTGTCCCTTCTTACATCTTTCAGAAACTATGACAAAGTAGCCATGCTTTGGGATCTTAACATATTCAGCATATTTTCCACCTATTAATCTTCACACAGAAATTAGGACAGGATCTAAGGACTGGAAGAATCAATAGAGGTCATTGAACTCCATAACCTGCCCTCTCTTATTTCTCTATGATTATATCCATAATGAATGACTAATCTTTCTGACTCTGCACAACTTCATTGCCAGGACACCTGCCTCTCTAGACACCTAACAATGCTTGGTTTCTTTCAACCCCTAGAAGATTACACCTAGTAACATAAATATATCATCTCATGCCATCTATCTATTGGTGCCATGTTCTCATGTGAAACCAAATAAGCCATCCAATTTCATAGGGCGGACATTCGGCAGCAAAAATGAAGACGCTCTGACGTCCTTTGGGATCAGCTTTTTCCAAGTTAATTTTCCCCATTTTTCTTCACAATATTATTTCCTATAATAATGTGCTTTTAAGCACACTTTGCTATTAATATGCCTTTCCTGGTAGATTATGTGTCTTCCAACTCTTTGCATTCAAAATAGCATCTGCAGTTAGAAATAGTGACATATTATTTCCTTTGTCCCAGACACTACCCATTCCTTGAATGTCTTCACATATGACAGTTAGGGCCAAGCTATTCCTGGTCATGAAACAAAAACAAAATTATTTTATTCCCCAACAGATTCATATGTAAACTGTTCATAAAACAATGTCCCAGAAGAAAGACTGTAGAAGAATCAAGTCATACCCAGAATTAATTGCATATGAGATGTGTATATATTATATATCAAAGCTGATTCAAATTATAAGGTGAAAAGTTTTATAAGAAGACATTGAACATTGCTCTCTGGCCTCCACCTGCAAACACACACACACACACACAAACACACACACACACACACACACACACACACACACACACACACACACACACACACACATTTCTTTTAATTCCTTATTTCATGTGTGTTAAGATCTTTCCCAACCATAAAATAGAGTGGTTTGAGTCACAAAGACAATACACACCTAGTATGAATGTCTGTTTACCTTTCTCCTACACCACAAATGTGACTGAACTAGGTGTTCCAAGAAACTGGATTGTGTTCTTTTCACTCACCAACACATTTGAACCATGACAGTGACAGACCAGTTAGGATGTCCATAGAGGAGAGTTGTAAGCATAGGTTTTTAAAAAGATGTGGAGATGCACTACTGTTGTGTGTTCGGTATCATTCCTTCCTATCTCATTGCTTGCTTTCCTGCACACCTTACCTGACCCCAGTCTAAGCCCATCTAGTAGATCACTCTGCCTCAGAATACCTTTGCTACCTTTGCTGTCATGGCCTATAAAAAATATTCATAGGTCTCTATGTCTGTCTATGCAAAAAAAAAAAAAATCAATCAAGACACAACGATTCTAGTACTTGTCAACACTACATATACTTAAGTTATCCTGTCTTATTAGGCTAAATGACATGGGATCTGAGAGCAGAGCTTTTAGTCAATCACAGTGATAATTCAAGTCATAGAGAATCACATGATTACAGTTATCCTGAGTTATCCACAAACCATTGCTTGTACACCCAGTGATGATCCCTAATCTATGGATGCTCCAGTCACTTACATGAAGTGGTGTGTGGTACTTGCTTAACTGCCAACAGACAGATGCCCTGCAGGCTTTAAACCATTTGTAGAATGCTTACAATGACTAATACGATGTAAATACTGGGTAGATGGTTATTACACAGTATCCCATTACCAACAACAATAGATTCTATAGATCTCATATTTGTTAGGAGGTCTGAGGTGAAGTTGGAAGAAACTTGGGAAGTGGTCTCAGTGAAATCCTCCACGGCTTCCCTTCATCTTCCTCTCATTTTCATTTTCTACCAGACAACAAATTCAAAGTTGCTCTGAACTTCTTAACCACACTATGTTGTCTTGAGGGGGTTGGTTTTATTTCTGTGGTAGGGATTGAACCACCTCCCCCCAAATAAAACCAGGTGTGATGGAGGGCTGATCACAGGAGTATCCATAAGTTGGAAACCAGCCAGGGCTATATAACATGACCCCAGTCTCCCAAAGAAACAAAATAAACAAAAGACCTACACAGCAGTTCCTTCATTGTGAAAAAAATAAAATCAAGTAATAATTTTCCATAAACAAAGGTTCTCTTCATCATAGTTTGCATGGAGTTTCCATAATAATGTTGCTTAATGTCGCGATCAGACTAACATTGCCTAATGAGACTTACGGAGGGAGGAAGCTGTGTGTCCTGCAAGGATCAGATCTAAAAATATAACAACACTGCCTGGTAAGTGGCACAGCTGAGTCTTACATTAAGCCTCATTGATCCAGCTCAAAGGGAAGCAAGTCAAAGCTGAGCCCTCACATTCTCCTGAGAAGTGCAAGCCCACAATTTTGGAAAGAACACAAGGACATCAGAACAGTTTCAGTCGACCCAATAGACTTTGGTTGGCTAACTGCTTTTACTTTTTACAGAAGTATGTTTGGCGACAGGACACGTTTTCTCATTTTAATGGTGATACTTATAGGTAACTTGTTTTTTTTACTATCATTTAGATAAGATAACTGGTATTGTTGCTCCAGGTTCTAAGATGTTTATTTAACCACTAACAGATACCGTTGCTATATGAAAAGTAGAACTTTGAGCAAGGGAAATGGATATATTTATATATCAAACCTTTGTGGTTTTTTTCATTTACTTTCTTCTTGAATTTATATTTTTGAAAGGAACATCTAAGTAATTAAAATAGGTCAAAATGCAGCTATCTTCTGTTTTTATAGAAACAGTTTTTGTACAGGTATTTCACTGGCAACATGACTTGCAATGGAAATTATAGACAATTATAAACGGGTTTTGACAGGAGTGGCTGTAGATTGTTCCCTGTCTCTCTGGGTATCTGGATTGGGGTTTTATTATAGACTAAATAGAATTATTGCAATAATATGCTATGTTAGAATTTTAGAAAAATAAATTGTAAGATTTTTAGTTAACTGATTGATTAAAACAATACTAAACTTTAAGCAATCTACATTATTCAACACTTGGGCATGAGCAACATAATAAGAGTTACTGAACCGCCTCATTGCAAAGACTGACTGGAGGTGTGATCCCCTAATATCACCTAATCCTTTGTCAGTGAGATAGCCAGGGAAGGAATTTTTTTTTTAATTTTTGTATCTTTTATTTTTCTTTTGCTGTATGAAATGGTTTGCTTTGCACGTGTCTGTTCACCACATGAGTACCTGGTTTCTGTAGAGGTCAGAAGAGGGCATTCGATGCACTGAGACAGCAGCAGTTACAGGCAGCAAGGAGGCACCGTGGGGCTGCTGGGACTTGAACGTGGGACTTGTGCAAAAGCGGTCAGCACTCTTAACCGCTGAGTCACAGCCCCAGTCAAAGAATTTTCCATGTTTGTTGTTGTTGGGTTTTTTTTCCCCACTTTTAGTTGACGGAGTTCATCAAATAATCTGTGCTCATTTGGTCACTGACCCCCCCCCCCCCCCCCGCCGCCGCCGTCCCCCCCTCCCGTTTTCACTTCATTCTATGTATCCTTCAGATTTTCAATATCAAGACAGGCTTTCTCTTCCTTTGTTTTTAAAGAATGGCAAAATTTTATTTTCTTTTGCATAACAAGGGATTTTGTGAAAGATCATTATCTGTATATTCTAGGGCTCATAAAAATGCAGTAACCGCTGTAAAGAAAGCACTGTTAAACGTATTTATATGCTGAACAGATAGAAATGAAGGCAACTCCAACTGTAGGGAAATAAACATCCTATTTCGGGCCCCGGCAGTCTCACTTGTGGAGTTTTAATGGCTCCTGGCGCGTCTTCCTGTCTCTAGCTTCTCTACACTCATCTCTGTGGGACTGACCTTTGGAAGGGACCACATTGGTCTTCCAGCCCACGTTTACCCCATCGTTTCCCACTGCCAAAAAGTAAATAAGTAAATAAATAAAACAATAAAAACTCCGAGAGCTCTAGCCCTCCGATCTGACTGCGTTGGTCTAACCTTTCTAACGTGATCTTTCTCCGTGAACCTCCCAGGCAGCCAGTTTGAACGTCCTCAGATTTTCCATCCAGGGTATTTTGTTTCTTTGCTAATTTGTGCACACAATGACCTTTTTATTTCATTTATTTATTTATTTATCACTCTGAATTATATCTGAAATGTAGATTCAACTTTAGCTCCCTAAAACTTTCCTGGCCCTGGCCCCATCCCGAAGTGAGGCTCTTAGGGCCATAGATTTTGTTTGAGTTTTTTGGGGGGTTTTTTTGTTTTTTTTTTTTTTTTTTTTTTTTTTTTTTGACCTATGCAATTTATTGGGATCTACCAAGAGCTGCCGCTTTGGTGTGCAATTGCTCACACTGGCAACTGACATTTTCTTTTCACACATTTGCTCTACCTTCATTAAACTGAGTAAGACCTCACTGTCCTGTCAGGCTGTCTACATGACCGTGGTATTTGTTTATTTGATTTTAATTATTACTTTTAATGTCTCAAGATTGCTCACAGTCTCTGATTCAAAGCCTTCACTAGCACATTTTAAATATGGCCTCCTGAGCTTCCCCCCTTACAGATTATCTGCAACCATTGGAAGCCTGCCGTGTGCAAAGTATTTTCATAAATCACACCATTATACTGTGATCACATTTATGTCACACTATTATACTGTGATCACATCAAAGCCCGGCCTTTGGCTTCCACATCTATCCACTTCCCACTAGCTGATTCTGGGAGAGCAGGGTACACAGCAATACTTTGCAAAGTTTAAAGAACTGTAAATTGAATGTTTAATTCATTGTTAAGATCATTGCTATAGTTACCAAACTAAATTCTAGGAGAAATTAAAATACAGACTATCCCAATAATAAACCTCAGACATTTTAGAGTTTGGATGAATTTCAAGGCTAGATACAGGAGTTTGGAAGGCAATTTGAAGTTGTGTGTCTGTTGTCTACATAAGGTCTTTTGTGTAGCTGAGGCTATTCTGCCCTCACTGTATAGTCCATAATGGCCTCTGCCTCCTAAATGTTGGGACTAGGAACATGTCCAGTCATTCCTAACAAAAACTCCTCTTGGTAAAACACTTGCTGGTTTCTTGCTCAAATATATAAAAATCAAATTTATGAAAAATGTCTTCTAATACAAAAATCCAAACTCTTGATGTAGTTAAATTTTCTTTAGACTACTCCTTTATAGTTAATCTTATAATGTTACATTAATTCTCTATATTCATAAAACAGATCAATTCCATCCAGTTCTATTCTTTCTATTCATAAAGAATCTATAACATGTGTACTCAGCACTGTGCCAGCTCTATGGGAGGCTTTAAGTAAAATTATAGTACTTCACCATTCTCACAGAAATTAACACATTTTTGAATTAATAGAGCTTCTGTGAAGCTAAGATATAAGTATGATGGAAACTCTGATCAAGTACCTAATAACAGAGTACTGGTAGATCATGAAAAATTATCATTTCCTAAGCTAGTAAGCATGCATAGAAACTACACTTTAGGTTTTGGATAATTTGGGATTTAATCCCTTATAAAATATTTGTTACTTTAGGAAATCATTAATTAATCCATTTAAAAATTAATTATCAAATGAATCTTTGGTTTTAGGGGTTCTTGGGATTTTCAAACATGAGCCAAGCATTAAACTAAGCCTTAGATGCTGATTAATGAATAAAACACACTTTCTTTCCCTAGTGGAATTTAGAGTCTAATGAGATTCTAGACTAATACACTGTAATACTCATATTTACTTTATACAATCCTTTCAAGACTTTTCAGTTTGTAGGACAGAACAAATAACCACACTTTGTAAATTATCTTTCAGTGATCAAGCACTGTTTTAATTTTATCAGTAAGTGTAATTCTGTTGGTTATTCCTTTTCAGTAATTGCCAAACATCATCTATTGAGAATGTTTGTTAGCCTGGGAAAATCTTTGTCATGTAAATGCCATTTTTATTTCCATTTTGTTGATGAGGAGAGTAAGACGTTCAAAGTGAACGGATTCGGTCGGCTGGGATTACACAGCCTAGCTATTGCTTTCACCCAAATGTTATCAAGATGGGAACCCTTGTATGACAAGTTTGTAAGAGAAAGTAAAAATGATAGGGGACAGTACCCAAGGGAAGAGTCCAGATTTGTATTTAAGATCATTGGTAAAAGAAGACTTCTTTCTCTTCTTGTTTTGTTTCTATAATATTAATATCAAATGTTCAAAATTTAAAAAAAAATATGTAAGTATAGGCCTAACCAGGAAAATAACACATGCATGTTTGTCCCCAGAATGACTGGTAACCCACAATTATCACTTAAAACAGTATCAGGCTGAATTTAAAAACATGATTTAGGGTCAGGCTGTAAAAATACTTTAGAACTTAGACTTTGGACTTTCTAAACATCAATTTCTTCTGTATAAAGAGCTAAGAACAGATGCCTTGCAAACCACAGATGATTGTTAACAGAAATGCAATGTGGATAAAGGTACCAGGGAAAACCATAAAGTATACTACATATGTTAGTTTCGTTTTTCTCATTTGCATTTATAGCCACTCCTAAAAACTATCTGTGCTTGTCTGACATCTGAAACTGAGAAAAAATACTTAACAAAAGCAAATTGGGGAGGGAAGGGGTTTTTTTGGGGGGGTTGTTTTGGGGTTTTTTGTTTTGTTTTTGGCTAATAGATTGTTGTCCATCATTGAGGGAAGCAAGGGTAGGTATAGCTCAAAGCAGGAGTCTGGAGGCAGAGACCATGGGGGAAAGTTGCTTATTGGCTGACTCTCCATGGTTTGCTCAGCCTGCTTCCTTATGGAACCCAGGGCCACCTGCTCAGGAATGGTACAAGTCACAGTGGGCTGGGCCCTCTCCAGCCCTCTCCCATCAACTGTTAATCAAGAAAAATGCCCCAGACAGACTTGGCTACGGGTTATTCTGATGGAAGCAGTTCCTGCAGTGAAATTCATTCTTCCCAGGTGACCTGGCCTTATCCCACATTGACAAAAACTAGTAGGCGCAGTGTCAAATTCTTGTCAGCTTGATTTAAATAGTTCCAATTATTCTTTTATGGATAATGTTCTATCTTTCTCAAAATCAAGAGCAAGATTTTATCAAAGTGAAATAAACATTACTAGTTGGAAGTTGTAGAAAATATGTCTTACTTTACGTAAGAATACAGGAAGAAGAGGGGCCCTTTCATCGGCCTGAGGAACTTTGCTGTGAGAGATGTCTGTGTCTCTGTATCTAGCAAACTTGGTCCTAGGGACTATAGACTGGACGGGGGGAGAAGGCAATCATTCTCTCCAAACAGAAGGGAAGAAAGTAACCGGATAAACAGGAACTAAGAAAAACATCCACAAGTTGATCATTTCTAAGTCTAGGATCATTGCCAAAGCGAGTAACTCTCTTTTTGCTTTGTTTCCATGTTAGTGCCATATGTGTCCTTGACAATGGTAACTTGAGAGATTGCTATAACTGACAAATGTTCTATTTCTAGAAGAATTCTAAGTCTGTCGTGACTGCTCTTTTCACAGCATGAGTAGAATGATGTAACTGATTTTACTTTTCCTCAAGAATTCCATTTTACTCCATCACAGTTATAGCCCTGAGCTCAATCTGAACTTCTTGATTCTATATAAAATTTATATAAAACTTCTATTAAGTGATTTGATTATATGTCTATGTGAATGTGTATACGTTTAACCTATTGTTTATTATTGAACAGGAATCCACTGCGAAGAAGACATTGATGAATGTCTACCAAACCCTTGCCAAAATGGTGGTACTTGTGAGAACCTGCCTGGGAATTATACCTGCCATTGCCCCTTTGATGACAATTCTAGGACATTTTATGGAGGTGAAGACTGTTCTGAAGTTCTCCTGGGCTGTATTCATCACCAGTGTCTCAATAATGGAAGATGCATCCCTCACTTCAAAAATGGCCAGCATGGATCCACCTGCCAATGTCCTCCCGGCTATACTGGATCACTGTGTGAAACTGACACTACACTTTCTTTTGAGAGCAACAGCTTCCTGTGGGTCACAAGTGACTCATATACAACCATACAGTCACACTGTAACATATCCTTGAGGTTTCAGACTGTTCAACCAAACACACTTCTCCTTTTCCGAGGCAAGAGAGATATGTCTGTGAAGCTCGAGTTGCTAAATGGTTTTGTTCACTTATTAATCCAAGTCAAGAATCAGTCAAAGGTGCTTTTATATATTTCCCACAATACTAGTGATGGAGAATGGCATTTGGTAGAGGTAACATTTGCGGAAACTATAACCCTTACCTTGACCAGCAGCTCCTGCAAGGGGAAATGCACCGCTAAGACTTCTTTGCCAGTTGAGAATCATCCATCAATATGTGCTTTTGAGAACTCTTTTTTTGGTAGCTTACCACTGGGAACAACCAACAACAGTTTGTCTGTGCTTAACATCTATAATGTGCCGTCTGCACCTTCCTTTGTAGGCTGTCTCCAAGATGTTAAATTTGATTCGAATCACATTACTCTGGAGAACATTTCATCTAGCTTGTCACTAAATGTCAAAGCTGGCTGCATGAGAAAGGACTGGTGTGAAAGTCAACCTTGTCAAAACAGGGGACGCTGCATCAACTTGTGGCAGGGTTATCAGTGTGAATGTGACAGGCCCTATGCAGGCTCCAACTGCCGGAAAGGTAAGAGGAGTAGAGTGCCCAGGAGTGCTGTGCCTCGGAGCAGAGCCATCTCAGAAACACCCGGTGGCTACCTCCTGTTATGAAACATAAGTCGCTCTCAGGACCTATGCTGATGCTCGCTCAGTAAGAGATAAAAGGAGACAGCAGTGATGTATAATTATGAGTTGGTTCCAGAGGAAAGCTAAGCTTTACTTGAACTGAAAAGTAAAATAATAATAATAATGGTTATGATGAAAATAACAATAATAATAAATTACAATAAGCTAATAGCTCCTATCAAAATGGTGTTTTATCTAGTCGGTAAAATGCTCTTAGAACTTTGCCATTTGTTGTATATCAGAAATGTATGGAAAACCTTATTTGAACAAGACATAATCTTTTGGAGAAATGGAGCCTTTAGACCCAAAACTTTAGTACTCTACCCTGTGCTTGTAAGAGTCTTAGTATATATTCACTTCCTTGTTTTCTCTCCAGAAAGGTTGTACTTCCTCAAGAATCATGATTAAGATTAGTAAGTTGGCAAACCATCAGCTCTATTTAAAACTGTCTCTTCCAAGGTCTCAGGTAGAAAACAGATAAATGTCCTCAGTAGACACAGAAAGAAGACATGAAATGTATTATCAGTAAAACTCGGTAGTTGGCCATACACAAATCGATCCAATCCCTCTTTCTTACCAATTTGAAGTGTATCTCAAGTCCTTTACTTCCAGCACCCCTCCAAAGACTTCCATTGATAGCAATCAATCCATATCTGCTCACTTTTATTATTATTATCATGCATGGAGAGGTCTGAGAGAGAACTTTCACAGACTGCTTTGAAGTTTGGCTGCAATTTACTCCAACATTTTAGAATAAGTCAAAGAAGGACAGCATCTGGGAAATAGTCTACTCTGTTTTATATGAAGTAAAATGAAAACCAGCCGTAGCCTCTACCCTACTCCATGTTCAATGGCTAAGAATTATTAGAAACTATTCGCAGGTTTACCCCTCACCACAATATTCATTACAATCACGGACCTGTTTGACAATGAGGCATGGCATCTGCTGCTCCATGTAATATTTTAAATAGCATGGCAAGTTGTTTTGTGATTATTTTTAAAGGAGAAAAGGTGAAATTATGCCAAGGAAATGGTCCACTTTTTGAAGAAAAATCTAATTGACCCAAGGCAATATTTTTACTACATATACAAAATAACAAACAGATGCGAACTCATTTTGACTGGCTTCCAGATGCGGTGACCCGTGAGGTTAACACTGACCGTGGGGATGCTGACTGTCCTAGGAAATAGACTCGAGAGATGCCAATCCAGTGGGTTCTGGTTTTCTTTATATTTTTTCTAACTTATAAAATAATAAACTTTATAAACCAAATTCCTGATTTGGTTACACTTTCCATATTCCCCAAATACTCTGATTACATTACCATAGTCACAATGAGTGTGGTTCTATCCTCTAGCCTCATACTATGTAAAACTGTTTAACCCTACATTTGGCATCAAAAGAATATAGGGTAGGAATTCTATAAAACCCTTTCTGAAAGTTTTCGGGAAAACTTTAAAGGAAAGTTACATTTTTCATACCACCTCTGAATTATGAACTTAAAACATTATGTATTTATTGTTGGGATCTATGAGGGAATATTTTCTGTATTTTATTTCTTTCAAACACACACACACACACACACACACACTCCAATGCTTAAGAGCAAAAATATATTATATGAGAGAAAGATTGACACTATCTTGGTGATTCTTTAAAAAATCACGTATGTCCCGTAAGTGGTTGGTTTGAGTAAGTTTGTCTCACATACCTCTTGATTTATTTGGAAAACATCTATTAAAAAAAACAAAAACAAAAAACAATTTGTAGATGTTTGCCTTCCTCTGTTAGGTTTTACAGGACTTCATTCAGTAGCAGGATTTCTTACGCAAGCCTCTGCTTTAAACCTACTTCAGGAACAGAGAATTTGCTAGTCCATCTTGCCCCAAATTTCCGGTCAGTTATTTTCTTCCATTTATCTGGACTGTGATTTACCTAATGCTCTCATTTTCTTTACATTTTCATTGGGGATCTTTTCACGTAAGGGTTAACATCTCTTCTTGGGAATTTGTAAATATTGGGGGGGGGGGAAGAAAACCTACTTCACACCTAGGAACCACTCCCATTATCCGGCACACACTACTTTCCTGTGGTGCCTCTATGAGACATGGCCCTGAGACTGGTGCTCTTCTTGCTATACATTTGCTGCTTTCTAAGAGCTGATACCTAAAGGTATTTAATAACACAGTGACATGGGCCCATAACTTTCCTTTTTCTATATAACGTGCTGCCATTTGTCACATTGGCATCGCATTAACTGTGTTGCATATTGTTTACACATTGTCTTTTGTTCGTCATTATCATTTGTGAGGCTACAGAGCCCTTTTTATTCTATTCTGCACCAATCAGTCACATTTAAATATAAATGCCTCCTATTTACTCTCATTAAATTTCATCCTATAGGTCAACAATCATTAAAATTGTCAAATTATTTTTCCATCCACACATCTTTAGAACATATCAGAAATACGTATTAGAATCAAATCATCCATGCTCATGGTCAAGTCCTTCCTATGTGGATTATGGTTTTTCTAAAATCATGTAGCACATCACACACTCCAACTACCTGCCTGTGATTTCTGAAGAATAGGATTACTAGAGTGTCAAGTTTCTAAGGAAAAAAAGAAACCCATCTCTGCATCCTGTCTTTTATTCTGATTCACAAAGTGATGCTGCAGGCATCCTAGGATGACCAGCAGGGGCCCAGCCCCCTGAGCTTGAGGGATTTTTGTGCCTAGCCTCAAAACTCAAGGGCTTCAAGAGCCCAATTTTCTTATTAAGCATTTTATCCTATACAAAAGTGTCACAGTGTGTTCAGAGATGTTAACCTCTTCAAAGAGGTTATTTTATCTGACAGTACCTTTGAAAGCTACCTGTAGTTGCCTGGAGCAGGTGGTGCCCAAATGCAGATTCACAATGCAGTGTTCCTATAGGAATCAAGTCAGAGTTCTGAAAATGTAGCCTTTTATGCAGAAGGTCTTCAAACACAGATGGTTGTCTAAGCAAGATTCACTGTAGTTCAGCTAAAGTAAAATATGTCTTACTTTCGCACAAACTTCAATTGGTGATGATATCTAACTATGATAGGATATAATCTTTTTTTTTTTTCCTGGTTACAACTAAGATGCAAAAACCCAAAGCAGCAATATCTTTACGAGAGTGCTCTTCTCTGGCTTAGCAATAATTTCTGCATTGCAACTTCAATAGTCAGCTCATAGTTCTTCTCACACTTGACCTCTATCAGTTAACACAGTTGAAAGCTCCGCCCCCTGGAATCTGCCTTGTCTCTTACTACATGGAATGCCTTTCCCAAACTGAGCCTGCTAGTCTTACCATCGATCTCTGTATTTATACTTCATGACATATCTGCTTCAGCAAGCCTCCACACAGCAGAGATAGCCTGGGCAGGGCATCCCAGAGGTGCTTGACATGCTCGTGTCCCCATCTTTCTTTCATCAAGATGAAGCTCAGCGGTGTCTAATGTTTCATTGTTTGGATTTTAGAGAGAAGAGGGATCATTAGTTAATCATTGTAGAAGAGTTTTATTTCTTTCTCTTCCGTAAATGATGGGCCTCTATTATATCCCAGAATATAGTGATTTTTACTAGTAACTTAGAAGCTCATAAACTGAGGCAACCTTATCATTCTATTGAATAAAGCTGTCCAGAACTTGAGAAAATGTCTGGTTGTATATGCTGGTGAAAATTTCATTGCTCATTCCTTCTTACATTTAAGATAAAAAAAATTTCTTTCTTTATCCTTTTTTATTTGACATTGAAGAGTACATAGCAGGCAGATTTGGCCAGAATGACTCCCCTGGATATGCCATCTTTAATCTTGATGATAATTATGGACAAAACTTCAGTCTCTCCATGTTTGTAAGAACACGTCAACCATCAGGCTTCCTTCTGGCTTTGGAAAACAGTACTTACCAATATGTCCATGTCTGGCTAGAGCATGGTAGCCTAGCACTGCAGGCTCCAGGTGCCCCCAAGTTAGTATCAAATTTTTTTCTTAGTGATGGAAATGCCCACTTAATATCTTTGCAAATCAAACCAAATGAAATTGAACTATATCAGTCTTCGCAAAGTGTTGGGTTCATTTCTGTTCCTGTATGGACAATTCAAAGAGGAGATGTCCTCCTCATTGGTGGCCTACCTGACAGACAGAAGACTGAAGTGTATGGTGGCTTCTTCAAAGGCTGTATTCAAGATGTAAGATTAAACAACCAAAATCTGGAATTCTTCCCCAATGCAACCAACAACAGATACCACAATCCAGTTCTTGTCAATGTGACTCAAGGCTGTCCTGGTGACAACATCTGTAAGGTAAGATCATTCATATCAACCATACACATAACACATACTAAAACTGTCTTTATTAAATAATTTATAATTCTGCTTTTGTTCTTGGTTTTGGGGACAGGGAACTTACTGTATAGCCCAGGATGGACTTGAATTCACAGCCTTCCTTCTTCAATTTCCCAAATGTGGGGGAAGATTATAGGTGTACATCACCACACCCCACCGAACCATTTTATATGTGAGCAAAACAATGATGGGAAAAAAGAGACACTGACATGATGTGAACATTCAAGAGCTAATTACTCCAATAATTACTGTATACAAGACTCAGTTCTCACTATATATAAATGAGCCATTGTAATACTCTTGCAGCAGTATTTTTCTCCTAATTGAAATGATTTCACATGAATTAATCCATTTACTTATATTGAAAGATGACTTAATGAAAGTAACATTGTTATCTATATATTTACCGATGAGGAAATTAAAGTTCATTATCCATAATGTTCTGGGTGTGTACTCAGTGGTACAGTAGCAAGCTTAAGGATTGTATCCTTAAGGACTCTATCTTCAGAACTGTAAAGAAAAAAGGAGGGTATACAAGTAGGCAAAACCATTCAATAATAGACGTTGGATAAATGCAGTACAGGAGCTAAAGAAATACTTTTAAAAATGTTTGTATTCCCATCACCTTCTGAGTAGCTTTGAGAACTGAAATAACACTGTGCTGCGGATGGAGAGGCAAAGCCAATGGGGAGAGAGGTGTTAACTTGGACCAGTCCTCACTATTTCACCTGGTTATGGAACCTTGGGCAACCAGAGGTTCCCGGGTATAGCAATCATCATAACCACTGATAACAAAAGTGTGCCAAGTGCCTGGTAACACATAAATTATGGAGAACATCATTATATTTCAATAATCCTCCTTGTGCCATGGATCAGTTTCATATTGACTCTTTGCCTCTGTCATTCTGCTGTTTCTTTCTCTTTTATCTCTCCCACACCTCTGTCTACAGCTCTTTCCTCTGCTCTCTTAGTAAGCAATTGAAAGATGGTAGTAGTCGGCTTTATTCTATACTATTAACAATGTGCAAAACATCTAAATTGCAAAGATGGAGAGGAACTGGCATTCTAAAGTAGCAGATGATGTCACCTTTAACATTTCCATATTTCATCGCCATCGCTTTTTATCCCTTTGATTTTCTTTCTTTCTCAGTCTAGCCCCTGTCATAATGGAGGCGTCTGCTATCCCCTGTGGGATGACTTCTCCTGTTCCTGCCCGACAAACACGGCGGGGAAAGCCTGCGAGCAAGTTCAGTGGTGTCAGCTCAGCCCGTGCCCTCCCAGTGCACAGTGCCAGCTGGTTCCTCAAGGGTTTGAATGTAGGTAGCAGTCAAAGCTGTCGCCCATCCAGTCTAGCTGGTACATTTCAATTGTCCAAATGAGAAACAATGGAAAAAGGATTCAGGCCTAGACACCTTAGAGAGACCTATGTGAGAAGTTTAATAAGCCTGGAGTGACCAGTATCATGGCCAGAATGATCTCTGCGAGTCATACCGGCCTGAGTTTCTGCGTGAGAAAATGGGCCATTGCAACTGCAAACCCAGCTCTTTGATTATTTCGGTCTAATTTGTGAAGAACTAAACAAATGATGCCTGCCTTTGGTCTCTCGATACGGAGAAAAGCAGGAAATGTGCACATCTGCCTCACCTTTTGGGGATTATGCACATGGCCACCATAATCTAATACTTCTTCACATCTAAGACAGGGAGAAGAATGTCTACTCTTCATGTTTCTTCGTGTTTGCTCTATGTGTATCATGATGTGCACTAGGTATAGATTTACTGTTTGTAGTAACTGTTCCCCTACTTGTGAATAGTTTTCCAGTGTTTATATCACAGTCTTGATTTTGAGCTAAGCACTATGGTTTATGTATTGTCTTCTCCCTTAGGTCAAATAATGCATAGCCTAAATATAGCCAATACTTTATGTTCAAATTAAATTTGATTTCTTTCTCCTTATTAAAAAATGCTGCTTCTAAAGATAGGTTCTAAAGTCTTTTTTCCTTCAACAGCAACAGAAAAGAGCATTGAAAGATAGACCCTAGTAAAGAAGTCTTGTTAAAGCTCATGGTTTACCCTGAGTTTTCATGATACCCTGGTCAGAACGAGTTTTGAAACAGGATTCAAAATTTTACAACTCTTGCCTAGGTACAAGCACCATTTGTTGAAGCAAAGCCCCCCCAAAGAAAAAAGAAAATATAAAAGATTATAAATCACAAGAGGTGGTTCCACAATTTCCTGTAGATTTACAAAACATGATAAACAACAAAGAGACAGTGAGATTGGTCATTTCATCATTTATTTTAAAATACATAATAAGATGTTTGCTTATGCTCCTTCCCTCCTGAATTCCTTCTCCAAATCTGGTTAAGGAAAAATAAAATAAGTTAACAGTGAAATCAAATGAGAGTTTTAAAAATCTAGTCAAACACTATATTTAAATTAAAACAAGTGAGTTATTTACTTTTTCTCCTGATGTAATTTTTAAATCATTGTCTTAATTCCCAAAATAAAAGGTGATGGAATTGCCTAGATCACTTGATAATGCTCAACGAACACTTATTAAAGGCCAGGTAGTAAAGCAGCAAAGGAATTGAGTGAACGCTTCCATAGAAAGGACATCTGGTCCCATTCAGTTCAGACACTAGAGCAAAAAGAGTTAAGAAACAAGCTAAAAAGTCAATATCAAATGGCAACAGGATTTATGAAATAATCAGTAACAGACTAGAAGGAGAATGTAAGGAAAGTCTATTTAACTTGGACAGCAAGGGGAAGGTGACATCCCAGCAGACAGAATTACTGAGGAGGTACTGAGCATGGGGAAGTCTGGAGAGAGAATATCCCAGGATAAAGTTATGGAGAGTATAAAGGTCCTGGGTTGGAACAGGCTCCTTGACTTGTGACTGGCATGTGAATGAGGAAGAGAATGTTATGAGCCAGAAGTAGTCAAACAAGGATCAGATCCCACAGACCTGGAGGGTAGTATTTAGAAATTCTGTATGGAACTAAGAAGTGGTTATTAAAGTCATGTTCAGTAACCACAGAGGTAGGGAAACTAGGAGGCAATCTTTTGTATGATCAATAATGGGTGCTGGTCCAGAGCCAGGCAAGGAAGTTTCCCCAACTGTGTTTTCAAGTCATTGCTACTGAAAAGTGAGAACAGAAAATTGGCCAGTGGAAGTCACTGTGACCTTAACAGGAGAAATTTCAGTGAAGTGATAGGTACAAAATTAGGGAAAATGGGAGATGAGATGAGAAAACTGGAGTGAGTATACAAAGTATTACATTTTATGGTAACGAGAACAGAGAAATCAGAGGCAGCCGTGCTGTGGGGTCTTGCGTTCTTTTGTGCGGCCGTCAAAGCATATGTGTTCTGTAGTGGGGAAAGGGAAACATGAGTGCAAAATAAAAAATGGGTGTACATAGGAAAATGGCTAAAAATAGCAAAAATGAATGGGACCCAACACGGGACTTGAAAGCCTGACCTTGGAAAGGGATACGGACAGGATGTCTGTTGTAATGCCGAGAACAGGGTCGGTCTGGACGCTGTTAATTAGGTTGACAGGTTTGGTAGAAAAAAAAGGTGGGAAACGTCTATCTTCTCTCGTTTCTCAAGGGTGTATCTAGGACACTACCAGCAGACATATTTTTAAGAGAGAGAACAAACTGTGAATTAGTTATGCTATAGCTATTTTAATAGAGAAATGCAATAAGATTGTCCAAAGTGCTATACTCAGTGCTATGTGTGAATGGAAAGTACTATTGTTTTCTACTTATTTTCCATACACGTAAAGTTACTTGGTTATAAGTGGAAAGTTGATACCTGGGCATGTAATTGGAATTTCCTGCAGAATAAATCAATGCATCATTGTGAATGTTTCTGTTAGCTACATGCAGGTGAACCTAATCAGAAGCCAGGGTCCACTGTTAACTAATTAGCATGTCACTAAAACTAAATTTGTGATGTCTGTGTGTTTAGTTCCTTATTTTTAAAATGGATAGTCAAGGCTTCCTTTATATAGGACAATGGAAAACAATATTTGGCCTTCCTGAAAATGTTAATAGAAAAAAGAAGGTGTGAGTTGAGTTTTAGTATTACAGTAGGCAGGTTTGACATCCCGGCTCTATTTTTTAATGACGAAATGACTCAACTTCTGTAAGTCTGAAGTTTCTCTCTTGTAAAGCAATGACAAAAAAAGTCTCTATTAGACACAACTTGACAGCAACAAGCACAGTACATAATGTGTCAACCATACAGACATCAGTGATATGATGATAAATACAATGAACAGAGGTAACAATCAGTTTTATCCTCTGACTTTAGGTATTGCAAATGCTGTTTTCAGTGGATTAAGAAGAAAAATATTGTTCAGAAGCAATGGGAATATTGCCAGAGAACTCACCAATATCACATTTGGCTTCAGAACACGTGGCACAAATGTAATGATACTGCATGCAGAAAAAGAGCCTGCGTTTCTTAATATTAGCATTCAAGACTCCAGATTATCATTTCAATTGCAAAGTGGCAACAGCTTTTATATGCTGCATCTGATGAGTTTGCAATTGGTGAATGATGGCACATGGCATCAAGTGACTTTTTCCATGATAGACCCACTGGCCCAGACTTCCCGGTGGCAGATGGAAATGGACAACCAAACACCACTTGTGACCAGCACAATTGCTACTGGAAGCCTGAACTTTTTGAAGGATAATACAGACATCTATGTGGGTGACCAAGCTATTGACAATATGAAAGGCTTTCAAGGCTGTCTGAGCACAATAGAAATTGGAGGGATATATCTCTCTTACTTTAAAGATCTTCGTGGTTTCATTAATAAACCTCAGGAAGAGCAGTTTCTCAAAGTCTCTACAAATATGGTCCTTACTGGCTGCTTGCCATTAAACGCCTGCCACTCCAGCCCCTGTTTGCATGGAGGAAACTGCGAAGACAGCTATAGCTCTTATCAGTGTTCCTGTCTCTTGGGATGGTCAGGAATACACTGTGAAATCAACATTGATGAATGCTTTTCTAACCCTTGTATCCATGGCAACTGCTCTGATGGAGTTGCAGCCTACCACTGCAGGTGTGAGCCTGGATACACGGGTGTGAACTGTGAAGTGGATACAGACAACTGCGAGAGTCATCAATGTGCAAATGGGGCCACTTGTATCAGTGGAACTCACGGCTATTCTTGCCTCTGTTATGGAAATTTTACAGGGAGATTTTGCAGGTGAGCACAATGTCCATGCAGAGCTCAGTCTTTTGGGGGCTTTGCTATTAATTTTCCTTGTCAAACCAGAAAGATCTCCTCTTTAAATATCCAAATGTGCTAAAAAAAAAAAAAAAAAAAAAAAAAAGATTAGCTTTGCTGCATACTTCCATCACAATTTGATCATGTAAAGAGATGATTATATTGTGGAATATTCTACAAATCCCTAGGCCTGAAAGAGCTGATTTTAAGAGCATTGCTCAGGTCCTTTGACTGTATCTCCCTCTCTCTCTCTATGTATGTATGTATGTATGTATGTATGTATGTATGTATGTATGCATGTATGCATGTCTCTCTCTCTCTCTGTGTGTGTGTGTGATCAGATACAGAATGAATATTCTGGAGGTGAGTGGAAAATAACCTCACTTTTGTTCTGTCATGACTGAAGCTGACACAGAAAAATGTGGCTGCATGATGGTATAAGGGTGTGTCTTTTCAAAAGAGCTAATCAATTCCACTTCAAAAAGAAAATATTGTAAGGACATTTCAAAGTGTCAAGAATGTCAATAGCTCTAAAGGGGTCATTAGCAATGCAAATCTCCGACTTTATACACACCTTGGCTTAATAAACAGTCTCTGAAGAGTTCATTAGAAGGGACTCTTGAGAACTTTATTCTTTAAACTTGACTTTGATGAGTCAGATAAGAAAACATTTCAGAGAAATCATTACGGGGGCACATATGTTTTCTTACCCATGGTCACTGTGTAAGACTTCTAATTTTGATCCCCAAATTTTCTAGCTTTTAAGCAGGTATGCTACTCATTGGCAAATAAATCTGTTGACTTACAGGTAGTAACACTATTAAATGACCTTAACACTTAGTATTTCTCACTGTGCTTTGCCATCATGAGCTCTGAACAATAAAGGTGCTAAGAACACAATGTTTCACAGTCATGGCTGCATGTAATGCCTTCCAAGAGATTCCACCTCTGAATTAAAGTGATGTCTATAGGCTGCTCCACTCCAGATATTCTTGTCCAAATCCTAAAATATATTATTATTTATTTTTAATAACAACACTCTCCCTTCCCTACAATGACTCAATTATTTAATAAATGTAAGGTCATGTAAGTTGTAAAAACAGTAACAACATCAAAAGCAGTATGACTTAGAAGGAAAAAAAATTTTTTTTTACATATCTCATAGCATAAAAGTGAGGTGGTAGCGAGAACAATTGACTAGTGTTGCAATTTTGGGGAAAAAAATGTGAAATTCTTTAAAATGGGTAAATTGAGTAATATTCTTTCAGTGGCATGCTGAGCATTATATGAAGGCCACTAGAACATCTGATTTTGTGTTGGTGTAGAAAAGACACACCCTTATACCATCATGCAGCCACATTTCTCTGTGTCAGCTTCAGTCATGACAGAACAAAAGTGAGGTTACTTTCCACTCACCTCCAGAATATTCATTCTGTATCTGATCACACACACATACAGAGAGAGAGAGACATGCATACATGCATACATACATACATACATACATACATACATACATACATACATACAGACAGAGAGAGAGAGGGAGATACAGTCAAAGGACCTGAGCAATGCTCTTAAAATCAGCTCTTTCAGGCCTAGAGATTTTTGTCCAGCAGTGTTTTCTTAGCTTTTAACAATGTGTTCTTCCTTTTATGTGGATTATTCAGCCCGTTCAGCTTTGCTGCTATACAAGGAGCCACATGCTGAACTCACATGCAGTTACATTGAGTATTATACACAAACCTCCTGGACAGTACTTGGCTTGCACTGTGCAAAGCTATGAATTATGAGAGAGGGAGCAGGCAAGTCTTGGCAGGGCAACTGTAGTTCAGCTCTGAAAGCCAACAGAGAAATCACATGAGTGCTTGAGTACCAGCGTGTTCTCCTTGCTTTCCTGGCCTTTACAGAGATGCAATTTTCCTATGGCCTCTGTTGATTTATTAGAAAAGCAGCTGCAGATCTTGCTATGTGAGCTCCTTCCCAGCCCTAAATTTACTGCCACCCCATACCATAGATCTTATCTCATGCAGAAACTGCTGTGGAGAATAGAAGATGGATGGCCATGTTGGCTGCAAAAGCCTCCAGCAGTGGCTTTTTCCTGGAGAATGAGGTGTTAGGACAATGCAGCACAATTCAGCATGTATTGCTCCTCCAGCCTCAGTACTTAATTAGCCTAACATTGGCTACATACATAAACATATATAAAACTTCAAAAAATTCTTGAATGAAATGAACAAGATAAACAGCTGTGTCCATGACTTTTATCTCTCTAGACACAGCAGATTACCCTCAACAGCCTGTGGGAAGCAGGAGACAAATCTCACTTGCTACAATGGAGGCAACTGTACTGAGGTCCAGGAGGGCTGGAAATGTATGTGCCGGCCTGGCTTCACTGGAGAGTGGTAAGTCACACTACTTTATGGACAAAAGTTCTGAGCTAAAGAATAGGAGGATTGCCCAGAGTTCATTTTCTCCTCCAATTTTTCATTTTAGTTCCCACAGGAAAATCTATGCTGAAATATAGGTCCAGACAGAATCAAGCAAGAGAAAAGAAGAAAAATTACAGTACGGGTCAAAGTATAGACTATTTTACCAGGCAAGACTTCAAATGGGAAAATGTGATTTTTAAAATATGTAATTTTTTATTATTCATTCCTATAAGTACTTCTGGATTCACGGAGTACTCTCCTCCCAACTAACTCTATGATTTCAAAATATGGTTACTTTTAAAGTAAAATATGACACACCTAAAAGATGCCTTATATGATTAACTCCACCCTAAAGTGTATGTACACTTTGCCCAGGGAACTATTCCTTTCACAGAGAATCCTTTAAGTCTTCATCTAGTTAGGATCTGCTACTGGATCCAGTGTCTGTGACCAGCTGTGGATGTAAGCCAGCTTGTGTATGCATTTGACTAGCTAGAGTGTGGTCAAGGGGAAGAGAGAACTTTCTCGCTGCTCTGTTCACATCTCCAAAGAGATCTCCATCACGCAAACAGATACAAATCAGGAGTCTACGGAAACAGGCATTATGTGCACAGATAAAACATAACCATTTGTTTAACGCTAACCCATGCACCTTGCAATATCATCCTTACTTCTTGGAGCTCTGCAAGCAGGATTTTATGGTTTTCAGTGTATGTGTGTGTGAATGAAGATGAGTGAAGGAGAACAAAGGTTTAATGAGAGATTGATTCTGAAATAAATGTGTGCAACAATGGGGTCTAGCAGCCATCAAAGCCTGCACTGCTCTATTGGGAATGCCACCATAGTTTCCTGAGTGAGTGTTTGCTCAACACCATTAAAGCAAAATACAAAATATGTTTCTCCATCTCCTATAGACTGGAATAAGATACAATCAAGGTGTGTGTGTGTGTGTGTGTGTGTGTGTGTGTGTGTGTGTGTGTGTGTGTGTGTGTGTAAGGTAGAAGAGAAGTCACACATGGTCTATCACACTACGACCTGAAGCTTTATTAACTCAGCATCCAGTTGACTTCTGGTTTTATATCTTCAAGATATTATAAATATATCTTTGTCCTAAATATAGATAACTCTTTACTAACTTTAAATGATGGTTGCTTCCTGGCTTAATATTAGTTCCCATTAATAACACAATGCATAGAATTCATCCAGTACCATGAATTTTTGCTATAAATATTCCTAGTTCCTCTGATACCAATCCATTTTCACATTCATACTTGCCGTTTAAATTATTAAGACGGGAAAGGATTACTTGTTTTCATTTCTTTCCCCAGGAAGATTTTTATTGAATTAAACTTCACTGATGAAAACTTATTTCAAACAGTGAATGTGTGTGTTTAATATATTCTGATTTTGCAAACACATTAAGCACCATTAGTTAATTCATGAGAACTTAATGACTTTTCTTTGACTTTCCACCTATTAATTATCATCTTCTTTGTTTTACTTTGTTTTTTTCTTTGGAGACAGGGTCTCATTTTAGCTCTGGTTTGTCTAGAATGTGCTACATAGAGTAGGCTTGTCCTAAACTTGCCGTTATGCTTCTGCCTGTCCCATTGCTGGGATTTCAGGCTTGGGGCACTACATTCAGTCTTACAGTTCCCTAATAATAGCTTCGCTGGCGTTTGCCATGTATGTCAAAGTATCAACTCTTTTGCTCAAAATAGAAACTGATAAAGAAATGAAAGAGTAGTAGAAAGAAGAACTAGAAATGTTTAGACAGTCCCAAAGGTCTAGTGCAGCAAGACTTCCACACAGCGGAGGATGTGAAGAAGCTATTCAGCCTGCATGAGCCTCCAGCTTCATCGTGTCATCCCAGCAGCTTCAGATGATGGATGGTGTGAGCGCTGGCCACCCAGGACACAGAATATTTGGCAAGCTCCTGAGAGCTGTCAAGTTTGACTGGGATCTAATCAGAGAAGCCTCCTTCCAGCCCAGAAGCCAGGGCCATAAAAGGAAAATAGGGCCTGAGCTATGCTCGGTGTCCTGTGGATAAGGAGCTGTTTTCCTTGGAGTGAGTAGCCATTTCTATCACATGAGGTTTCTCATAGCTTCTCTACCTCAGCCCTTGCACTGAATCTGGTGAGACGTCTCTGGCACACATGTAAGTTCTACTCTGAGAGAACTAAAGATTAAAAACAGCTTACATCATAAGCTGTTCTGCAGAGATGCTGGGGATAAGATTTCACGAGTTTCCTAAAGTAATAGAAATGTCATCAGCACTGGCCCAAAGCCTTAGCAGACTGTTATAGGATAGGTACAACTACCAAATTAATCCATGGATGTCCAGAACAAGGATTTGTTCACTATATAGAACAGTATCTCAAAACCCTAGAAGAACTGTCAATAATACTATTGTTAAAAGTGTCAATAGAAGAATGAGCTGTTGTTTTATTCAACCTGAACATTACACCAAAGTATCAACATATTGTACTTGCACACACACACACGTACATACACACCCCACAAGTGTGTGTCATTTTTGTGTTCATATGTAGTTTTAAAAAAATCAAAAGAAAAAATGTTAGTAGAAAAGGAGGCAGGCAGTATCCCAGTACTCAAGAATCTTAGCATGAAGGTTACCTTCAGAAAAGCTGCATTTGAAAGCACTTACTAGAATGTTCAGGGTTCTGTGTCACTACTAGAACACAGATTTATTAACAGGTTTCTTATTCACTTTTGCTTGTGTTAAAAAATGGAATGTCAGGAAAATTCACCATCTCCCAGAATTCATCATGTTTATCCTGAGCACAGACAGAATGTTTACAGACAGGGTTTCCTCTGCCCTGTAGATTCCAGGCTGGCAAAGTCACCCTGCCAGTGTCCTCCTAAAAAGCTGGTCTTTATAAGGTGGCAAACCCAACAGTGCTCTTAAGGGACAAAGGGGCTTCTAAAGAGTTGCAGTCATTTTTTTTACTCAAATTAATTCAATGTGGGCTCCTATGTATGTCCACCTGTGTGACTAATTTCCACAAAACTCAAAATGTATTAAGGAGTCTTTGAAATTTTCTGGTGTGGATAAGTGAGTAGAATTGATGGTCACGTCGTGCCATGCAAGGAAGAGACACAGACCATTGCTCATTCTCACAGCCCACTATTCTTCCAACCCTGGGCTTCTACTTTTCCATTTATTTTCAAGGTGTGAAGAAGACATTGATGAGTGTGCTTCTGATCCCTGCCTCCATGGAGGCCTATGCAGGAACTTGGTCAACAGATTCCAGTGCATCTGTGATGTGGTCTTCGCGGGCGAGCGCTGTGAGCTGGACGTAAGCGGCCTTTCCTTTTATGTGTCCCTCTTACTGTGGCAAAACCTCTTTCAGCTCTTATCCTACCTCGTTCTGCGCATGAATGACGAGCCAGTTGTAGAGTGGGGTGCACAGGAAAACTATTAACATGTAATGAGCATTCCCAAATGTTAAAACATTGACTTGAAAGAAATGCCCTGTCTCAATGTAGGTCTCTGGGAAATGAGGGAATAGATTATATCTTGAGGATGAAAGTGCATCCCAGCCTCTTTTAAGCACACCACAGCATAGCACTTTGGGTCTTTATAAGATATTTTCCTATTCTACTTTTTAAATGAAAAAGAATGTTCTTAATATAACCAGAAATATCTCATTACCAAATGTTCTAAGTTCTAAGGCCCTGGCATGCTTAACACCTCCATGTCAAAAACTTCTTCACTCCACCTTTGCATGTTCCCATTTTACAACCTGTTTACAGTTTACCTCTTTCTGATTCGGTGTGTGCTCTCCATTCTCATCAGCTATATGTAACACGAAAATTTGAAAATACTTAACGAACATTTTATATTCACGTGTGTCTTTGTGCAATGTTCTAATGAACTGTGGTCCGTTCTTTTCTACATGAAGAAGTGGGAAGTTTATTTTCAAAAATGTGGGGGAAAGATGACCTACAGTCAGTGCCTGACATTATCCATACTCGTATCGGTCGACTTCACGAGCCATTCTTTTCGTCAGAAGGTAGCAGGCAGCCTCTTTTCTATGTCTTTCTTTTACATTTTCTCCATTTCCATTACAATTGAGAACTTTCTCTCAGGTACTGATACATTTGTGGGGATTTTGACTTTTCCATCAAGTTTTCCCAGTTCAGTTATTTTTGCTAGATATCTTTTGGGGGGCATATTTCCAAAGGAGAAGTTATTAGTGTCCATTGAAGGGGGAAATACTTTGGCCCGCTAAATAAACTCAAGATACCACTGAAATAGTAGTGGCCCACAAGACACCCTTTGGTCAATGTGTCTGTGCCCTTAGGAGCTGCCCTAGTTTGGAAGCATGAGGTGACTTGTCCTTTGCTTGCTGTTAATGCTCAGAGTCAGGATTGCATTAAGGACATCCCTTTGCTGTGGAAATACCAAGGTGACTCAAAATACACCATTCAAAGGCCAATATAATGTGCTGTGAAAGTAAAGACACTGCCTTCCTTTGCCGTTCCTCACTAGCTATGGATCTGATGTGTAGCTTCACCCTGTGACAATCATTTCAAACCAATAGCAATGTTGAGGGCTTTCATTCATTACCATCATTTTACTCATCCGTATGTCTTTGTGTCCACACCACTGCTTCAGATAACCTCTTACAAAGTGAGGTTTTTATGGCCATAAAGCCAGGTAAACTTTTCCAAACATATTTGCATCCCTAAGTATCTGCAATAAGTATTACATAGATTATAATCATGTAGAGTTTCATGTTCACTACCTTCTACACATATGGTAAACTGTTCTTACAGACCATTCTGAATGTGATCTGTTCCTTATAGAATATATTTAAGGAGTATTTAGCCACAGTGTCTTTCTCTGTACAGTTCTAATGTGTCTCTTGTCACAGTAACTGTTAATTGCTCTTCTATTTTCCAGCTCTTATTATCATTTGTTTGCTTTTTGCTAAATATTCTCTCTATTATCCTTATTTCTCTGTGTTTAAGTTTGTTTATGTGACTAAGAATTTTATGCATTTTCACAGAAAAATAAAGTCTTTTCTTCTGCATATTCTGTTTGTCATTCTCTAATGGTGCATATCTTTGTTTGTTTGGACTATAGGTTACACAGTAAAAGATGCACAAGCAGACACACACACACACACACACACACACACACACACACAGAACTCACAAGTACTCATCTCTTTATTACTCTTTCCCCGTATATGTCCTTGCAAGTAAACACCATGACACCAAGGGCAGGTTCCATGGACTCTCCTTGTTCCGGCAATTTATTCTAGAACAGACTGCAACCTCACTTGTTCTTACAGTTGACTTACATTGTTTCTGACTACAACCTCACTGTCTTACTGTGGTCTTATATAAGCTGGTCATAGTTTGACCTGGTCATGAGGAAGGATCCTCTCACCTAAAGACAGAGGTTTGCACAGTTGGTTATTCATACATATCTCTATGACAGATTGCATTCATTTGAATAAAAGCTCATTTCATTTTGCTGATGTTTCATCTTTAACATGTACCCCCACCAAATTGGGATGGATGTTTGCCATCCTCCTTTGTGAGTGTATAAATGGGGAGTAGATTTAACCACCCTCTCTTCACTGAAGAAAAAAGTAGAGAAAAAAGGGGAATTTTGAGAAATGTCATGTTTTTAATGTAAAGAGAAAAGCAAACTCAGGTAGTATTGGTTCAGAAATCTGGGTCAGGATTGTGAGAAGCCATTTTTAAGTACATCATTTTTTTTCCAATTATATTTTTTCAATACTACCTCAATAAAAGCCTCTCCCATTCCAAGGTTTTCACTAAAAGATCACTGACATAGAAGTTATTTTGCTCATTATGTCAAATTTAAAGCTCTTTCTGGAAGTAGTACTACATATACTTTGAACTTAATAATGTAGACAAGAATTCTGTTTCAACTGCTAATTTCAATTCTGATGCATATTACCTTTTTCTTCCTCATAACCTTTTTTTTTACTTACTCAACAAATGATGTAATGAATACTTATGACACTAAATTTCTTGCTAATTCCTGGTTAAACAACCATGAATTGGACATGATGCTTGCCCACATAAAGCCAAAAGGAGCGGAAGATAGGGAAGTCAAATAAATGAAAAGTCAACCCTTCAGCCAGCGTTGTGATGGAAGTAAGTATCCATTTGGGGGCCTGTGCAGCAAGGGACTTTTGTCCAAAATTAAAGCTGGTTGTAGAAGTCAAGAGGGAAAGCTTACCAAAGTCTGTGATGGGATTTGAAGGTAAGTAGGGACCTGGCTGGGAAGATGGACTAGAGTAAAATATTCCAGGCAAGAAGGGCTGTATAGTTTGGACAGTGTGGCTGGAAAACATAAAGCATGAGAAGATTAGGCTGGAGAAGCAAGTGGCAGAATGATTAGAAGTCAAGGGAAGACTATGGCTTTTCTTCCTAGGAACACTGGGGAGTCTTTGACACACTTCAATCAGAAAAGTGTCAATTACACTTACACTCTCAGAGATCACTTGAATTTCTATATAGAAATGGATTAAAGGACAGGCAAGACTTGACGAATAAATATGAAGTGAGGAGGCTACTGTGGTACATGGGCAAAGGAGAGGACATTTTTGAATTACCAAGTGTAGTACCAAATGCAGAGAAAGGTCTCCAAGAGCAAAGTGTGAAGCTCTCTAATCTAATCTCTCTCCTAGTTCTTTGTCTTTCTTTCTCTGAAAAGTTCCTGCCCTTCCTGATACCTGGGGTTTAAGAGAACTCCTCTAGGCGTCTGCCTCAGCAGAATACAAGTTATTATATTGTTTATTAACAAGGAATATTATTCTTTGCTATTTGAACTTTTTAGCAGCTACAATGAGATCATCTAAGCATATACCCCCTCAAAACATTCATCACTAAACTTCTCTAGGTCAAGGACCATCTAGCACATCTGACACAATGATAAGAGAATTATCACTTTACAATAACACAAGAATCTTGAGAAGTAATATCATCTTCTTTTCTTGATAGTTTGATGTGTAATGCAGATAAGCGCTTTTTTGGGGGGGTGGAGCTTGCCATGATTTTGCAGCAAGTGAGAATATGTGAAATGTCTAATAATGCAAGTGAGGAGTTATTCTTAGAGGGTTAGCAATGTCACCAAGGTAGTAATTTTGTTGGTTTGTGTTTTCTTACCCTTTAGTTGTATATTATAAAAGCTGTCTCAAATCTTTGCTAATTCCTGCACCTGAGTGATGTTGAACTTAATTTCCATTGGCTAAATGTCCTCCTACACAGAACAATAATTGTTCTATTCTTTCACTGTATGGTTCTTGGGTTACATCCTGAGTACTGTAACTCATGGTATAAGAAAGTAAGAATTATTTTATGCCCCTTCCAAAGACAATGTTTTGGTTTAGCAAGCAGTCAACTAGATAATTTGAGGTCTCATGACTGTGGTGATGTTATCTGTGGAGTACACAGAGCAATCTCTGCTCACCTCTCCCTGCAACAATACAGCTTGCAGTCTGCTCACATGAGCACTTTTCAGGGGATAGCCAGCTGTTGAGAGGAAGAAATCATTTTCAGAATTAGACACCACCTCCATAGTTTTCTTTCCAGAATTTTCTTCTTCAATTTCCAGTTTCTGTGATAAACCTTTCAATTCTTCTTCTTTAAGACCGCAAAACTGCCTTGAGTTTTATTGAACTGAGGACTGTATTCCGAAAGCAAACTGAAAAATTAAAATTACTAGTGTCTTCTGTCCTCTGAGCTCAGGTCCCCTACTGTCCCATACACACTTCCATTACGCATCGTTGCTCTGGGCAGATCAACATCTGTCACTCTGGACACACTTTAGTTGTGATTGCCCAAAAGTTGATATAATATAAGACAATTTTATTATCACTAGAAGGAGAAACTGAAGTGTTAAGTAGGTTATCTTAATTTTCCTGCTCTCTATGCTCTCAAGTCACCTCTGAGGTACATACAGGCTATATTTTGAGACATCAGATTCACAAAAAAGCACCAGAGATATCCAAAACCAAGCAAAGGGCATCTTAGAATTAGTAGAAGGATAAAGGAATCGTTTCTCCAGAAATCACAGGCTGAAGGAAAACACAAATACCCGCTGCAGAATATTTGTTTACACTATGAAGATGTGTCTTTGCCAAGGAGGCTTCTGATTGGTTTAATAAAGAGCTGAATGGCCAATAGCTAGGCGGGAAGTGGCTAGGCGGGACTTCCGGGGACAGCGAGGACTCTGGTAAGAAGAAAGGCAGAGATACCAATGAGACATGGAGAGAATTAGACATACAGAATAAAAGAAAGATAAAAAGCCATGTGGTAAAATGTAGTTTAATAGAAGCAGGGTAATTTACGTTATAAAATAGCTAGTGGGACAAGGCTAAGGTAAGGCTGATATTTTATAATTGATAATTAGTCTCCATGTATTATTTGGGGGTTGGTAATCCACAATGCCACTTCACAGCTTCCAGTTGTTACCAGTAAATTGTGAAAAGTAAGATTATTGCACATCAAAACAGAGAGAAAAAAAGACACAAGGACATTATTTATAGGAAGATTTAAAGTCAGCATAAGCAAAACTGAGCCAACATTAGAACTCTTCAGCAATGTTCCAAATTGATTTGCACCAAAGTGAACTCCCACCCTAGAAGCCTTCAAATAGAATCCGAGCAACAATCATAGGATTCTTGTCAAGAATACTGTGCACTGGCTGGGAAAGCTACATAGATTTTCAAGGTTCAAAAGCACCGACCTTAAACCAATTCAGCACAATTAGTGTTTTTGCATCTCAAAATCTATTAAGTTTGCATTGTGTATTACTTATGATAGCAGAATGATGGGGTTGAATTAGAACAAAAATTTTTACTCAACTAAAACTTGAAGGGAGGTATAGATTGTCAGGCCAAATAGCTGACCCAAACTGCCTGACACTTAAGAAAAAGGGAGGATTGGGAGAGATACATTTGTGAATTTCAGATCATTAACACATATTGGATCATGCAATAGTGAGGAAATGTTTGAGAACACAGAATCTCCTTAGGAATGTATTTTTAGGTACACTGATTTATTATGCTTTCTTTGAAATCAAAACCCATCAGCTCTGTCCCATTTAGAACTCCAAAGATACCTTTATTCAGAGAAAAACCAGGCTGAGCTCTGATGCTTCATATGCACATAGGAAGTCTGCATTGCTCTTCAATCTATTATTTTAAGGCAAGAGTAGTCGAACCAGAACATAGGACCATGAAAGAATAGAGCCATTGGGAAAGTTTATTTAAATGCGTGCTCTCTCTCTCTCTTTCTCTCGCTGTCTGTCTTTCTCTCTCTCTCCCTCCCTCCCTGCCTCCTTCCTTTTCTTTCTTCTTCCCCTTTCTCTCTCACACACACAACCACCCCCTTTCTCCACTTTCTCCTTCCCTCCATTCCTCCCTACCTCCCTCCTTCTCTCCCCCTTTTCTTCCTTAAATCATTCAATAAAATAATGCTATTAGAAATATTCCACTGTAAATTATAAGAGAGTGCCTGTTGGAAAATTAAGTTAATGCTCATTCAATCATGATTTGAATATATATCACCAAAGTAGTAACATAAAATTACAGTACATGAGCAATTAATGGAACAATTCAGTCTACTGTATGATATGTGTCTGGTATCTGCCAGGAAGCTGCTTCTCCTGAGTTTTGAGTTATCAATGTATTAAAGAGTTTAAAGGGATTTTAGCCACCTAAATTAAGTTATAAAATATTGAGTCTCAGGGCTTGGAGATCACACAATAGTGAAAAACACTTGCTCCTTTTTCAGAGGACAGTTCAGCTCCATTACCTACATCTGGTGGCACACACACACACACACACACACACACACACACACACACACACACACCCCTTTAAAATGTCAGATCTCCAAGCCCATTATTCAATATTTTTTCTCTCCCTAAACAGTAAATCATTTCTCCACCTTCTAGGAAGGTTGCAAATAAGGTTCTCTTAGTAGCCTAGAACACTGTATTACCTCTACAGATGAAACCAATTTTAAAGAATAAAAATTCATAAACTCCAATCAATACTGAAACTATATCCATAAAAATGTAGTCATTTTAAAGATGTTAAAACATCTTAAAGATAGATAACACAAAAATCTGCCGTTATTATTTTATGTTTTTGAGGGAAGTTTTTAAATTATATTTATGTATAGAAAATGTAGCAGTGTACATTTAGCCCACTTTAGTGGAAAGTTCTTTGATCTTTGCCTTTTCCAGCCTTGAAATGCAAACCACAGATGTAGGACCCAGAATATTGCCTTGCCAAAGGCAGTGAATCTCATAGTGTCTGTCATTATTGGTCCTGATAGCTTCCATCAGCTTAACCAAAGCCTCCTTGTCTTCTGAGTTAACCTATGTGAGGGCAATAGTGCTGCATGTCTTCCCTTGGACCAGCTGTTCAAGCCTGGTTCTTCCCTTCATGATGCAGTAGAGGACCCCCATCTTGTGACCTGGGGTATGAAGGACACCACAGCTCAGTGGGGTCTACAGCATGGATGATTACCATCATCTGAACCTTCTTGTTCAAAATGGTGACTGTATTGGCCTCTGCTCAAAGGGCAGATGGTCTCTTAGTGGAACATTCCCCTTTAACACCAGCTGTTTTTCTCAGCATAGACAAGCAGTCTCTGCTTTCTCTCTTGCTTTGTCTCTAGTCTATATTTGTGGGCAAGCTTAAGCAGCTGGGTAGATGTTCTGGTCCAGGGCCTTGATGAACTGGTTAATGGCATGGGGTTCCTTGAACAGCTTATGGAGGTTCCCCTTTGCTAACTGTTGGCTGATATAACAGGGCCATTTGTTATAATGAGTGGATTCTCTTTTAGACTGGATGTCCTATCCAATACTGAAGTCACCAACATTTTGGACTCTAGCTTCTTCATGACATCGGGGTTAGGCTACCTTCTTCCCCTGGGCTTTATTTCCACTGGGCATATTGCTTGGCTGGTGGGAGAAGACTCATTTTTTTTTTTAATCTTAATATCCTAGAAAGTGAAAATTAAAGCTAATTTTAAGTCCAGCTTGATAATATGATAGAGAGACACAAGATATGCAGGAAACCTGCATATCGTTTCTTTAATAACAATTCACAGCAATTTTATGAGATACATATTCATAATATCCATCCCTGAGGACAATGAGATTCAGAGGGGTGAAGCATCTGGTCTAAGGTTACATAACAAACAGATACCAGATCAAGGCTTAGCATCTGGGAATGTTTGGTACCAAGCCACACATCATCTTAGTGTACACCATTACCTTCACTTTGGGGTATTGAATCTAAGGTTCCCACATCTACTAAGCAAATACTCAATCCCTAAGATCTATCCTTTAGTCTCTTTTTAGTTTTTATTAATTTTGAAAGAAGGTCTTGCTAAGTTTCCCAGATTGACCTTGAGTTCATTGTGACTCAGGCATATCTTGAAGGTATGATCCTCCTGCCATTCAACTTGTGAGCCTCCTGACCCCTAAGCATCTGAGATCACAAACCTAAACCACTAGCCTGGTGCAGGGGGATTATGCTGTTCCATTGTAAATAATTGTCCCCACCTCTAAGTTTAATAAAAAGCTCTGATTGGCCAAAGGCAGACAGGAAGTATGGGCGGGGCTACCAGACTAAGAAGACTCTAGGAACAGGCAGAACAGAGCAGAACGCCAGAGAGAAGCAGAAAGAAGCAGAGGACAACTATGCTGCTCTGAGAAAAGGTACAGAGCCACATGGCTGAACAGAATAACAGTCATGGGTTAGATTAAGGGTAAAGAGTTAGCAAGTTATATGCCTGGGCCTTAGGCCAATCAGCCTAAAACTATTGTAAGCATCTGTGTGTCTCTGCGGGTCTGTGGGTCTGTGGGCCTAAACCTTGAGGATAGGTCCAAAAGTCTGGGCCAGAAACCTCATACTACAGCCTGGCTTTGCTGTACAACCCTATAGACTGATTTCTAGTTAATTCTTACAAACTTGTTTATTTACCATTTATTTTTATTAAATAAAGTGGGCATAAAAGAAAAAAAGCATGGTTAGTTGAGAACTTTCTCATTTGGAATTTAGAAAGGCATAAACAGGGTTTGTCTAGAGCAATATCTAAAAGTATTCCACTTCCTTCCACTATAACATGCTATGAAAATGTAGAGGTTATAGAGGTTTGGCTGCAATTGGAAATAATCCATATATGCAACTACCTTGAACTATTTTCGGTTTAAAAAGATTGAATCAATTACTCCACATTTTTTTCTCTTACAATAATTCTGAGAGTGGTTTTTATCCTCATTTTAAAATACGCAAATGGAACCACAAAGAGGTGGCCTAAGTTACTCATTTGTTTAGTTGGGGAGCATTATGCCCGGAGTTTGATCAAGGTTTTAATTTCCAAGTTTCATGTTCAAGAAAGAGATGTGACCTCTGAGAGAAGACCCAGAACAGGCACCACCGTGCGATGAACATGGCTTCCCCTGATACTGCAAACCAGACAATGCTCATTTCTTTTCAGCTCACCCCCAGACTTTGTTCTTGTATTGTTATTTGCCAAGTTTCCAGAAGATGTGAGTAAAAACCATAGGAAAGAGAGGGCCAAAAACCCCAAAACAAAACAAACAAAAACAGAAGGGACTTGAGGAATGAACAGGCACATCTAATGGCGTACTTAAAAGTTAATTGATGGGTCAATCAAAGGATACTTTTGAAGCCCCAGAATTTGAGAATGTGGGCATTCATTTACAGCCAGAGGTGTGAAAATCTCCTTCTTGTAGTAAGAATAAATTCGTAGAAGATATTAGCCCAAGAGAATGAAGCAGAAAATAAAAATAAATGCAGCAAGGACTTGGAATAATTTATGAATGACAGAATCATTAATAAATTCTGAGAGGATAGAGTTGTGCTTAATTGTAAAGACTAAAGTCAAGGACAATGCCGACTGGCCCACATCCTCAGGCTCTTCCTGCAAACAGAGCCCTAGCCAGTGGCACAGCAGTCTTAGACTGTATGGCAATGTCTTGTGCTCGGAATTTGGCCTGCAGAAACACCCAGAATGACATTCTCTTCAAATTATAATTTTAAAAAACACTGTCACTTATCACAGAGGTTTCACTAATTAGTATTCAGGGCAAGTAAATATAGCACTATATATTTGTCCGAAGAAAATAAATGGCCATCGGGTATACAACAAGATGCTTAGCATCAATAATCATAAGAGGAGTGTAAATCAATACCACAGTGAGGTATCACCTCAGACACGTTATGATGGCTACCACCGACCAAACAAAAGAAAATAAGCACTAGTTAGGCTGGAGAGCAACTGAATCCCAATACAGTGTTACGGGGAATGTAAAACAGTATAGCAACACATTAAAAACATAATTAACATTATTTGTGGAGTAAATTATTAAAGGAATGCTTCCCTATAATTCCCCCTTTACCCCATCAACACTTTTTCCTCACAGTTTCAGGTAATTTTTTTTTTTTCAATCCCAATGATCCACTGGGTATAAATTGTCTATGCCTATGCGTTCTTCCAGAGTATGGATACTCAGTTTCTCAGGGCCTGTATCTTTTTAAAAAAATGTATTCTTCTTTCCAAAGAAACCACCAGTTGTCAATAACTCCCCAGGTAGGGATGGGACTTCAGAAATCCCTCCTCTATCCAAGCTGGTATTTGGGTTTGCTTGATCTTGTGCAGGGCTTGTGCATATGGTCTTAGTCACTATGAATTCATGTATGCAACGTCCCTGTCGTATCTGGCAAATAGAATTTTGCTGCTGCTGTCAACTACCTCTGGGTCTTATCATCTTTCTGCCCCTTCTTCCTCAATCATCCATGAACCTTACAGGGAGAAGGCATGATATAAATGTCCCATTTAGAGCTGAATACTCTGTAGTCTTTTATTCTATGTATCGGCAGATGTGAGTCTCCGTATAATCAACATCGTCTGCAAAAATAAGCTTTGATAAACATTAAGGGATGCACTAATAAATGGGCATACATATAATAATTTGCACGACAGTTTATTGCCTTGCCCCGTTAGAATGAAATGTCCCCTTTGAGCCTCAGTGTTCCTCCATCACTTAGACTTTTGCCCCTTGACAAGTGATGATCTCTGCATTAACTACCACAGCTAGGAGAAGGAGGAGCTTCTCTAATGAAGGCTCAAGGCAGCACTCATCTATAGCCATAAACAGTTTAGCATCAGCATTTAGAAAAACAATGAAAGCGATTTCTCCTAAAACCTATGGTCCCTCCAGCCACAGACTCTTGATCAGGTTTACAGCACCAGGCATGAGTTCTCCTCTGGAGCAGGTCTTAAATTCAATCAGAAAGAAGCCAGCTATCCCTGTAATGGTCTTGGCATTTTTATACCAGGGGGCACATTTTATCTGAATAGCGTTTGGTCTTAGCCAACTCTAAATGCTCATGCCTCCTAAGGTTTATAGTTGGTATGACCATTGATAGCTTTTCCCTGCAGTAACCTGCATAGCACTCTATGGTACCAAGAACATGAGTCTACAGTGAAGAAACTTCCATCTTAGTTCCAGCTGACTTATCATGTGACCAAAGTGTGTAGTATCTTCTGTCTTAGGATCTTATCATTAAGCCGGGTGGAGAACCAATAGCAATAGTCATAGCTTAAATGTTGTTTGGTGGAACCTCCGAGCTGTTCCTGATCAACAATTCATAGGGAAGCAGAAATGTGTGTAATGTGGAGTTTTAAAAATTACTTATATTGGTGTTAGGAAACGAAGGAATAGTTATTAAATTCTGTTTTACTTATTTTTGTAAGAACAAATTGAATAGGAAACTAGGTAAGTGCCAGGAATTTAGCATTTCAACAATTATAAACACCAAGAACTAATTTGTGGGGCTGCAGAAAAGACTGGGCAGTCTCCTTCAGAGACCAGAACTCACCATGACCCCAGCTCTAGGGGAACTGACATTTTGGCCTCTGCTGACGTCTACACTAGCATGTATACACACACACACACACACACACACACACACACATACACACACACACACAGAGACACACACATACACACATACATACACGTGCACACAGACACACACACATACACACATACATACACGTACACACTTGCACACAGACACACACACACAGACACACGCATATACACATACACACATGCACACACACACATACAGACACACATACACACACTCAAAATCAAAAGTAAAATAAAATCATTTTAAAAAAGATAACTGATTTAAAATTAGTAATTGTTTATTATAATCACTTAAAACTTTCCTTTTATGATAATTATTTATGGAATAAATGTTTATAGTATATAATCGTCTTAAACATTATAAACTTAAAAGAAGCTTTTATTGTTCTAATCTATTTGAAATTAATTACAAAGGTTGGGTATGTTAGCATGGTCTTCTAATCAGGCAGCAGAGACTGATGCAGGAGGGTCACAGGCTTGAGATCATATCAAACCCCAATAAGTTCTAAGTCAGTCCAGGCTGCAGAATGAGAATATCTAAAGAGTAAGAAACAAAAAGTAAAAATTCCAAGAGGAAAGAAAAATAAAAAAACAGTAAGAGATCAAGTACATGCAGGAGAGAAGCAATGTGTATCTAAAAACACAGAAGAGAATTTTGCACTAAGTTCTTTAAAACATTTTTGTAAGAACAAATTGGGTTGTCCTTATAGAAATTGCATTCAGCATGTTTATTTGGGAAGTCTGTTCATGACTGTTCTCCTGTCCGGTTCCTAGCTGTGGACACACACGACTTCCATGTATGTCAGACATTTTTTTTTGTCATTCTATTTAATAAGACTAAATTATAAAGAAAACTTAAGTGTTTCTATATCTTTTTCTATTTGACAAAGTTTATCGTTGTGCCTGATAAGTAAATAAGATCGATTCTAATTGATAACTGAAACTTAGGGAAAATGTATTTTGAAATGAGGCCTGACAAAGTGCTTGGCCTACAAGCAACAGATCAGGACTTCGGGGCTCCAGACCCTGCATAAATTCCTGATTGGCTTGGCCACCTGCTGTAACTCTGGCCTTAGAAGGACAGGGGATCCGGGAAACAAACCACCAGGACTAGTCCTACACCCTGAAAGTTCTGGGTTTGGCTGGGAGGCTTTGCCTCAAAAGAATGAGGTAGAAAGCCACTGAGGAAGATTCCAGCATTAGCTCTTAGCCTACACACTCACGAACACACATGTGACCATACACGTGTACACACATTCATGCTCACACCGCCCACATACATATGTAAAGAACTAAAAGAAGAAACAACAAAAACCCTAATATGATCCTTTAAACCTGCAGCAGTCAACCTCAAATTGGGTACTTAGTAAATACACGCAAAATTAGATAATTGACCAAATTAACATTTTTGTAGTTCAAACGTCAGGTTTTAGACTTAATATCTCTATCTTTGTGTTCAGATCCCTCAGTGTTGTTAAACTGAGGTGAAAATAATATATATTAAGTGAAGAAAAGTGGTCCATTTTCCTTTCCAGAAAAAAGGCAAGTCTTGATCAAGAGTGACCACTGTACTATGACAGTGTCTTGGGAATAAGTGAAGCAACAATGTCCATCAAAGAAGCATGGAATCTAAGATTCAACTTCACAGAAATCACATTGTTCATGTTGAACTGAAATTTCTTATAGACAGCCTCTTATCACAACCAATCCCAGAAGAGGTTCAGATCCATAAAAACATAGATTGCGATATAATCACACAGATACCCAAGATCCTGTCAAAGCTGATCTCCAGGCTATATCTGACTCAATTTCCTCCACATGTATAAGAGCATTTTGTAATATCAATGGCTTGGGAACTTGGAAAAGGAAATGTACTTTGTCTTCAGAGCAAGATATACATGGTCTGACCTTTAAAAATGTGTAACCCTTTAATCCCCCTGCTCGAAACCAGTAAGAGTCAAGTAGTGTGGCACCTTGGAAAACATGTGGTGCCTATTGCTGTTTACAAAATCTTTGTCTCTTTCTTCTCAAAGCCTTGCAATAAAGAATTTTTTGATCAGTCCCTGCCATCCTCGCTGGTCCCCAAGCAGCTTAAATACCCTTCTACTGTGTTTTACAATAACAGTGACGCTTCAGACTTGAAGAGTGTTTATTCTCATTAAGGACAGTTACCTTATTATCTACAATAGTCTTAGAAATTAGCCACCTCCTTCTCCCGATAAGAGCCCAAAAACATGGCAACATGTCTTCCTTATCAGTCAGGAATACAAATTCAGGTCAGTCGATGGCGCCTGCAAAACAGCATGTCAGTGTTTGCTGCAGGAATGAATGGCTGGATGATAGGAGAGTGGTTGTTTGGAGGAAGAAAGTGTAAACTTGCTGGAGTAGGAAGACAGAAACACTTCACACAGAGGATATTCAGTCCAGGATTTGAGGGTGTTTTCTTCACAAAATAAAAGCACATTTTTCCCTTGATACGCACTTTTTGTGTTGTATGAGTCTCTGTTTTTAAAGTGTGAATTTAAATTGCTTTTCACTGGAGAAATTAATTTGCAAATAAAATCCTGTGCTTATTATCAGAAAGAACGCGGAGTGCATTCAGTGCTGGAGGCTCAGTCTGTTTATACTGGCCTTGACTGATGACTTAGTTCTCTCTGTAACTGGGTTTTATTTCTGAGTAGAGAAGGAAAAACCTGGGAGGCAACCATTACAGCCATGAACTTCCTTAGGGATTATGGGACAAGCTTTATAGGGAGGAGGCAGGGAACAAACTTTACAGCTTAAAGCTGGAGTCCCTTAGCAACAGGACAGAGCATATGCCAAGGAAAGGCAAGTAGCTGTGGGGACCAAAGATGAATCCAGAAAAAGACGTTTGCGTTCATGGGTAGATCTGGGAGGCTGTGGATGGGGATTTCTGCCTTTGCCACAAATGTGCTATCAGTAATCCCAACTCTGATCATGTTTCACAAATCTTATGGGCAGAAAAGACTCACACAACCTTTTCCAGAGTCAGTGCATTTGCGAGGGATTTTGCTGTCCACTCCCACTTCCTCACTGCTAACCCATCCTCACTCTGCCACCCTTGTCCACATTTACTGTGCCCCGAGGGACTTGTTGACATTCTGGGCTGCAAGGCAAAAGTCCAATGTCCTGCCCTTTCATACGGCCCATGACAATGCTGGGCGTGGGTGAAGTCTGTGTCTTCTGTGCCTTGGCCCAGAAAACCAGAGAATGAACCATCTTCCCAAAGTAACTATTTCATAATGTTTCCTCAATCCCTGCTAATGAGAATGACATGGGGAGAGAGGAAGGAAGGCAGAGAAGCAAAATATAATACATAATCCTCACCATAGCAGTTTCAGAGAAACTATAATCTCATCATAGAGAAAGGGTAACTACATAATATACCCTCAATCAATCTCTGGTTTGTGTTTCTGAATAAAAGCACAATATAAATTCACAAAAGCCCAATCAATAAGAATGATTACATTAGACATTTTCTTAAAGGATATGAGATTTAAATGAGAGTGTGACATTTGAGAAAGATTTTCTTTTTAAAGCACAGAAAGTAGGATCACATTCAAGGGGGTGGGGGATGTCCTAAGTGAAGAGATAGTGGGAATAGTGTTTTCTGGGAATGAGGAGCAAGAGGGGGACAGGCATGAGTGGAAGAGCAAGCTGAGAAATAAGAGGGTGTAAAACTCAAATAAATTAACAGTAGGGCTAGATTATGGCTGTAACCACTTATTAAGGATAGGGCTAGATTATGGCTGTAACCACTTACTAAGGGTAGGTCTAGATTATGGCTGTAACCATGTATTAAGGATAGGGCTAGATTATGGCTGTAACCACTTAAGCTTCTGTGACCAGTTGCTTTCTGTGACCCAATTTTAAGGGATCCTTCTGGGCTGGAAGGATGGCTCATCAGTTACGCGCTCTGGCTGTTCTTCTAGACTACCTGGATTTGATTCTCAGCACCCATGTGGTGGTTCTTAATCATCTCTAACTCCAGTTCCAGGGGACCTGACCTCTTTTCTAGCTTCTACTGACACAGAGCACACATGATCCCAGACCAAGCCGGCAAAACACCCACATGAATTAAATAAATAAGTAAATATTTTAGAAGGGATCCCTCTTGAGATCTACTGAGTTACACGTATTAGCGAAAGACATTACCGAGTTCTGGAAGGTAGAAGGCCCAAGATCAGTGCCCAAGAAGGTGGTGTCTGGTGATGTAGTCCTTCCATGTCACCAGTGTCTGGCCACCCTGGCATCACATTAGGAAAGAGGTCTCCATCCAGGCTGTACCCCAAAGCTTAACGGTCTTCAAAGGCCCCATCTAACATTGTAACCTTAGGATTTATTTAGATTTCAGCACATAAGCCTTAAATAAAGGGAAGTGAACACATCACAACACGACCTTTCTAGCCCAAATTTTAATATTGCTAAATGAAAAGTTTCTCTTGGCATAGTTTTGTTACTAAGTCTTGCTTTAAACCTTGTAAAGATAGTTCCACTTGAATGCTTCTTGGAGTTATTATTAACTAAGTTTTCAGGACATGATGATGTCTATTTTTCTCAAAGGACCAAAATCAGTTTTGGCTTGGGAAGGTTTAGATATAATCAGATTAAGCCTTACTTCAGGAGAGAAAAAAAAGAAGAAAAGAAAATAAAAAAGAAAAAAAAGCAAATTTCCTGGATCAAACCACCAAAAAGAGTCTCAGGGGTAATAGACTAAAGCAGTTCTTACTCATCATCTTAAAGAAGACGACAGTGAGAAACTATGTTTACTCTCTTGAGAAAATAACTCCATTGGGTACCAAGTGGAGGGTGTTTTGAACATATTTGCAGAGCAAAGGGAGCCATAGATTATGAAGAAGAAACTCTAAAAGAGTTAGCCCAGGCATGGGTTCTACACGTATCTACAGTTCTTATGCTGTCTTTTCCTGAAGAGAGATGTGGGTGATGCCAACTACCACCCAGTTCTTCCTCCAATACCAACCATGGGTGGCTCTATCCTCCTTTTATCTATGCAAAAACCAAGGATCAAAAAACTTGAATAATTTTCTCAAACTCATATAGTACATCTAATCCTAAATTCAGTTATATTTTCTCCAGTATGTAGCCCTGCACTTCTAATTTAAAGAATGAAACATTTAGAGGTTGTTTCAAGTAAAAGTGCTCTAGAATGGTCTAGAAGAGTTGACATTTCTTAAGAGCAAGTGAGTTTTTAAATAGATATCCTTACATATACAAAAACATGTGTATATGGCCAACAATGTGAGGGAATTTCGTGATCATTTTTGAAAAACAGTTACAAAGGCAAATAAGCAACATAAATGGAGAGGGGGCAAAGTCTGCTCTCACTGTGCCCTAATGGGATCTGCTATCTATTTGCTTTAACCACCAAGTCCTGTGTATGCAAAAGCTAATCACCATTGGCAGTATGTAAATTATTCTAATTTGCAGTTTCTTAAGGTTGAAGGTGGTGTTTGTTTGGCTGTTTAACTGCTTTGCCACATAATTAAAAATATAAATACTCTCAAATTATAGAAACTAATACAGGCACCTCAACTTAAAATTTTATTTCCAGAATCCTAAGTAATGACACTACACATCACTCTCACCTTGAGAAGTGAGCTGAAGAAATATGTGTAATTGATTAATTAATCCCCTGCTTTGAAACAGAAGTGGAGTTTTTCACAAGATCCCACCACAGCTGGGGAGGACAGCCAGCCTTCTTTGCTGCTCACATGTATGAGGTTTGTGAGTGAAGAACTGGCCTACATTTGGGAGTCAGTGTACACGGTACGGTTGGTGGGTGCAGAGTACAGCAATGATGCCATCCTGTGTCCCACTTCCTTGTTAAGATCTGTTTACCCCAGGACTACAGATTTTAGTTATAATCAGTCTTGGTTCGTAGGTAGCACTAGGGCAGGTCCTGAACAAAGACCAGACAAGCCCTCTCCTGTACCTGGCAGCACGGGAGAGCGCTCTCCCAGTGTGTCTCGCTGCTCTTTGCTGATGCTGGGAAGTGCCACTTGGGTTCACAAAGCCTTCTTATGTGTCACTTCAGTTCAAAGCCATCTGAATGACTGCAAAAGGACAGGAACAGAAAGGAAAAAAAAAATAGGCCAGTCAAGCATGGAGCGTGCCTGCAACTTCAGCTTTAAGAGGCTGAATGTGGAGGGTCAGGAATTCAAGGCCAGCCTGAGTGCTGAAGGAAAGAAAAGTTAAGATTGCATTGTTTGTTATAGCTTTCCAAATATAGCTGCATATGGAGTTTGAAAATATAGGAAGCCAAGCCACAGAACTGTGACATGAATTTAGATGCCCAGGAGAGGATAGAATTCAAGTTTTGCTAAAGAAATTTAAGTGTTTTTCTGATAAATAAAACAGACCCTTAACATGTTTTAGACATCTGAACCTGTCTTCCTTGATTCAATCTAAGATAACATTTTTTTTATCTTTGCGGGGCAACAACGTGCTATTTTAATGAGGTTGTTTAAATGTATTGTAGGAAGCATTGTGCCTGCATCTTTATCAAATCCATTCACCATTTTTACACACTTTATATACCCGATGAATAATGCTTCTAGGTTTTACATGCTCAATAACACTCATATACTTTACATATTTTATCAATAATAAGACATATATTTTACATGTAATTGAATATATGTGTGTTTCCCCATAAATAATATTCTAGTCTCCTTTTTAACATTTTTGTTTTAAGAAAATGGGAACTATTATATAATGGTTTTGAAACTCAGTAGTGCCTCAAAGGGATTATAACAGCATTGCCCTTCTCCCATGATCTTGGAAACCTTAAATCTTTTCCACAATGGGTCAAGTGTCAAAGACGCTCTTGGTTTTCCCTAAATGTCCTTCTTTGTCCTATAACCATAGTAAAGCACAGTAGTCAGTCAGAGGCAAAGGAACCATGTGTTTTGAGGAACCAGATATAAGTGTTATGACATCTAAGAGGATTAATTACCTTTCTTGGGAAATTAGAAAACGGATGTATAATTTTTAATTATGCATAAATTTCAAACTTTCCATCAAAGTCAAATTATGCTGATGTTAGTCAAACCTACTATCGGCATTGATTCAGGAACCTGCTGATGGAGTGAAAATACACAGAAACTTGTTAACAAGACGTACAATTATCTGCAGCTCAGCAAATAGTGCCAGAATGGCATGTAATATGCTGAGCTCAGGCAGCCATGGCCAATGAAGATCTCTTCCTATGCTTCCCCGTTCGTATTTACAGTTGGAAGCAATATATGGCTGCAATTTAAGTGCTGCACCTAAAAGGGGAGCTGATGGCTTGATACCATGCTTCCTGACACTGTGAAGCACAGAAACAGCTACCTTCTTAATCACTGCCTGCTACTCTGTGTTAAGACTGGAGAGTAGCACATGGCTGTGTCTACAGGCAGCAACCCTAGGAGGTTTTCCGAATTGTTTAGCTATTTGTTTCTTGATAGGCATGCTGAGTGTTAAAAGCACAGGACTGAAAGTTGTGAATTATGAATCCCTTTCTTTATTCTGCAGCTGAATATTTCAGCTTTTGTGAACACGCACACGCACGCACACATGCACACACACACTGTAAAAACCTTACTTCTAGCCATCAACTATGCACTAGGTACCTTCTTAGAACTCATAAACAAAACCCTCCCACCCACCACCTGTTCTTAATGAAGCTTGTTCTCACATGTAAACCCCAAAATAAAATTAAGTAAAAATTGACAATCCAGGAAATATGGCCAACTATGAAAGTACTTCGCATAAGAACAAACTTGAAATATAAAACAACCACGCTACCGTGTAACTGTGCCAAGCACTGCTACCAACGGAATTACAGGGTAGAACTGGGTTGCCTCATTTCCCTGTAGAGGATGCAGCTGCATGTGATTGAACATGCTCTGTAATTGGAATAAGAAAAATTTCAGATTGCCAGCTGTGTAACTCTGGATAGACCATTTAAATCACCTTTTAAACAATCTGTATATTATTAAATAGTGAAAACTTAAATGAGGCGGTATGCAAAATGTCAGAATAGATTATATCCTCGGTGTGTAACTGATTTCTCCCTTTCCCTTATGTCGCCTTCTGAAGTTACTTCCCTCATAATACCACTGTCAAAAGAGAGCTGTATATTGGAATATATCAATATAATATATATTTGATATAATATATATCAATCATCTGGACCGAACGCACAGGGAACCAAGGATAATGCTATCATTTTTATAGTAAAAACAACATATCTATTCTAGGCTTCTGAAACTAAGAAAATAACCCTTAAAATAGTAGCAGAAAAATATTAGTGAAAACAGAGGACCAGCTACTAAAATCCACTGAGGAGTATAAACTTCCTTCTTCACCATGACGTTATCTGCTCAGGTCTACCACACAAAGAAGAGGACTTGAGCTGAGCTATTCTGTGACTCAATTTTCCCTGTGGAAGTTGTAGCTAGCCCCCTTTTGTTAAATCACAGCAGATGGCTTCCTTTTACACCCAATGCTGCCAGTGGAATGTAAATGTGTCTCCTCACAGCACTGAAGATACCAAGGCTGCGTGTTTAATCTGTGCTGTGCAGGCAGGGTGACCCTGAAAAGAACGAAAGATCCCAGAACGTTTGGAGAATTGGCGTCGATCCTGGTAAACAGAACTGGGAAGGATTTTTTTTCAAACCTGGTGACTAATCATGGATTTCTTCCTGGGGTTCCTAGCCCAGCCACATCTCTGAGATGCACAATCTAAATGGTAGTTAAATAGAAAAGTTACAGACCCAAGGGAAACACTTTCTAAAGGGTGAGGGGGTGTAATCTGAGCTATGGTTCTAAGTCCCATTGGGGGAGTTAAAAATACAAATATATATATCAAAGGCAAAAATCTAACAGCATTATATATAAACTATATATACATATATCCCTCTAGATTTCAGAGTATTTAGCATCAGAAAGGAATTTTTTTTAAACAATTACTTCAAAATTCTGGGGAAAAGCTAGGGGAAGGGACAGACCAAAGGTTAGCATTCCACAGACAGGAGAAAATGTCCTTAGCAATAAACTTACCCGGAAAGAAAATGCGATGTTTTGAGACTATTTATAGAAAACTGTATGAGCAACATGTGATGAAGGGCTGAGGTGCACTATTTAATCCCCTCAGATAGATCTCAGCTAAGTAGAAAACTCGGGCTCTGATCTTTATTTTATTCATGAAGCCCTTGAAAATTAATCAGCGGTGAAGAGGTGTCTCCTTGGGATTTGTCCTTGACACATTGTCACAAAGGAACAGGGGTCTTCCTTTTCCTGTCCCTTATTGACTAAGTCTCAGAGACATTATTTCAAGAATAATGGAGATGTTTTGAATATACTAACTGCTGCACATATCACATAGAGTTAGAGACCCAGAAATGTCAAATAACAATTTTGGCTACATTATCAGATCTAATTTTATAATAGGCTATAATATCTTGTTTTAAATTTACAAATAAAGAAAGATCTGTTGTAATTTGGCAATATTTTTAAACTCATAGGAAATGCTGTTAGATTTTTGCCTTTGATACCCTCCAAGAAGAGATGCTTTAGATTCTTCAGTTCTAATGTGAACAGTGTCTTTACCCCCACTGTGCATTTCGACACTGGGGTAAACTATTAATAAAGTCAAATAACTTTTCTTTTTCAGTTCTGCTAATTTTAGACTTTTACCAACTTGAAATCCCAACTTTGGGAAGGAGTCTTTAGTTCTAAAACTAAAAAGAATTTTAAGAAATCCTCACATTGCCGAGATGTCTGTCTTTGCTGGTTGGAAATGCTGGGCCACCCCACTGCTCAGAATAGCGTCCTCCGTGTAGGTGTACCAAGTCTTGAACTTGGAAAAGCGACGTCTGCACTGTGAAAAGCTTCCCATTCTAGCATTGTGCACATCCTTCATCTTCCACAAGGCAGAGCTTAAAACTCAAGTCTTATAATTTTATGGAAGTCGACAGTGACAATAAATAGCCACTCTTGAGATTATTTAAGGGAAGGCACAATGTATAGACATCCATCAATGAAACACTAGCAGAATGGGTTTTAGTTCTATGTCTGCTCTTTAAAATAAGAATAGACTAAATGGCACAATAGATTATATAAACAAGGACTTCAATGACAGGCTGTCAAAGTTAAAGTTACACATTTTACATGGGTGACTTGACGCCATACTTTATCACCTACACTGAGGAAGCCAATTTGATTCTGGTCAATAAAATACAACCTTTAGAGCTGGGCCTGGGCAAAACTGACATGGTGTGGCAGATTCTGACCATTTGACATTCACTTATTCTAGGAGGGGACACACAGGAACTGGCACTCGCTACCATCTGGGGTGTGTCCCATATTTAGGTTCCATTTGATTAATAAACACTTAGAAAGATATGTCAAGGGGATGATGCAGATGGCTGTGCTCCAATGCTGTTCACGCTCTGGTAATTTAATGCAGGTCTGAGTAGAAGTGGGACTGGTGATTCAAAAGCTGAATTTACTGCGGTCTCACAACTGTTGAAAATTAAACTACATGTGCTGCAAGTTAGGGTTACTGGGCTATCTCATTAGGGGAGGCTTTCTTCCTAGGGGTTGGAATCTTTGCTGAATTACTGAGTGACTTATTTGAATGTAGTCTTGGACCAAATAATTTTCTGATAAGTTGGTCATAAATCCTCAGTAAAATAAGCTTGGTGTTCTCAGCATATCTATTGGCTTTTTGATCATTTTTATGGCCTTCCTTTTACTGGTCAAATTATCCCTATATGCTCCTACAGCCTCTCTGACATGGATTAAGTCAACACAAACCAATAGACCTTCATTATTTCGGCAACTGGTTTTGATTTGGGGGCAATAAATACAATGACACAGACTAGATTACCTTTGCGGAAGGAATATGTGATAAGCCACAGGGATGCCAGAGATTTGGGCTTTTCTTTCTCTTTCTTCTGCATGATGTAAAAAAAAAAAAAAAAAATGAATTAACAGCAGCTTTCAGCCTTCTGAAGAAAGTTGGAAGGAAGAAAGAGGAACAGACAAATAAGGTATAGGTTTTAGGCAAAGATGGCAGCTAAGGTGGGATGTGATTCCAAGCCTGACCGTCCAGGAGAGGACTGACCGTCAGCAGGAATAAGATGGGGTAAGAAAGCCACAGAGAAAGGATAATCAAAGCAGAATCTAGAAGAGCCTGGGAAGGGGCAACAGAAGAAACTAGAAGCAAAGTTGGAGGAACAATCTCCATCTAAAATTTTTGAAATATCACATTTCCAATTTGGGTGTGCGTGCAGACACGGAGCCTAAAGAAAATCAGAATGAAATGGCGTGGCAGGGACAAAGTATCTTTCACAGAGCTTCACCGAGCTTTGCAGATTTTGCTCCCCTAGCTTAGCTTTCTCTGCATGCATTTTTCCAAGTCAGTGTAGGTTACAGGCTTCTGACACTTTTTCACCTAGGACTTCACCAAGTGTCTTCTATGCAAAAACGAATTCCTTCTTCAGTGATGCTGGTATCACACCTAAGAAATTTGAATTTCCATATGTTCTTCATATTTTGATTTCTACAGGTATCCTAATAATGGCTTTAGTTAATATCCTCCCCCTGAAACCCAGGCTACCATCAACTGAACTTAACTCTCAGCTGCCATGATCTTCAGTATTACTTAACTTCAAAGGGTTTCTGACTCCTAAATTCATTTGCCCCTGAGTATGGCCTTACTCTTGAGCTTATATAAAAAATAAATTGGCATGATCACTTTCTAAAATTTACAAGAAGTCTTTTCTAAAAATATGTTTACTTGGTGTTTGAGAGCACACATACACATAATCACACACCCAAACAGGAATAGTGAACCTGATGTTCCAAATGACTGGTAAAAATCATAGAGACTAGAAAGAACTAGAAAGAAAATGTACATGAAGCTACCCTCCACCTCACCGAGGAAGAGGAAATAGAGGCTGCCTGTTGTGTCCGTAAAATGTTCTATGTCTAGGGTGGGCAAATGCTTTTCTAGCAAATAAGGTGCCTCTCCGCTCCACTTCTGATTTGTGGTTCTGCAAAGGGATTTGTCAGACTTCAGCACAGTTTCCCAGGAAAGGAGGAAGCACCTCAGTACTGTAGTCAAGGTTCTTGTTCTCCTTAAAGGAACAGGGCAAGACTCTTCATTGTGCTTCAAGTGCTTTTTACCCCATCCTCCCAGCAACTACATGTAAGAATAAAGCAGCTCCATGAGGCCAACCTTCCCCTCTCTTTCCTCTATACCTACCTCCAGCCTAACATTTGCCACACAGAATGGTGATTGATCATGGACCCCCACTCACCCACACTTCTCACACATACACCGCTACTGAATAGTGACAATGCTTTTTAGACAATAGTTACGACTTAGTTCTATGCCTCCAATATCTTAGATGATCTCTGCAATTTATGGGACAGTCAGCGAATATGTAAGAGACTGAATGAATGCATAGCTAGACCAGTGAGTGACCCTTTAAACATTCTGAATTCCATAGAACTCTTCTTGCATGTGAAAATAATGTGGTAATGTATTGAACCGAGAGATGAACATTATAAATGTGTGAGTCAATAGTGACTGATCAACCACTTTGTGCAAAGCTCTGCATTTTGTGTTATTGGAAAGTTCCAGAGTAAATAGACACTCTTTCTTTACAGTTGTTGGGGGAAGGGTAGAATTTCACCTAATTCAGGGTGAGCAAAAGAACAAATGAGTAATGTTCTAAAAGGAGAGGGCTGATTGAAATCATAGCATGCTCTTTGATAAAGTGGTAACTGCAGGAGCAGACGACGCCAGCTTCTCAAGTAACAAGTAAAGAGTTGCTTTGTGGTGAAGCAGGATGCTAGTTAGGCTGTAGCCATGGGCAGTTAGCCCCTCAAAGTTAACAGGGACCTATGAATGGGGAAATTAGGCTTTAAAATTAGGAATTTAGATTTGCTATGATAAGGTGTGAGTTGGTGTAATTCCCACTAGGCACCTGAATCTGGTAGAGTCTGGTAAGGTCTTGTTTTCTCTTTTTGTTTCTTTTTTTTCTTTTTTCTTTCTTTGGGGCTACATGGCTATCAATTCCAGTGGAGGAGAAAGTGGCTGGAGGATAAGTCAGTTAGTCAGCATGGAGGTAGCCGGGTCTGAGGGGATGAAGAAGAGTGCCCAGAGGCAGAGCACTTGGCTGTGGGTGGGTCTGACCACAGGGACCTGAAGAGAAGGAGTCTGGCTGGAGACTTCTGTGTCATCCACACCCTCTAGAACCTTGGGCAGCACACATTGGTCTCTAAAAGGAAACATGGGAAAGAGAGAGAGAGAAAAAAAAAAGGGAAGCTTTTCTGAGACCAACAGGGGATGAGGTAATGGAACGAAAGACCACCTACTGGAAGACAAAGTGAAATTCCCATCTCAATCTTAATCTTCTTCATGTTACCTGAGAATGTGAGGGGCAGGAAAATCAGAATAAATAGAAAGCTTGTGTCTGCTTTCAAAGAGACAACCCTTTTTATGTCCTCTTGACAGCCTGGCCATCTCTGTCATCTTTCTGTTCTGCCATTCCACTGTCACCAGCACCCCAGGGATTAATTACCGCTCTTCTTCACGGGGAACCATAAAGCAAGCTGTCTCCATCCTCTGCAGGGCACATGCTGAGGTTTTGGGTAGATTTAAATCTCAAGAGGAAAGAGGCCAATGTTTAGGAAGTCAGAGGCTCATGATGTGCTTCTGGACAAGTAATTCATTCCTTCCTGTCACATACCATCATCAGAGTGTGTCTCTGAGGTAAACACCGTTCCAGGTGCTAAGGAGACAGAAGGGAACACGGAAGAGGAGAGCTAAGTAAGGCAAGCAGCTCTACCTCAGCAGAGTTCCCACGGCTACAGGAAACATGGAAAGTAGACAGATGCCATAGTAGTGTACACTAAACCCAACTGCAGGTAAAGAGGGTGACTCCTGGGATGGCCTCCCTAAGAAGGTGACCAAATAGTCTCACCTCCCTCATCAACTTATTGGGAGATTTAAAGCTGTTTCTGTGTGGGAAACATCTGGCAAGCCCCCAACACAAGGACAGAAGAAATGGTGAGCTATTATCTTTAGTCAATAAATTTGTAAAACATATTGCAAATTAAGTGAGTTTGGAGGGCTGGGACTAGGTTTTTGCAGAAGAGATAATTTTTATTCACAAGGTCTTGTGTTCCAATGCAAACAATGATATTGCTCATACCACCTGTTTCCAGAGAACGAAATCTGAATGCCATCTTCTTCAGACATCTAGCCGCTTTAAGATTTTTGCCTAAAATATGGCATTTGAAGTAGAAAAGAGGCAGGAAACAGCCCAAGAGCTTCAGTCATAATGCACAGCCCTGCAACTCTAGATAGCTCTGTGCTCACAAGAAGCTCACACACACATTTGGTTTGCCTAATTCAGGAAGAATTGTGTCCCCTTCTACAAGCAGATTTCAAATCAGCAAGCATGAGCTCTTTTCCTGAAAACTCACGAGACAAAACAGGCCATGGTTGGGCTAATGAACATGCAAGGCTACTTTAGTTTTATGCTAGATCAGTTCTTCTTCCTGGTGTTGTCCATTTATTCCAAGCAGCCTCCAATACAGACCCATCTGCTGGGCCTGCACCCATGGGAAGGCGTATATCTTCCAGCTTGTATCTATCTCTCTACACTGTCCCATGGCAACCTTGTATTTTTCTCCTGGGTAATCCTGATTCCAAACAGGAGCGCTTTGAAGGTTCCTCATGAGAGTTAACGAGAAAGACTTTAAATTCCAGTGAAGGACATTGAAGGCTGCCCAATCACATTCGTACACAGTTCTGTAGGATGTGGCTGGGGGATCTTACCACTTAGATGTTCTCAACAATCCCAGAGAAAACTCTGTTTTGAGGAGCTGCAGACCCACCTGATGAAGATGTGGGTACAGCTTAGGTCTCAGCTCTGCTGCCTGCTGTCCACTATGGACTGGACCTAAGGAGAAGGGCATGAGCTCTCTGGGGCCACTGTTTCTTCTAATGAGTCTCCCATTCTGTAAGAGGGCCATCTGGCTGGATCCCCTTCTTGCTGTTCAAGGACAGTTCCCAAGTCTTCTCCTTTAAACTTTGGGCACCTTATCCTTCCTGTCCCATTCACCACCCCCCAACTGTAAAATGAACAGTATATTTATGGTTAAAAATTGGCAGCTGTCACAATAACAATTTTAAAAACAAAGTTTTGGCACACAGTCAGCATTACTATGGAAACGTCTGTTTCTAGCAACTCGCTGATAAGATACAGTTCAAGGACTCAGGTCTGCGTGGGAGTGTTTTACCATCCATAAAGTGAGGATCTAATTGTTACAGTTGGGATTCCCAAGAACTGCTCTCTCAAATCTTAAAGCTGGATTTTCATCTCTTATTTTAATTTGGCAAGAGAGTTGAAGTGATGCCTTTATATTTTGATGTGCAGATACAAATATTCTAGCTGGTGTTTTGAAACACATATTGAAAGTAATTTTTTATATTAATCACCAATTCTCATAATATTTTCTGGTTATTCATATAACACTTAAATACACACATCACACACACCAAAACTCGTAGGTAGATGCTGGAATGTCATTTGCAATCAAGTGACACAGCTCATATTTTTACTCACTCTGTTCACCCGTCTCTGCATGTTCCTACATCGCTGACATGGAACTGAGCTCCAGGAAGAATTTGAAGGAATCCATAGCATTCTATAGCATTTTCTGGGAGTCAAATAGTGTTACCATTTTTACCCACAGCACCTATTTAAATACAAAAAACAAAACAAAAAAAAAAATCCTCACTATTCAGTGGCAGTACAAACCAACAAACAATCACTGTCCCATGTGGCAACTGTCAGGTGAGAGGTGAGTGTAGAGTAAGGCCAATGAGGAATATAGGACTCGTGGCATCATTTTTATAAGGTACAGTTTGGGAGACTGACCTACCTCGTACCTCATTACAGCATCCATTTGTGAATCTCCTCATTTTAAATCAAAACTTGCAAGTTTTTACTCCCAGAGCCTTGAAAGTGAGAGATTAAGTTTTCATATAAATCCTTATGGCTTCATATTTTTTTAAGGCTCCTTCTAATGTATTTATTGTTTCATAATGTCCCAAATGATTTGGATACTCCTAAGCCAAGATTTTCAGAATGAAAATATAACATGTATTTACTTTCTTCTGAACATAGTTCAATATAATCATTGTTTAGTCATAAATAACGTGTACACTTTAAAGATATTAACTTCAGAATTGAATATAGATTAATACTATATAAAATAATCTTATACAGTCTTCTTTTTCTTCTTCTCTTACTATTAACTTGGATATAGCATTTTAAGGAAACATTAACACACACAATATTAAAACACAGCCTGTCCCCGCAATTATGGTCCGATTCTTTGACAGCTCCATCATGAGTTCATGTGCCGTTGAAGTTTGAGTCATCATAAGATGCATTTGGTTTCTAAATTTGTAAAGAATGGCTGAAGGATAACAGAGCAAGAAGTCGCCTTTCAATCATGGAAACTCAAAAGCAAAAAGCCTTTGAAGCACTTTAAAATGCCATTGACTTCAGCCCTATGCTTAATGTCACTATTTGATAGAGTCAGAAGGATTCTTTCATCAAAAACTGTACAGGAGGCCCAGAATGGCAACTCAGGTTTCTTGATGGTTTTCTTGGTCAAGGGGTGAGTTTGTTATAAACCAATAGAACTGGAGATTGTGGTCAGTAGTTTGTTACACCTCCTGATGCTATTCCTTACTAAAACACATAGCCACACTTTGTATAGTGTAGACTCTTTGTATTTCATTTAATCCCATCATTTTATGTAGACAGCAATACCTAACTTTATTGGTGAATAAGTTACACTTCAACTGTGAAATTAATGGCTGACGTTCATATGAATAGGAGGCAGAGCCAGGAATCAAACCCTGGCCTCTTTCTCCACATGCTGAGCTCTTAACAATATTAATGTACTGCCAAGAGTGACAGAGATAGAGCCAGGGGTCAGCTCTTGATATCCACCCTCATTTCTGAGGCTGGAGACAGAACTACAGACAAGGTCCTGGTTCTTCACAGGCCACAAGGCTAGGGAAGCAGATTACTTCTCTGACCTCAGAGAAGTGTGGGCACTAAGAGGCGGAGGCATCGTTTCCTGTTGCCCTCTGCAGTATAGTGTGCTACAGTGTAGGCGCTCCATTTCTCCAGTATAACCAGTCTCTGTCAAGACACAAAAAAGATCATAAAACTAAAAAAAAAGCAACTCCTCCTACCTGTGGGGGTATGGACACTCCTATCACATCCATCCAGAACAAAAGCTATTTACTCCCATCAAAGACACAACTGAGTGGAGACACTAACATCACCAACTTTGAACAAGAGTGCTTTGTCTAGCAGCCCCAGGGAATACAGACAAGGGTTGCATGCTGGAGAGTGCTTTTGATTTTACCCCCCCACACACACACATACACCATCCTCTCCCTCACTTCAGTTTAGATCAGAGTCATGTGCTATCATTACTAATGGAATCTTTTCTTCTGTACTGTTTCTTCTCTGCCTTTTCCTTCCCTTATGGAAATCAAGCTAATAGAGCACAGATCCAGGCACACCAGGGTCTTGTGTGAAGATCATTCGTTGGTGCTTCCACTGTGACCACTGTGACGTTGAAGTGGCATCTGGATTTCTTGAGAAGATTTATCTCCTTTATAGCTCCATCTCTCACCTATCTGCACTCTTCCCCAACTCTGACATACCTGCATTGTACAAACTTTGTTCCCACTGGAGCCCCTTCAATTCTAAAGAGTTTTTAAGTTCCCCTTTTAAATCTTAATTCACACGGTTTCATTTAAGTGAAGATTTATGCTTAGAATAGTAAAACACTCCCCCATCCTTCAGAGAACAATCATATGCTTCATTTCAAATTTACTTCACTTTGGCGATACTCAATACTCATGATACTTGAAATACACATTTGTAACATACTGTGATTATATATGTATATGAGTGAGCGTGGTTCTTTTTTCCTGTCCCTAGAAACTGAGATATAGATTCAACTTTGATATTGTATTTTTGTATTCTAGCTCCACAGATGCACACGTAACTGATAAAGACTGATGCGTGAGTTAAAAACGAATAAACCACATGCGTGCAAAGTTTATAGTAACTAGATCAGAGATAACATTATGGGGGCTTTACTATATGGTATTAACTGTACAATGACTTGAACCAAATTATGAAGGAACAATAGAAACAATAAAATTGATTAAAAACAGTATGAATATTAAATTTTCCAGAATTTTTAAAACACTGTTTTCATATGTGATGTTCTGTTGGCTTGGTAATGAGACAAGGACCATACAGAGAGCTCAGTGAAAACTGAGAAGACAAAAAAAAATTATTCCTGATTTGGGGATGCCAGAAATATTACTCTGAGCATGTCATTTAAATGGCCTACATGGTACTGTCTCTCTCTATGTTCCTGCGCAGCTCAATTACAGATCCCTGGTACCTATTGCTAAACTAATATGTTGTAGCTTTGCTGAAGAGGCACATTACATTGCAGAAGACGTTCTACCAACTTCTGTGTACTAGGAAAGCCCTGGAAAACCTAGGTTTTTGCTGCTTTCTGTTGCTTAGTGTTTGGGTATGTCAAGGAACACAGTTGCTTTTACAAACATGTTACATTATGTCCAAATCAAAACAATGACTGTGAAGACTGCCTTTGGAAGTAGCCCAACAATCTTCCTTCTTTAGGGCTCTGTTCTACAAGACCCAGCTAACTTAATCTACTATCTCCCATCAAAGGCTTTAAAGTAATTATATTTTTGATTGAAAATTGTGTTTGAATATATGAATGACAGAATCCTATAAATGTAGGATGATTATGCAGTATATGGGTTCATCTTTTTCCCTTTAAATGAAGGATCTTAGTCACTTGAGACATCAACACGGGGTAAATACAGTAGATATGTTACACACATTTCCTCAGTGCGGACCTTACAGTTAGGTAGTGTACCATTTGAACATGATTTAGGAATAAGAAGTCTGGAACACCTTGGTCGTGTTACACTACTGAGAGGTACCAGCTTTATCTCGTTTCTCCCAGGGTGGTTCCACTGTCCTATTGATTGCCTTGCTCTAGAACTCACACCATCATCCCTTCGATCCTTTGCAGCTGGCTGACAACTGGCTCGTGGGCATTTTCACCACCGTTGGCTCGGGGACCTTGGCCCTGTTATTCATCCTCTTGCTTGTGGTTGCTGCTTCTCTTATCTCCTCCAACAAAAGGGCAACTCAAGGAACCTACAGCCCCAGCCGTCAAGAGAAGGCTGGCCCTCGAGTGGAAATGTGGAGCAGAATGCCACCCCCGGCCCTGGAAAGACTCATCTAAGAGCCTGCTGCTCCTCTGAGAAAGGAGCAGAACACAATTGAGCACCATGGTCCTGCCTGAGAAACAGTTTTGCATTAGTGGAATTCCTAACTTACAGCTGAGATCCCACTGGGGCTGTGGGAAGGGTTTCCCAAGGGGGCCTCTATTACTTCACGGGAGTTTACCCTGCATCACTGCTTGCTTATGGCAGCCATTCACATAAACGTGTTTCTGTGACATGGATGACTGCCTCGGAATCATCAAAACATCCGCCAGACAGAGAACCCTGTATTTTAGAAAACCTCCATAAGCTATCTACTCCTTTAACTCTTTACCGGGTGATCCAGAGACAAGGCTTAATAGCCAAGTGCCACATATTATGTTGAACCAGGAAGAAAAATTAGAATACATCTTTCACTTTTGTTGTTGTTATTATTTGTTTTTCCAGACAGTGACTCACTATGTAGACCAAGCTGGCCTCAGAAACACAAAATCGCCCTTGGCCTCTTGAACTCTGGGATGAGATGTGTCTAATCATGTTCAGCTTAGTTTTGAATCTTCTATCATATAATAAAATATTCTAATAGGACCTGGAGAAATGGTTCACTGGATATGCACTTGCTGGACAAGTGTAAGAACTGGAGCTTGGGCCCACATTACCCACATAAGTTCCAGGTAAGTGTGGCCCTTGCCTGCAATCCTTACCCTCGGGTGGTAGAGACAGCAAGGGTCACTGGAGTAAGCTGATTAAACTGTTTGGGTGAGTCAGTTCTGGCTTCGATTGACAGACCTTGACTCACTATACAAGGTAGGTGACATTGTATGTCAATCTCTTGCCTATATGTGTTTGTGCACACATTTATACGTGTGTCTAAACATGGGAACATATATACATACACACCACACACAGATGCAACACACACAGATACAAAACACACACATGGACCACACACATACTCACAGGGGTCTAATTGTATGCAGTAATGAGAGGTACATTTTGGTCCTTTAATCATGGATTTCAAGGAAGCCATTAGAAGAATGCATAGTTTGAAACATGACCCAGCCTAAAATTGAAATATGACTGTTCTCCGGAGATTGACTTTATTGTTGTCTGGTTGCTTATTTGATGGGTGGGGTTTTGTTTGTTTGTTTTGTTTTTATTACATGCAACAAAATAACTTGTAAGACTAATTGAAGAACTTTATGATGAATTACATCTTTTGCCTAAATTATTTAGAGTCATTATTCTTTATGAAGATATGCTTCCAATCAAGACATTTCCTAGGTAGAAATTAGGACAGTAAGAAAATTGTGAGTCAAGCCTGAAGAAGAGGAGGCACTTTCCTTCTAGGGACTTTTGGTAATGTCCAACAGTGATGATTCCTAAATGTACGAACCACAGAGTGAGATGGACATATGTATGTGTGAAAAATTATCTACAGGGAGAAAAGATTGCATCCTCTATTTGTACAATGTCTATGCTGCAATGACTGTATTGTATATATGCTTTAAAATGTTTAGAACACTATTATAGTATAATGGAAATAAAATAAGGATATGTGTATTTCAGACACAAGCTTAAAAATACAATAACATAAACTTTAAATCTAGAGTATATATATCCCAACTACTATTATCCCAGTAAATCCCCCTTTCTTTTCATATTAGGAGTTTTTCCACAGTAGTAGAAGTTCTATAACCCAAAATGTGCTGTCATCTGACCAATCACTGGATTCTTTCCCATGAGCCATTGATTCCTTTAAACCCCCGTTCCTCAACCTCGGTATCAGCCAAGTATCTACAGAAGAACTTTCTATTCTCCGGCTCCTCGTTCTTTCCTCCTTCTCCAGCTCAAACTCTTGCCTCTCCTCCCATATCTCAGATGTCCACATCACCAACACAGCCAACAGGCTGACCTCAGCTTCCCTGAGTTTTCACATCAGAATTTGAACCAACCGTCTTACTTCTTGGAACACTTTGAAGACACTCTTTTATCTTGGCCACGGTCCACAGTCCCTTTTCTGCTTTGTCCCCATTAAGTCTCAAGTCTGCTGCCACCTCCCATCATTTCTTTGTGCTCTGTTTCCTCTCTTTAGAATACAATCAATCAGGGAAAAACCTTTGTTGAGAGTTTTGTTTTCACAACACCATGTGCCACCTTGAATAGACTTAACCCAGTGAAAGTGTGATGAATGTGTTGTGGATAAATGAGTGAGGGATGTGTTACTGTAGATAAACGTGTACTTGTTACGAACAAAATCCCATTTATTCAAGATGCATGCCTTCTTCAGCTGATCTAGTGTAGTAAGAGGTTTCCAGCCCATCCAGCCTGTGGTCCAGACCCGCAGACCCAGAGAACTCCGGAAACACCCGGCCGCTTGTATTAATTTTATGCTGATCAGCCTATGGCTCTGTAATATTGCTAACTAGCTCTTGCTCTTAATTAAACTAACCCATGATGCTTGTCTTGTTCAGCTATGTGGGCTCGGTACCTTTTCCCAGAGCAGCATTTCAACGTCTTTCCTTTGCGTCTCCTGGCATTTCATCCTGGGGTTTCTGTGGTGTCTCTCTGGCACCTCTGCTCTGCTCTTCCTGTTCCCAGAGTTTTCCCAGTCTGGTAGCTCCACCCACACTTCCTGTCTGCCTCTAGCCAATCAGCTTTTTATTAAACCAGTAGGCAGAACAAATAGTTATAACATACCAGAACATAGTCCCACTAGTGTTTAATTTCTGACTTCCTCTCAATATTCAAGATTATGTTAAGCAAAAATTCCAGAAGATAGATGTACATAGATGTCTACCTGTAGAGTATGACAACAGATACCTTTAATTTTGCATCTCACTGGGGTTACAACTTCTTAATAGAAGGTTTATGTAGAGAGGACGAAAGGTAATAATCACTTTGGTAATCACTCTAAAGGTAATAATATATGTTTAGGAAAGATATTTAAATAACCCAAATATTAACCTTTCTATAGAACAGCTTGGTTTTCTGCAGCAAAACCTGTACATAGATATAAACACATGAATCCATGCACATGGTCAGAAATGATGAATGCATCTATATTGTAAATCTCTCAACACATACACAGTAATTTTTCCAAGCTTCTCTAGTTCACCCAATATTTGAATCTGACACAAACAAAATAGTCAAAAGACGTAATGCAGGAAAGAGCTAAAGAATTAACCTTAAAAATTGCTCCAAATAGATTTTGAAAGGCAGATCTCACCTTAAATAGAAAGTCTAACATTGACACCACAAGTAAGTGCCCTTCATCTCAGACTGCTTGCAATTCATATTAGGATGCAGTGTTTCATGCATTGTCTCATCTGCTCACATGCAGTCACTTTCTCCCCTGAGGGGCGCAGTCTGCTTTTCTCTTAGATTTGCACTGGGCTTGGGGCCTGCTCTATCCAACAGAATACTGTGAAAATGATGCTGTTACATCTTCAGGTTAGGGACCAGGGCCTTGCAGCTTAGAGAAGGTGGCCCAAAAACTGCCACATTGCAAAAAGTCTGTAGTAAAAAAAAAAAAAAAAAAAAAAAAAAGCATGTGTGAGAGAGACATAACCCACTTGCCTGCTGGTTCAGTCAGATAGTGACCCAAATGACCAGGAAAGGAGCTACCAGTCCTTATAGACTCCTAAAGCAACCACCTAAGGGTTCACAGGGGTTTGTTGTATAATAGGTAACTGAGACACAACCATCCACATCAAGGAAGATACGAATACAAATGTGAGTGCTTCTGGGATTTATTTTGAGTTGTCCATATCTATTTGCATAGAAGCAATCATAAGCATATTATTAAAGTACCACACATTTATGCTCAATTTCATGCTGAGTGGTGAGTTTTCATTTAATCTAGTCTCAGGTCCATGGGGTGGTGTTAATGGTCACAGTGGCTCCAGTCCAGCTGTGTGCAGACATTAGGCTCTGGTGTAAAGTGAACACAGCCGGCCTCCTTCCTGTCCAGAGGAACTGTGGCCCTGGGACAGTGCATGGGAAAGACACATCTGGTGTGTGTTTACAAGGAGTGACAGAAAAGCTCCTGCAAGCGGCCTCTCATGTGGCTTCTGTAATCACCAGGAGGACAAAGGGCATCCGGAAATGACAAGTGACTGTCACTTAAATCAGCTGTCAAGCTTGCCCCTACTTAACTCCTTGTGTGACTACTGTTCGATGGGTCCTCCCTTAAACGGGGAGGGAATTAGTTCCAGAAGGCAACCCTGTGCAGCCAGTATTATCATCTAGAATCAGTATCAACAACAGACATGGTACACAGACGCAGAGCTAGAGACCACCAGAGTCCTTAAGCTTCTGAGAACAAGGAGAGATCCTGGCTGAGGTGTTAGCAGGCCTGAAAAACAAATAAATGAAATGTATTCAGTCGTGTCTAAACAGAAAACTGAGCTTCAAAAGAAGACTTTGACCTTCATTTTGGACAGGTTAGGGTCTTAAGAAACAGGTTTCAGTTGATGATTGGTCCCACTCAGATGGCTTGAACTAGTCTGTAAAATGAGAGGCAGTTTCTCTTAGAGGCACATGGTGAAGATTCTAACTGAAATGTGCCGAGCTACAAGTGAGCACGTGTGGTAGATAGAGTACCTGCTATCATTAGTTACAGGACAAGTGACAAGCCGAGCCAAGCAAGCAATGTAAGTCCTGGTCACCCTCCAAACCACTGTAAGATGTGTCTATAAATTAGTCAGATTTCAGGCTGGGAAAGATACTATTTTTATGCTGCTCAATGGTGGCAATCCTATTGGCTAAAGAAACCACTTCTGTGAGACTAAAGTCATGCATGCGCCTCACCAAAATGCCAAAAATAAACCAAATGTCTCAGGTCTCCAAGCCTCACAAACAAATTAATTAATTAAACTTTTATTATAAAGAATTTACAAACAAACAAAAATCACACACCAAAATTAACCAGACCAAACAAAAGTCTACAGACATCAATGACCTTTTATACACTTAAAATAGCCATTCTGAAGTTGTGGAACTTCACGTCGGATTTTATACTTTCATTATCAGATATATTTTCATGCACTTATCCACCACTAAAGAAATAAAAAAAGGGAAAAATCATGACAGAAAACTAGAACCACAATTAGCTGTATATCCTCTCTCATTGTCTGGCTACTCATTACTTGCTGTCAATCTTTCAGCATCATTTACTATTTACTCTTTTATTGTTCTCCTTTCTACACGTTATACTGTACACACATACATCCTGATTATATAACACGGAAAAAAGACATAGAATCGCATGTATACATGGAGATGTATTCATATGTTAGGATCCCCATTTGAGTAAGAACTTTGTCTTCCCACTCCACATTATACCCTTACACATAGCAGTCTCCTTCCCGCCTGTGGGACACACGTGTGTTCTTTCACCAATCTTTGTTGGTCTCACAAACCTTTGTAACTCCTTCCCGGTCCCCTTCTAGTTTCCTGACCTCTATCTACATTTACTCCCTACCAATACACATAAGTAACAATTAAAAGCTAGGATCCACATCTGGACGAGAGAGAGCATGCAGCCTGTTCTGGGCCGAAGTTACTTCACTTAATATAATACTTTTCAATCCCATTCATTTTCCTGTGGATTGCATGCTTTTGGTTTTCTTTGTTGTTGAATAAAATTGCATAGTGTATATGTACTGCGTTTTTATTATCCATTCATCATAAGAGCATTGAGGCTGGTTTCATTTCCAGTTCATTTAAATAAGCGTGGATGTGCAAGCATTTCTGTGACAGGATGTAGTCTTCCTGCCATAGTGGGTACTATGGTAATTCCGCTTTGTTTTCAAGAAGCCTCTGTACTGATTTCCATAGTGGCTGTAGTAGTCTTCACTTTGACCATCAGGGAATAACTCCCCGTTTTCCGCATCCTCACCAGTATTTGTTTTAATTCTGACTGTGGTAAAGTGGAGTCTCAAAGTAGTTTCGGTTTGCATTTTCCGTGTGCAAGGATATTGAAGACTTTTAAACACTTATTCACCATTTGTGACTGTTCATTAGGGAACTTTCAGGTAAGTTTATTTGTGCATTTGTTGACTGTGAGGTCTTTGGGGCTTTATTTCTTATTTATACATTCTAGATATTAATGCATGTCTGAAGTGTAGCTGCTAGGTTTCTCTGATTCTGTAGGCTCTTCCTTCACTCTGCTGATAGCTTCCTAACTGTACAGAACTTTTTAATTTTGTATAATCTCAGTTGGCCACTGTTGGTGTTATTTCTTCAACTACTGAAGTCCTTTTCAGAAAAAAATCTTGTCCACTTCTATGTTGTGATCTGTTTTCCTGAAAACATTTGTTTTTGTTGTTTTATGGAGCTGCTGCTGCTGCTGATGATGACAGTGACTCTTGGGACTTTGAGGATTTCTGTTAGCATCAACCAAGAATGTTGATTCATCCGTCCTACTTTCTTAATCCTCCTAGTGAGTGATTGGTCAGTTTCCAGTTGGATTTATGCTCTGTAGTGTTTGATTAAAGCCATGAAAATTTCTTCAATTCTGAAGTAAATGTGACTTTTCTAATTTCAATGGACTTACAATAAAATTGAAACTTTTACTGCCTTGAATTGTATTGAATAGTGATGACAAAAATGCATGTTTCCAATTTTAGCCCATTCTTTTGTGATTTGGTACCCAGGCTATGCTTTATGCACTTCCAGAAGCCTGGGAACAACACCCATCAAATGTATTTGGCAGGGCTTGCCCAAGGACAGCTGCTTTAGGAACCAGCCACAGGGACATCTCTATGTAAGGCAACAGCCTCCCTTCAGAATCTGCTTCTTAGTCTCCATCTTCCTGCTCAGAATGAAGAGAACTTGGAATTGTGCATGCTTTGCAGATAGAGGCTCTTCACTCAGAATGATTGAAATAAGGCAGACCTTAAATGGAAACATTCATGGGGCATTAAGAGTCTCTGAAATACATTTTCCAGAACTCTATTTCAATCCAGCCCTTTGTGTCAAACATTCGCATATAAGGTTGCTCCAGTCACTCTGCTGCCTGCTCATTGGCCATTCTCCCACAGCTGCAAAGGCCTTTTGTTATGAAAGTGAACTTTTAGGAGACCATCTAGGTTAGCTCTACTACATCAGAGCTAATAGATAATAATGCCTGGTACTTGACTTATTGGGGGATGGGTAGTCTTTCTTCAAAAAGAAGCCACAAGTCATTTTAAATCAATAATCAAAAAAAAAAAAAATATATACCTACCAAACTTGAAACCATGGTAATTTACTTATTTATTATCAATTCCTAATTTCATCACTTTTATAATTATGCTAGTTTATATAAAGCCATCTTCATACAAATATATAATACGCTCTAAGCATATTTCCTCCATATGTATGCACCTCCACTTCCTTGCCCTCTGTCTTCCTGTTAGCTCCCTTAGTCCCCCTGGACACTCTCACCTGTGTTGTGCCAACTGTACATGAAATCTGGGACTCACAAATTATAGAAAACATGATATTTGTCTTTCTAATACTGGCATAATTCATGCAATATGGGTTATCTCCAGTTGTATTCATTTTCTTACATATGACAAAACTTCATTTCTCTTAATGGCTGAAAAAAAAATCATTATATGCACAAGGCACATTTTCTTCTGTATTCATTATTCTGCTGATGGGCTGGTCCATAACTTATCTAGTGTGACTAGTTCTTTGATACTCATCTTTATGAATTGTTGATCGGAGTCTTTGGGGCAAACATCTAATAGTGGTGCACTGGGCTCTATGGTAGAGTTCTCTGTAGTGGTGATAGTAACTAACTATTTTACATTTCCATTATCAGAGGAAAGGGGCTTTCTTTTACCTCCTCCCTTCACCAACACGACGTTGCTTCACTTTGGAAGCCATTCTGACTAGTGTGAGAAGGAATTTTAGTACATCATGGAGTTTTGTTTCTTTGATGGCTCTCAAGGTACCCCATTTTTCATGTTTATTGCCCATTTTTATTTTATTTTTTGAGAAGTGTCTCTTTATTTAATTAGTTCATTGATTGATTGGGTGGACGTCTTGCTATTTACTTTGTTCCCTGCTCTTTAAAGGGAAATGTCTCTACATTCAAATGATGAAGGCACTTCGATAACCACCAGGTTTAATTTGATTTTTTAAAAAGTAAATTAAAGTTCAGCCTTTAATAATTTAATGAAGGATAAATGCCTTAATGAAGGATTTTTATGTCAGAAACATAGATACCATAGCCTCGTGTGAACCCAGGCCAATTTTTTTTTGTAAAAGCCTTTATTTTTCTAATTTATTGATATTTACTTCTGTGGGGAAAAAAGATGAAAAGCCATTTTGATTAGGGACTGGAATCATATATGTGCTTCAATTCATTGCCTTCCACTGCCAAATACTAATTGAATTTAACTGAATCTGAAGTCCTGGAGTTAAGTATCTTTAATAGAACAGAGGAAAAGGGTGATTGCTTTACTACTTATGAATAGTTTATCTCAAGGACCTAGTGGCCAAACTCACTGGTAGAAATTACATTTATGGTGTCTAATACATACTAGATACTTACAATGAGAGAGGATAAAGCCATCCAAAATTAATGGTGTATAAATAAACCACAAAAAAATCTGATGCTTCATAAGCTAAAACTCAAAATCTAAACTAAAAATCTAAGCCTAAAACTCTTTTTTAAAAAAAGTTTGAATGAAGTTATCTTGCATGAATGTATAAAGATGGTCCCAGAAACCATGAGTTATTAATCAAAAATCTCAGCATCAGAGATGGAATACCTCCCTGTGTGTTGGCTAAGGAAGTCCCTTAGGGTCCACAAAATAATGCAATTGCTACAGCTGTTGGTAACAATTCATTGCTGAAGACGTCACATGGCTCAGTTCCAGAACCCAGAGAAATCAAGTTAAAACTTAGATCAGAGCTTCCCACCTGTTGGCTAGACCTCATTAGTGACAGAAGGCATTATGAAGGTTTCTGCAAGAAAATGTATCTCACTAGTCTTACAAGCTTATCTGTGAACACAACAATACTGACTGGCCAGGTAAAATGAGCTCTGTGCTGAAATAATGGCAAGTCTATTATTAGTATAATCATATTTTTTCTAAAAAAAATGGATTTGAAGTCTTCTACATAGGAAGACAATTCTCATCTGGTATTGTAAGTTGGTTGAAAGTCCATGGCTTGGGAGCTCATAATGGGGAAGTTGCTATTAGTATTTTGAAATGTGAACATGATGTGATGGTCAAATCTAAATAATGATGGTGCTGGTATAAGCTGTCATAAGAGAAGCTTCTTTTTGCTGAGTGGTGACTGCTGAGACTCATAACTGGTCAAAGGAAAGAAAGGAAGTAACTGTTGAATGATCAGACATTAATAGGATATTTATAACATTGCAAGGCTCTGGAAATATCACAGAAGTGTCAAGAAGCACATAAGACCAGAGCAGTGAGTCTCAACTTGTGAGTCACGCCTCCCCCGGGTGTCTGATATCAGATATCCCACATGTCAGATATTTACATTATGATTCATAACAGTAGAAAAATTAGCTATAAAGTAACAAAAAATAAAGTTATGGTTGAGGGTTACCACAGCATGAGGAACAGTCACAGAATGAGGAAGGCTGAGAACCACTGAAGCAGAGGAATGGGTGTGGGATCGGTGTGGAAAGGTAACACCCAGGAAAGCATGGTTGATGTCCTCTTGAACTCATAGCAGCTGTGATTACCTGCATAAGATCTCCACACCGTGTTGTGACAGAAGAGACTCATTGAGTCCTCCATTTTTGTGAATTTAGGAACAGCTGATGGTGGGTGCAGATGGAGGGGCATTTTCTTTAGTGGTATCACCACTGATAAGGTGCACATGATCCTGTAAACAAACTCCCACCTACAGTCTTGTAAAAAAAAGTCCTGATGAAACCTACTGGGTCACTAAAAAGACATAAAAGTAGAAGGGGGTAGCTGGGAAGAGGATGAAGGAGAGCTTCTGCAAAATGAAGGGGACAAGAGGAAGCAACAGGGTGGATGTGGATGGAGTACATTGTGTACGCGTCACAATGAAGCCAATTATTATGTATAGTAATATATAATGATAACATTTAAGAATAACCAGAGGCCTTATTGTGGAAGGGGAACTATGAAGAAATTCTACTGACAATTAGTAAAATGCGATTATGCTGTTTGATTAATAGAAGCTAACTTAAATCACTAGACCCAAAATATAAATACTTCTACTATCTCTCCTTTGAAGAAACAAGAGAAACACACAAATGTAGTAAAAAAACATTTATTTAGATTTACTGGAATTGGAGTGGTTTATGGGAATATCATTTGCTCTTTTTAACATTCGTGTATTTAACACCTACCTCAAGAGATATCAGTCCTGGCCCTGAAAAAAGAATCAGAGCTACCATAGAAATGAATTGTCTAATAAACAATCTTAACTTACTTTAAAAGGGATGATTGGGTCTTATTCTCATACTGTTATTTGGGGTTTTTGTATTTTGGTTTTTTTTTGTGTGTTTTTTTACTTAGAAATGAAAACCAGAAACAATAAAGCCAAATGAAAATATTTCAAGATGGCAGATTTATATGTAGCTCAAAATTCAAAGTGGGTTTCTTAATGCTTAGAAACAAATGTGGTCAAGATTAGTCACCTTCCACAAAACTTCTTGCTGAGAAGTGACTAGATAGAAGGGTTTGCATAGTTACATCAGTTGTTTCCATGAAGTACGAACGAGATGTGAGGGATCCCAGTGCATTTTCCATCTTTAACACGTTAGATATAAAAAGCTTAGTACTTGCTATGGTTTGATGTGATCTGAGTGAGTACCAATGGCCCATTGGGATTGAAGGTCTGCGGGGTGGCACTTTGGGAAGGTAGCAGACATATGTGGGGTAGAGCTCAATGGGCAATGCTGAGCTTTTCTGGGTCACTCCCCAGAGGTGATTATGGAAGCCTGCTTCACTCTAATTTCTTGCTTGGTGGTGGAAGCTCTTCCTCTGCACAGTATAACACGCTGCCATCCACAACTCTTGACAGTCTGCTAAGTGAAGCTTTGCCAATTCTAGATTTTGAAGCTCCAAAGCTGCATGCTTATTAAATAAAACTTTCACTTTATGTGAAGTTAGCTGCCTCGGCACAGTAATACAAAAAACTAACAAATGCAGTTTTGAAAGTCAGCTTCTTCATCCCCAAGCTTAATTATTTGTGATAATTAACTATTTAAATTGAAAATTGTAGAAATAGGGTAGGCATAAGTGTGAACTCTCTAAACAACCAGATTTAATTACTGTGCAATTCAATCCAACAGGGTGTTATATGTTATAAAGGTTCCGCATAGCTTGTTTCCAAAGGTCAATGTTACTGGCAGCGTGGTCCCCATGTGGCAGTGTTAGTGCTTTAGAAACATAAAAGGTGAGCAGGTGGGGTTAATATACTTATTGCAGAGTTAAGTTGGTCCTTTTTTCCCTTTTTCTAAATAGGGATCTGTAACCCTGGCCAGCCTGGATCTCTGGCTTCACATTCATGGAACTCCACCTGCCTCTGCCTTTCAAATGCTGGGACTAAAGGAGTGTGCTACCATGTCCAGTTAAGCTGGTGGCTAAGGTAAGCAAGATCGTATAAAAGGCTTGTGTGAGCCTTGGTCTCCACAAAGCTTCATGTTCCTCCACATGATCACTTTTGCTGTGTTCTTGCCATTTTAATGCCATCTACCATGAGTCTTCACCAAAGCCGAGATATGTGTGCCATACTCAACTCACCAAGCATCCTTAGCTTAACCTATCCGAGATCTCACAGAGCTGGCCTCCTTCCCAGATGAAAGAGATTTCAGGGTCAGAGGGCTGTCCTTTCATCATACTCACCTGTCCGCAGACCCTCTTCCTTCCATCTGTGGAGGCAGGGATTTGTCCCTGCAAAGCTTCATTTCGGTAGGGGGCAAGTTGGTGCCTGAGGGCGGGCCCAGGTCTGGCATGACAGCCAATGGATTCTAAAGTTAGTTTGGCGCCTAAAGTTCAGCCAGCAGATTGGGGACTTGGGTTGGCGCTGGGAAGCGCAGCCAGTGGCTGCTGCACTTCTTTAACCCTTTGCCCAATCCTGGGATATCAAGATGTACAGCTAGCTTCCCTCTTGCATGGGCTTTACTTTGAAATCCTCCCTCACTCTTTGGGCTTGACTGGTAACCAACCCTCCACTGTACGGAGAAAGGGTTTCCACCTAGCTTCGTTTGAACCTGATAATAAACCCTCATGTGCTTGCATCAAGTCCAGCTTCATGGTGGTCTTTGGGGGTCCCTTGACACGAGTACAACAGGTCCACAAGCTCTTCCCACTGACAGTCAAAAATAGGGAAGAGTCCAGAAAAGTTCTCTACCTATTCGTAATGAGCACAATCCTAGACACACACTGAGCTTTCCGCCCCGGAGTCTGCAAGGTGACTAAGCACACATCCCTAACTGGTGGCTTACACAGGATGTGGGTGGTGAAGCCTTACCAAGATGCTGTTCTCTGTGTGAACATCTGTAGGCGCTTCCAGCTGTGTTTCTCTGGTGAGGTTAAGTGTCTCAGTTAATTATTTCTTATTTTAACATAGTCACCATTTGCCATCTATAAAGAAAGCATTGCTAAAATTTTCTTGTCAATTACTCACTCTCCAGATTCTTCTGTTTTACATTTTTATTTTGCTCAATATATTTATTAACATAATTTTTTATATAATATATTCTGTGGTGTTCCCTCCCCCTAACTCCTGTCAACTTCCTCACCCAAGCAACACCACACTCTTTTTTTCTGTTTGGAAACAAAAAAGTCAAATCACAATAAAAATAAAGAAAAAGCTCAAAAACCACACACACACACACACACACACACACACAACCATAAAAACACAAAATCAGAAGCTATAATAAAGACAAGCAAAAGACCAGTGATACAAAACCTGTTCAAAAGCAACACTAAATGAAGAGTCTACAAAAATATCATTAAATTTGTTTTGTGTTGTTCATCTATAGCTGGGCGTGGGGCTTTGTGAAACTCCATTGGAGGAAAGTAATTTTTTGCTTTGCAAACAGTTGTCAACTGGAGACAGCTTCTTAGTTAAGCATGGGGGCCTGTGTCCACTTCTCCCTCTCCATACTAGACATCTTTCCAGCTTGGACTTGTCAGTCTAGAGTCTATGTATGTGCTGTGTCTAGAAAACACTTTCACTGGTGTCACCCAGCTCCTCTGGCTTTTAAAAAATCTTTCTGCCTCCTCTTCTACACAGTTTCCTTAGCCCTGAGGAGAGGAGACTGACGGAGATATCCCACTTAGGACCGAGTGTTATGAAGTCTGTCAATCAACGCAGCACCTAGCCCACTTGTTGGTCTCTGTTAATTCCCATCTACTGCAAGAGTAAGTTTCTCTGATGATGGCTGGAACTGAACAAGCAAGGCATTGACGCTATAGGCATGGCAGCTGGTCATCAGGGGGAGTCATTGTATTTGCTATGTTACAGGGCAGTCAGTTCGGCTTTCCCTTGGGCACAGATCTTCCCCAGTCTCAGGTTCATGGCTACCTTCAAATTGTCAAGTAAATTTCCTGCTTGGACATATTTCTACCTCCTTAACCTAGAACAAGAAAGCAAATCAAACTAGCTGGCAACCCTTGGACACCTTCCCTAATTTCTGGAACTCACTTACCATGATGGTCTAGTAAAGTACCCAAGTCCCCCCTTTAACAACAATATGTGTATAACTCCTAAGATGTCAGACACTAGAGACTTAAAATGCATACCTGTTCTACAAGAGTTATTCAAGATGTACATTTTTAAAAACACGTGGTCATATTTGGAACATAAAAATGTTGGTATTAGCATAAAAACAGACATGTGGGTTGATGGTACTGAACTGAAGACTCTGACATTAATCCACACACCTACGAACACCTGATTTTTGACAAAGAAACCAATAATATACAATGGGAAAAGATAGTATCTTCAACAAGTAGTGCTGGCATAACTCGATGCTGGTATGTAGAATACTGAAAATAGATCCATATCTATCACCATGCACAAAACTCCAGTTGAAGTAGACCAAAGACTTCAACATAAATCCAGTTACACTGAACCTGATAAAAGAGAAAGTCTGGAAATATCCTTGAACGCATTGGCCCAGAAGACTACTTCCTAAATATAACACCAGTAGCACTCACAGACACTGAGAACAATTAATAAATGGGACCTCCTGAAACTGAGGGCTTCTGTAAGACAAAAGACACAGTCAATAAGACAAAATGACAGCCTACAGAATGAGAAAAGATTATTACCAACTCTACATCTGACAGAGGGTTGATCTCGAAAATATATAAACAAACTAAACATCAAAATACCAAATAACCCAATTTAAAAATAGAGTACAGATCTAAATAAAGAGTTTTCAACAGAAGAATCTCAAATAGCCAAAAGACACTTAAAGAATTGCTCAATATCCTTAGTCATCAGGGAAATGCAAATCAAAACAACTTGGAGATACCATCTTACACCTGTCAGAATGGCTAAGATCAAAAATACTGATGACAACCTATGCTGGAAGGGTGCAGAGCAAGGGGAAGACTCCTTCATTCCTGGTGGGAGTGTAAACTTGTAAAGCCACTTTAGAAATCAGTATGTCAGTTTCTCAGAATACTGGGAATCAATCTACCTCATGATTCAGCAATACACTCTTGGGCATGTACTTGAAGAATGCACATTTATACCACAAGGACATTTGCTCAACTATGTTTATAGTAGCATTATTTATAATAGCCAGAACCTGAAAACAACCTAGATGCCCCTCAACTGAATAATGGATTTAAAAAAAAAAAAGTGGTACATTTACACAATGGAGTACTATTCAGCAGGGGGGGGGGGGGGGAAAGGCATCTTAAAATTTGCAGGCCCATGGAGAGAACTAGAAAAAGCCATCCTGAGTGAAGTAAAGCAGACCCAGAAAGACAAGCGTGGTATGTAGTCACTCATAAGTAGATATTAAATGTAAAGCAAAGGATAACCAGGCTACAAGCCACAAGCCCAGAGAAGCTAGGTAACAAGGAGGAGCCTAAGAGAGACATGCATGGATCCCCCTAGGAAGGGGAAATAGATAAGATCATCTGAGTAAACTGGGAGCATATGGATAGAGGGGGTAAGGGGAGGTGGGAGGAGATTTCAAGGGAAAGGGATGGCTGAGTTGGAGGAACAGAGAGGAAAAACAAAGAGATACCTTGAAAGATGGAGCCATCTTGGGGTTAGGGAGAAACTTGGTGCTAGGGAAACTCCCAAGAACCCATAGGGATGACCCCAGCTAGGACTCCAAGCAATGGTGGAGAGGTTGCATAAACTGGCCTTCTCCTGTAATCAAACTGATGACTACCCTAATTGTCATCATAGAACCTTCATCCAGCAACTGATGGAAGCAGATGCAGAGATCCACTGCTAAGCGCTGGGTCAAACTCCTAATCCAGTTGAAGAGAGGAAGGAGGGATTATATGAGCAAAGGGGTCAAAATCATGATGGGGAAAACTCACAGAAAGCTGACCTGAGCTACTGGGAGCTCACTGACTCTGGACTGATACCTGGGGAACCTGCATGGGACCAAACTAGGCCCTCTAAATGTGGATGGTAGTTGAGCAGTTTGTGGAGCCTCTGGTAGTGTGGGACCAGGATTTATCCCTAGTACATGAACTGGCTTTTTGGAGCCCATTCCCTATAGAAGGGTTCTTTTCTCAACCTTGGTACAGAGAGGAGGACCTTGGTCCTACAGCAACTTGATATGCCAGACTTTGGAGACTCTCAATGGGAGGCCTTACATTCTCTAAGGAGTGGATGGAGGGTGGGGTGGGGGAAGCTGGGGGGAGCAGTGGGAGAAGGATAGGAGGGGGAAACTGTGGTTGGTATGTAAAATGAGTAAAACCTTTTAAGTAAATTCAGTCATATTTGAAATATAAGACTATGGTTGTAAAAGAAGCAAATATAATATTGCCCCGTATTCATTCTGAGCAGCAAAACTGTTTATTTTATCCATTTACACATATTTGCCTATCTCAAAGACATCAGAATAAAAGGCAATCACAAAATGTCTTGCATTTTATCCCAGGCATAACGCAACTGACAACTGATTGAAATTAAATTTACCACCAAAATCTTGCCATAGAGGAAAGATTTGCACAAGACACAGAAACAAATGTTTCTGAACAAAGTCGAATGGTTAATTGTCTTGAAAGAGCTTTGTTTAGCTTTGTTTCTTACTGGCCAGAGATAAAAGAAGTGTTCTCATGTTAAGGGAGAGTGTAATAAATGGAAAAGAGAAGGGGGAAGCCAATTATATGAATACTAGCCTGTTGACATTTAAAATGTGACAAGCAGGAAAAGGTTTCTTAAAAGTTCAATCTGCAACATAGGGCATGGAAGACAAACACCAAAAATAAATAAATAAATAATAAATAAATAAATAACAAATAAATAAATAATAAATAAATATGCAAATAATGAGCTTGAAATTTCAGCATTGCTGAAGAAACCACTCAGAATGTCCACCTTACCGAGACAATATCACAACTTGCTTTCCAATGTTCTTACGGTCAAGTTTGTAGAAAATTCTATCAAATAATTTAAATATAAATAAGTTTTAAATGACCTCAAAATTTGTTAACATTTTCAAAATCATTAAGGAAATGTGTGAACAATCACTAGAACAAACCAAAGGTCAGTTGCTTTCTACATATGATCCCACTTAAAAATCAAAATACATAATGACATTTAGTGTTAGCGCAGCACTTCCTTAGTGGACTTTGTATAAAGAAAAACAGAGAGACTTTGTGCTGGGTGGTGGTGGAGCATGCCTTTGATCCCAGCACCCAGGAGGCAGAGGCAGGAGGCTCTCCGTGAGTTTGAGACCAGCCTGATCTACAAAGCAAGCTCTAGGACAGATGGGGCTATACAGAGAAACCCTGTCTTGAAAAACAAAATAAAAACCACAAACAACTTAAAAAAAGTGAGGCTTTTTTTTTTTTTTTTTTTTTTTTGGAAAGGATGGTGTGCATTTAGGTGATTTAGACCAAGGAAAAGGAGGGACCAAATACTGGTCTTTTTCGTGGTTCTCTATCTTCTAAAAGTACATGTACCAGAACCTTCCTCTGCTCTGAGAACTTTGCCTCTGGCTAAGTGCTGGAATGAATACATTCCTCTAGGGCTCGTTTAGAAATGAATTCTTGGCGTCTGGCTTGAGATTTCCCCTCATATTTTCACTGCCACTTGAAACATGAGCTCTACATTGTACTTAATGAAATCTCAGAGCCAGATATTGGGGGAAAGCTGGAATATCAGAGAGAGGAAACAGACCACAGTCAAATTTCACCAAGCCAACTTCTCAAGGTAAAAGCTATCTTCCAGATTCCTTGTCACTTCTACAGAATAAACCTCTGTCTTCCTACACCTGCCTTAAATACCTTCTTTGCCCAGTTGTTTCATTTCCATGTTCAATTCTGCATCATAATCCTAGAGTTAGGATTAAAGATGTGAGTTACTACTGTTTGGTTCTAAGTCCTTGAACTCACAGAAACACAGAAAGATCTGTCTTTGGAGTGATGGGATTGAAGGCCTAGGTCACCACTGGTCTTTCTCTGCTGGGATTAAAGGTGTGAGTTATCACTCTCTGACTCTCCTGGCTTGACTGTGGGTGGATCTGTTCTCTGATATCCCAGACTGATTTTATTAAATATAAATACACCACCACTGTCACTTCTGAGCTGAGGTTTATTGCTATTGGTATAGCAACCCTTCTTTTCTTTTCATTCTGAATCTCTAATGTAATTAATGTGATGTATGTAATGTAGGGCTTTCTGAAAGAAAAGAACATTCATTGATTATACATAGTTAATCTAGAAGTATAATAGCCTGAAGATCCACCATCTTGAACTAAAGATGATTTATTTAATTCCACTTAAGAGCAGGCTACTACACATCTATCATGATCCTGATCTATTAAAAATTGGAGATTCCAAAATGAATGAAACAAGATTTATCTTTCCAAGGAAATGGGGGTAGACTGGGTAACAATGTGAAAATCAATTTCATGTTAACTCCATTTTCCTCTGGTTCTTAACACAGCAACCAGAAGCAATGTATATGGCATTTGATTGCTATGTTCTAGGAAGGAATAAGTAGAATAATCCTAAGCAATGAGGTAATTATAAATACACTGGAGCTTCTTATAAATACACCTGTTGAAGTGAAGTCACAGTTACCTGGACCATAACCAGAAAGCATGTGCCAATGTTGTCTTCATGAATTCTGTCTTGTCTAAACAGTTTATTTTTTCAATCCTTAAATGTGTTTAATATTTTAATCAAAATCTCAAATTGCTTAACATTCCTCCAGTTCTTAAAGAGTAAATATTCCACAAATGTTTTAATTCTTCTAAATAATCTCCGCTGGGATATTTTCTGTAGTAGTCACATTCCTTGAAAGGCAAGCACAGCATGACTTTACTCCTGAGGGGTCCTAGAATCTCTACTTGTGAATTATGTTTCATAATAGTTGTAAGTCTGGAAGTTTGTGCTGTGCACAGAACATCCAAATCTACAGGGGGATAAGAGTGGAATGTTTTTATTCCCAACAATTATTTTGAGGGTCTTGATACAGGGTTTAGATTTGTCACAGCAAACTCTAATTTAGCAGTGTGAACCTACAGATCTCAGGAATATACTAGCAACATTCAACTCATATGAATCCTGCCAATATGTTTCACCTGCACCCTATTAATAACTGTCTCACTGAACTACTTTAAGTTATGCGTTTGCTTGTCTCAAGCCTGTTATTTCAGAAGCATTGAGGAAATACTTGGTTTTTATTTTTGTTTGTTTATTTAAGACAGGGTCTCACAATGAAGCCCCAATTGGCTTTAGATTTGCTCTGTATACTATGGTACCCTTGAACTCCCACAGATCTGCCTGCCTCTGTCTTCCAAGTATAGGGATAAAAGGTATCCCTAGGTCTGACTATGGTTTATTTAATACCCTTACTTGTGATTCTGAAAGTAGTTAAGTCTTACTATGCTTGTATTAAAAGTCAATAGACTTACCTAGAAATAAGTAACTAAAATGAAAAATAATAAGATAAAAATTAAGTCAAAATAACCATATATTGGTACTTTCAAAATTATAAGAAATTTGAATAGACTAGAAGAAAAGATGGTTCACAAACAGAAAAATTGATATCAGTATGAGCCTTCTGAGAAGAAAAATGCCTACCAACAAGTACTAGACTACATACAAATAGACATAAGGAGTGCCCCTTCTGAAAATATTCTAAATATACAATCATCTCTTTAAATGAGGACAAAAGCTATTTCACAAGACCTTACTAGCTTGAGCACTGCCCTGTCATTATCAACAAGAAATTCGAACACAAAACATGAAATATCAGTTTAAATTGTTAGACGGCACAGAAAAAGACCTCAATCCGTGAAAAAGAGAGATCGACAGCAAGCTGGGCCACTACCTGGAGCACACAGCAGCAACTGTCTCGTCAAGTGACATTCTCACTAACGACGGGCAAGGATAGGATGTGAAGTCAAAGAATCAATCTCGACTGTAGAGAAGAGATGTGGAGAAAGGAAGCATATGCAAAGATTCAGAGGCCCTGCTGAGTCTTTGCTGCAGAACTGCACATGTGTGTGAGGTATATGCTCTAAAAGAGAAAGGTAAACAGAACAATTTCCAGAGCCCATGAAAAGAACATTAGCATAGGAAGGCCTCAACACAGAGACCTGGAGAAGAATTATTCTATAGGTATGAGCTCAAAAGAAGACTTACCTTGGATCTGTAACTAAGAATCAACTAAACCCATCACATTTTAATAAACCAAGATGTTTTTCAAAGACCTTAACTGCATCCAAGAATAAAATTCAAAACTATTTAATGGAATACAATGAAAGCTAGATTGAAGAATACTGACATCTAGCCAAACATTACCAGTTATGTGGAAACAAGGAAAATATACTCTATCATCTGACAAAATAGTGAATAGAAAGAGTCACCTAAATGGCAGAGCTGATATAGTTTACAAAAACTCAGCTACTGTAAATATTAAAAAACATATAATGTGAAAATATAAAGTATACGGATTTGTTATGGAATATTTAACTATGTACAAATATGTTACACTTATTTATTAGTTTAACTATGTAAAGATGTGTTGCATTTGTTTATGCTGCCTTTTTAAAAATTATGTAAAGAAATATTGCTGTTTCACTTTGCCTGCCTAAGACATCTGATTGGTCTGATAAAAAGCTGAACAGCCAATAGCTGAGCAGAAAAGAGATAGGTAGGCCTGGCAGGCAGAGAGAATAAGTAGGAGGAGAAATCTAGGCACAAGAGAGAAGATGGAGAAAACAAGAAAGAAAGAGGGGGACATGCCCAGGGCCAGAAGCCAGGCAATCGCCAGCCAGCTAGATGAAGTAGGACATACAGAAGAAAGAAAGGTAAAAAACTCAAGGAAAAACGTAGATGAAGAGAAACAGATGAAGTTATGACAGCTGGCAAGATACAAGCATAAGGTACGGCCAAGTATTCATAACTAATATTAAGCCTACAGGTCATGGTTTGGAAGCTGGCTGGTGGTCCAAAAGACAAAGCTTGCTCCACAGATTGAACTTATGAACAAAAGTAGAATATCTGAAACTAAAAAGATGCTAGATATGATGACCCAATAATCCTAAGAAATTCTTGAATGTGCTTAGTGATGAAAGATTGCCAAGTGTGGGTGGCAGCAGACATCTTGTCTGAATCTGTGCAGGCCATGAGTCTATGAAGTAACAATAGTACACTACTAGATAAAAGATACTTGTTATGTTAATCTTTAGGGAAAAAAAAACCTTTCAAAGTGCATGAAAAAGTAAGAGAGAGAACAATGAAGAAAACCACCAAATTTAATAACAAAAGGCAAGATTATTTATTGTTACCAAATTTGTGACCTCTGAAGACTAACTCAGGTTTGTGAAGCAAACTTGCCAATGACCTGTAGAAAGGATCTCAAAATACTGTTCTGATTTATTTAATGACTCCATAGAAAATTGTTGCAAGCAAAAGCAACAATAACATTTTTAAAGTTTCTAAAATAATGAGTATCACAGAATTGAACAACTGCTACTGTAAAAATGTTAAAATTTATGACACATATTTTTGAAGGCTGTGATACACTCATGATAAATATTTTAAACCCTAGAACTCCTTCTGTGTCTTACTGGAGCCCAGTCCATGCAGAGGAGCACCTAATCAAGTCTTGATATTGGGGTGAGGAAATCAGACATGCCTGGAGTGGATGCCCCATGCCAGGCTGACCCATCTTGGGACCTCTTGCCCTTAGATAGGGGGGAGGCAGAGAGGGGAGGCTGAGGGAGGCCTGGGAGGGATTGGGAGGAGGGAAGGGAGGGTGAGCAGGGGGATACATGGAAAACAAGACCTTTTTTTTTTTTAACAAATAAATAATAAAGGGAGGGGGGATGGGAACTATGCTGGTCTAGCAAAGTGCTGGAAACAGATTATTTTCTAACGTCTATGACCTCACCAGTCCCAGATGATTGGCTAGGGTTTTAGTGCCAGTCATGATTTCTTCCTGTTGAGTGGACCTAAAGTCCAATTAGATAGCTGTTGGTTGCCACTTTGTGTGAACGCCATTTATAGCATTTTTTACAGATTGTTAGACTTCCAACACCTTCCAGCCACTTCCTGGGCTCACCTGGGTAGAATGCAGTCACCCCAGGCACTGGCATTTCTGCATTCTCTAGCCACTTCCTGGGTCCCACAGCTGTGCATCTTCCTAGCAGTCAAGCAAAAAGCCTAGTCATCCTGGAGCCTTAAGTCCCGAGTATGCCTATGCAAGTCATTTATACTACATAAATCCTTTTGCATGTGCAAAGCCACCCTTAAAAGCAGACTCCACCTGTTCCCACACCCCTTCTTCCTCTCACATATTCCCTCTTGGTAGGTCTGCCCACATTTTTCTCTCTTAATAAAACTTAATAAAACTCTTAAAGTGAGTTCTGATGTAGCTTATGAACAATTCTCACGTTCATATCATAACACCTATCTTTACAGATAGATATGCTGGCCTATGTCATGGTTCATGAGTCTTGCAGTTTGCATAGTATTTTCTGGAACTATAGAAACTAAACCATAGGAAAGATGTTCATGTCTCATCTAGTTCAAGTCATTTGAGCCTCGTGTCCTAAGTATGAGGGTGTCTTCAGCAATAGAGGTCCATGCTCAACCACTGAGAGGCAGCCAAAGACTACATAGTCCTTGGCATTTCCTTAGTACATTTGAAATCTAACCCTATATCCACTGATACGTACACTATGACCTGTCGTCTAAGAGCCTTCTTTTTACACACACACACACACACACACACACACACACACACACACACACACACACACACAAAGAGACAATCAGATTGATCATGGGGAGCCTAGCCCCAGCAGATACGCCTACACCACAGTTCCTGTATCTATGGCTCAGGGAACCTTTTGGAAGAGGAAACAGAGGACTGTAAGACTTCCTAGAATGCCCAGCAGTCTTATGTGAAACAATCTCTCCTAGAAATGGCTCCATATATAAGAGCAGAAGAGTGGCAATAACAATGGACAGGCTAAAGTAGAATGGAAAATTTTTCACAGGGTTCCACTCCTAAACAAAGAACTAACGTCAACTAATGGCTTCTGGGAAAAGAAATAATTGTTCTTCCCCAGGGATGAGTCCCTTTAATGGTTGTCCAATGAAAAGTTGTAATCCTTGAAATAATATACATATAAACAACAAAAATGGACTCAGCATATCATATTTTATATATGTTACATATATGTGCACGTAACAACAATCACAGAAAGAGAGGCTACCAACTTGAGAGTGAGGGGGACATAGAAGGGTGGGGGAAGAGTAGCTGGGACAGGTTGGAATAAAGGAAGGGGAAGAAGTGATGCCATTCTATTTCAATGAAAAATATTTTTAAAAAAGAAAATAAAGATTGATAAACCATCAGTTATCATAAAATGCAATCTGAAAACAATCCAAAATAAGGCAAAAATAAATAAATTAAATAACACTAAAATTGTTTTTAAAAGTCCTAGGGAATTCCTTTGTTCTTACTTTAAATCACACACGTGCACACACACACACACACACACACACACACACACACACATACACACACACCCAACCAACCAAACAAAAACAAACAAAAAAACCCAATATAGGTTACTTAGGTGCCTCTCAGAAATTAAAGGTAAACTGTATGCTGAAGACACCATGCATTTCAACACAGGAACTGGATCAACTGAGCTGGGACTGACCTAGAAGCCCCTTTGGATCTCTCACTTACCAGAAGAAGTATGCAAACTAACAAGGAAAGCAGTCAATCTATAGTCCTACCCTGCTGGAAAGTCTACAAATCACAACAAAGAACACCACGCTATCCTAAGAGGTGCAATAATGGCGTTTATATTCTGAGGGTAACCAACAAGCATTTAGTTTTATTTAAGAAATTTAATTCTATACCAAGAAAAGGTGATTCATGGCTGGTCCTGTAAACCTAGCACACTACGCATGATTGATGAGGACATGGACTCTAGAGAAAAACCTAAAGTTCCCAACAGAATTGTAAGTACTTGATCCTATGTCCACGTATGAATGTACTTCTCATCCCTCATCAAACAAGCTTCTTTTCACAGTGATGGGGACAGTTATAGAAAGCCATAACTAATCAACACAGAGAACTGACTGTGGTTTACCTAGCCCCATATAATTCTACAACACAGCCTCTACCCCTAAGGCTAAGAGAACATTGGGGAAGAGGTGGCAGAAATATCATAACATACAGAGGACCAGGATGTCTGCTGTGAGATAGTGCCTTCCTACCTATGATAGGGAAGTTGCACCCATGAAATCTCAACAATATGACTGCCTAAAAAGATCCTGAGAAAAAACCATGCCAATATGGATGAAGAAAATTTCATAAGGTAACACCTTGAATGAAGTGCTACAGGAACTTAACGGCTACAGAATGAGGAAGATTTAGTCTTCTTCAGGGACAAGGCCCATGATAACCAAACATAAACATGACCGTCAACCAAATGAAATTTACAAGACTTATAGAATACAGAAGAACACACATTTTCAGCATACAAAAAAATTCACTAGGAAGCAAGTCACTATACATAAAAGTACTTAAATTATGTATACTATTTTGGTTTGTATAATAGAATTCATTGAAAAATTAGTAACAAAGACATTTGGGATAATCTTCAAATAATAAGAAAATTATACATTTATAAGCCAGCCATAAGTTAAAGAAATACTTAAAAGTAGTATGTTATCAATTAATAAAAAAGGCATTGTCAACTGTGAATGTGTCAACTTAAGAAAAAATAAAATAGTCAACCTAATATAAGGAAAGGGAAAGATATCAAAGATACATTGGTAAGTCTCTGAGAAAGGGAGTGAGTGGTAGTCTATTGAGCTTCTCAGGCATAGGGTGATAAACATATTTTGAAATTATGGAACAGCCATATTAAAACCCACTACTGTAGAAGCTTTCTTTCTAAAATATACATACACAAAAGGAATTTAAATGGGCTCACCATATAAAGGGAGAGACAACGCTCAAATTAGGCATGACACCATGTAAAATCTCCAGGGCCAAGAATGGGTCACATCTTGTGGAGTCATTAGCCAAGAGGGCTCTGTAGACCCTTTTAAACGTTACAGGCAAGCTATTGGTTACTGTCCACAATCTGATGGTAAGGCCCTATTGCTGTAGGTACCACTTAAGTTGTGAAACACGGACAAGTCAAACTGGTGTCCAATTAGAAGACTAAAAAGGTTCAAAGCTCTGAGAAACCCTAACCACACGGACGGATCAAAGATTCAAATTACCGGTATCGAGAATAAGAGAGAAACATCAGGCCATTGGGACAGCTCAACAAATAAAAGCATATTCTGCCAACTGTAAAACGGAAGTTCTCAACCTGTGGGTCATGACTTCTTTGAGGCTTAATGATCCTTTCACAGGGTTACATATCAGATATTTACATTGCAATATGTAGCAAACTTACGATTATGAAGTAGCGACAAAAATAATTTTACCACAACATGAGGAACTGAATTAAAAGGTTGCAGCATTAGGAGGGTTGAGAGGCACTGCTGAACAGGGTACTCTGCACAGTACTCATTCTCACCCAGTGATCTGCCTGCAAGGTATACTGACTGAAAATGAGAAGCTACTGCACACCGAGTAGGGTTGCTCAATGCAGAGTGAGCCTGGGGTGGTGATGCACACCTGTAAGCCCAGCATTAAGGAGGCTGGAGCAGGAGGACCACAAGTTTGAGAATCTGTCTCAAAAAAGACCAAAAGAAAAAAAAAAAAACTGATAATATCACTGTGTCACCAAGTCAAGGAACCAATTTATGTGACATTCTTGAAAAGGTAAAGAAGAATGAAAACAAATCAGTAGTCCTGAGCAAACTTATATCCTTCAGAAATCTTCTAATCAAAACATTCAGAGTCCTGGTTCATATTATATGCCAACATTTTTCACTTTCAATATCTAAAAACAATCCTCCAAACACAGTATTCTGGCTTTTATGAAGGAGTCTTTGTAGTACATATATCAATCTTAGCAATTGTTACTTTAAGAAAAAAACAGCTACTGAGTATTTCAAGCGTCAACTGTTATGGACCAGAATTTCAAGTGATTTCCTAATGGTCTGTTAACAAGCACATCTCTTCTAACGGAAGCTTGTAGAGAAAGAACAGCTCTAACATCTGTTTCCAATGCTGGGAATCACCTAATGGTTGCATACAATTTAGATATTTACCAAGTCTCAGAAAACTTAACTCATCTTTTATTTAAATATATTCTAAGTATTAGATTTGGGAAGGGGTGCTGAAATATAAAGTGAATACTATTAGTGAATTTAAACATTTCAAATGTTAGCATTTAAAATATTTTGAAAGTCCTTAAGTTAAAAACTAGTTATTTAATGATTGTAAATTGCAATGTTTAAGTATTGATACTTCACAATACCACAAATAAAAAATACTCTCCATGATTAAATGAGGTATGATTATAAAATAACAAAACAGGAGGGGATTGTGTTGTTCCATTGTAAATAATTGTCCCACCCACTGGCTTAATAAAAAGCACTGATTGGCCAAAGGCAGAAAGGAAGTGTGGGCGGGGCTACCAGACTAGGAAGACTCTAGAATAGGCAGAACAGAGCAGAATGCCAGAGAGAAGCCAGAAGATGCAGAAGACAAATATGCTGCTCTGAGAAAAGGTACCAAGCCATATGGATGAACAGGTTAAGAGTCATGGGTTAGTTTAAGTGTAAAGACTTAGTAAGTTATATGCCTGGGCCTTAGCCCAATCAGCCTAAAACTATTGTAAGCATCTGTGGGTCTGGGGCCTAAACCTTGAGGCTAGGCCTGAAAATCAGGGCCAGAAACCTCTTACTATACAAAACAGAAGAGAGGGACTTGTCTTGGGAACTGTTTTTAAACATTAAAATTACATGTGATAGATAACATCCGGGGGTATTCTGAAAGGAATGCCCAGGTGTCTTCCAACAGCTTTACACATCAGTAACTAGTACTGCATTATACAACTCACAAATTACACTTTTGCTCTTCTACAAAACGATGTCAGCAAACTTGTTCTTTGGGAGTAGCCCACATACTCTAGGAAGGGCTCCCTACCCCATTCTTCATCACATGTAAATAAAAGCAAGCATTTATGGAAGGGGTGAAAGATCACACACACACACACACACACACACACACACACACACACACACAAACGATGAAGGTAGACATAGTCACTGAGCTGAGGAGTGTGAAGAGATGAACATTAGAAAGCCAAACAGAGTCTGGGGTGGGGGGACTATCAGGAAATTCAATCTTATTTAAAGAAAATGTGCATAGTTTTTGTTGTGAAAGAGTGGTCTGCCACTTAAAGAGAAGCATTGAGACAGAAAGGAAGTTGTTCAGGAAGATCCCTGAAACAGAATATTTGTGTTTGTGCAGTGTTGCACGCAACGCTTTCATGACCTGCATGCAGCTCAAGATCTTCTAAGGAATGGTGCCCCCACCCTTGGCAGGGGTCTCTTTCTAATTCGGACCGTGAGAGACCAGTCCCATGATCCTCTCCAAGGTGATAAGAGGAATGCTTCAGAGTAGCAAAGGGATAAGAAAATTTTATCATAGGATAATTAAGAATAAATCTCTATTGGGCCGACTGGAAAAATATGGAAATATACATGCCTTCTGATGGTGACTTTCTCTTTTTCTTCAACTTAAAAATGGTCTCTGACTCTGTCTCCAATCAGCTACATATTGCCACACTGCTGCATTATATACATACATCTACATCTTTCTTTACATACATATGGTCATACATCTCTATATACATTTGCATCTATTTTCACATATCAACACATCTTTCTTTTACATACCTTTCTCGTCCATATCTCCTTTTACCCAGTTCCATCTTCCTTGTCTCTACAGTTACAAATCTCCACACAGCCATAGCTATTCATCTCAAATACACAGCTCTCACCATATAACATGTTACATTGTTCTTACACATCTCATACAGCTCCTTGCACGGTTCCTATATGTAGCAACAACTCATTCACACAGCTTTATCTCTCACACACATGTACTTCATATACATCATTCACTCACTCTTTGCTCACTCACTCCCTCATTCTTTCATTCCCTCATATCTCTCTCCCCTCTCTTCGGGCTTCTTCTTCATCTCCATCTCTCACTCAGCACACATACTCACATTCTGCACAGCTTCATCCCTACATCACTGCTGTTCCTACACACTCTTAGAGTCATAAATATTCATTCATCCTTCTGTCTTGCCCCCTACACTGCTGCTGCTCCCTGCATCCTTGGCCAAACTCTGGACACCAACCCATTTTCATAACACATGAGGTCATACAGTTTTTTTGTTTTTTTTTTTTTCCAGGTCACAAAGACTAGCCAGTGGAAATGCTTGGCCTTGCATGGAATGTTTTTCCCAGACAGAGATGACATTGAAATTCAGGACCTAACAGTAACAGTAGCAGGTTGAAACTTGAGTGGTCAGGGAATGTGCAGAAAATCAGCTATTGCAGGAAGGGGGAGATCTCAAAACAGCCTGGCCTTTATAAACAACACCTGTGTTATTGTTAAACACAGCCAACAAGGAGTTACTCATCTGGTAGGACAACCTGTAAAATGCTGGTTGTCCTCTGCTGTATATTCTGTAGTGGCCCGCAGCATCATTCCACCTGTCATCATAACCACCCCAAGACATACCCAGAGAACCTGTTGCCAAGAGAGCCAACGTTCTCCAAATGGACAGCACTGACCAATCACAGGGCTGAAACCGCATAGTGAGGCTCACATCCCTAGCTTGGTTCTTAATGCTGTAGCCATTGAGGATGTTTTTAATTTTTTGTGCTCGCATTTCTTCACCTCTACGGGGCACTACCTACAGCATCCACTCCAGAAAGTAGAGCACCTTGTTTTACTTTAAGGTCTCCTTATAATACTATTGAAAAAGGCTTGGGAGTGACTTAATTTGATAAAATCTACGATTTTATAGTTATATTTTATACTTTAATATTCCAAATAACCAGAATTTGAACTTAGATGGATACTTAAGATGATTTTTAAGCCTCCAAGTCACAGATCAGTAGCTGTATATACAGAAGTTTCTAGTAAATATTAAATAATTCTAAAGACAGGAACTTCCGAATTCATTAGAGAAATGAAGCTTCAGGACAAATAGGCCTGGCCAAATTGATGGCAATGTTGAGAGGTTCTTATTTGCTTTGCATGATGTACTACACTGTTCTTATGCTACCGATGCCTCATTCTTCATGACATACTTTTAATAATCTATAAATCATGTTATCACTGGGCTTCAAGCTTCTCAAGCCATTATACAGTACTCAGTACTTCCACTCATATCCAATGGCAATGAAGATCTATAGACTATATGAGCATCTTCCATATAGAGGTATCATTGAGTACTGAGACTCATCTTGCCAAGGAAGCCAGGAATAACATTGAGTCACCGACAGCTGGAAGAACTCCAGGCTTGCAAGATGTCTTTGCCCTCTCAAACTTGGCTTTCCATGTTGAAACAAGAGAAGTTCTACATTGTGTTCCTAGAAATTCTGAGCCCAAATGGAAGCATGCTTATCTTCACACAAACTTCACCTCTGTTCTGTTGGTAGACCTGTAACAGCTTTCAGATGAGAAGTTTATCTTCTGGTTTCTGGAGCTCTGCTCATGTGCATTTCTAGTTTCGTCTCTTGGAACTTGAACTTGTGTCCATCAACAAAATTTAGGCACCCTTCTCTGAGGACCTGATGGCCTGAGGGCCTTTAAAAGCCTGTGAGGTTTTTCATGATTACTAACCTGGTAAGAAATGCCCATGTCTGTAAGGCATATAAGATGTGCCTGTAAGAACAACTGTCACAAATGACTTGTCATAACAACTCTGATATAATCCCTTCAATTCAAATTTTGAATAGATTATTAAGAGACAGAGAAACTCTGCAAAGTGGAGAGTTTTGGAAGAAAGTAGATCACTGGGGTGCACATTTGGGATTCAATCTTGCATTGGTAATTCTTGCCACTACTATGTGTGCTCTTTGCCCTGGGGTAAATGAATGGCCCCCACCATTTGCTCCTAGCATCATGACAATCTTCTTTATCATAGATCGAGTTGTAATAGACTGAAATCCCTGAACTCATGAGCTTAAAGCAAGCATTCACTTCATCCTGTCAAGTTACTGTCGGCCATTTTGCCATAGCAACAAGAAGGCTAATAAACGGTTCATAACAAAATAGGTGCCGCTCACACAGGATGATCAGAAACAATGAGGCTGGAGTTTGCAGTGCAGCAGCTAAGGATTGGAGATGGAGACGGACACGTCCTGTAACAGTATAGAGGACAATGGGCATGTTAGAAGAGTCATCACCACCACACAATATTTGATTGTGATCAAATTTATTTCAACTACATTGTTGGGTACTTTATGGCAATGCAGAGTTCATTCAACATTTAATTTTGCATATTTAAAAAAATCCCCAAAGCAATACTTTTACAGAACATATTCCCAATAGTAGTCAAGTTTAGAGATGATATACTGTAGCATCAAGGGCAAAGAACAATGAAGCAACCTCAATGCTCAGTGGTTTTTCTCTTTTTAAATACTGGATACATATTGAGCCAACAACTATTTAGCTAAATGGATGCTGACTTTGAAAACATTCAATTTGGAGTGCCCCTGCCCTTGTGTGCCCTTTATGTCAGAAGTTTCATTATTAGTTGTTTGGGGCATAGCTAAGTTATAACTGATTTTAAGTTTTTAATTTTTGGTATATGATTATTAAAGAGTTCTCAAAATTACCTATGAAAGCTACTCTACCTAAAACAGTGATTTAATATAGGTAATAAGTTCAATATGCACAATGTAGTTGATTTGTTTTGTCCTAAACATCATTTAATCATAGGTGGGATCAAGGATGGTCCTTATCTAAGGACCGAAACAGAAGTTAAAAAGGACTTACAGCTTTGACACATCAAAGAGGTCATCATTTTTGACTGTACCATGTAGATAAAAGATCTGCACATCTTCAGTTACTTCATTTAACTAAAATGTGTCTTGAAAAACACTGGCTCCTGGGTTATAAAGCATTCCATTAGCATTGCTGTTCAGTACCTTATTTTATTTTTGGTATAACTGCATATTGCATCCAGAGTTACAAATTTCCCACAGTGCTTTCTGCTTCATTCAAGTATAATAAAAGTAGAAATCTATAGAAGCTCTTAGGCTAAACAAACTGTACATCATACAAAAAATTAATTTACAGTCAAAAAGTATTGGCAATGCCCTTTGTATGCCTCAACAAAGACTCATCACAAAGGATATCAGAATCTACATACATGGTTATCACATAAATATACCGTTTAGATTCATGCGGTACAGAGTAGCTGTTAAATGTATACACATAGAATCAGCAAATTTGTACCACAGTGTTTTCTGTTACAGTAACAGTATTATTAATATTAATCAAAGGTACTTGATTTTCTTATTGCATATTTATTGTGGCTGAGGAAGTTAGTTATGATACAATAATGCAATCTCCACAATTACTTTAAATAAACAAAAACACTTCTGCTAACAATAAAAGGATTTTTTTTTTTTTTCCTGAAATCACATAGAACATTGCTACATACAGTTTTAGGCAAATACTGAGAGACATGACCTTAAGGCATCTGCAGAAAAGCAGATGTGCATATTTATATGAACTAAATTATGCAAGAAAAATATTGCACAAAATCTTATATTTCAAAATAAAATGTTTCTGTCTCCATAAACATGTTCCCTACTTCTTAATTAAATCATAACATCAACCAGCTGCTGCAAAGCCTTTCTAGTTCTTGAAGCTTTAAGAAATGGACAGTGACAGGACTCTGGGCTGGACATGGGAAAATGTTCAGAGAGAACTGGGTTTCTAAAAACAACTACTTACATTAAGAGACACTTGAGGAAAGGCTACATTTAGGGGTTCATTTACATTCCTGAATTTTTATTCTGATTTTCAGGTATCAGTTCATATTCAAACATCACTGACACCAGTTTGTAGAGTTCTCATGAGAAAATTTACTCCTGAAAGTGATGAACTTGACTTGGAAATCTGAGCAGAGAATAAACGTGTTGATTCTAGAGTGTTCACAGTCATCTGTTTCTGACCCGGAGTCTTCACTTTGCTTAACAAACAACTACTTCATGAATATTCCTGGGTCACATCATTAGACAATCAGTATGGGATCCCAACAACACTGTCACTGCTTCAATTATAAGGAACAGGGCTGTTTCTAGAAAAAAAAAAAAATCTTTTTTTTTTTTTTTAAATGTAAAAGCTGGACTTCCATCAATATGGCTAGGCTCCAATCTATATATACCCTAAGTTATTCCTGAACTGGGAAAGTAGCCATCCATACTGCAAAGGGATATCATGTTACTTGGATGGTCAAAGCAAGGACTTAGTCTTGCAGTCTATCCAAATTTGTCCTTTAAAAGTGGGATCTTAGCAGCATTCTAATAACTCACATAATTACCAAAAAAGCTAATGATTCTGTACTTAGAACATACTTTAAATAAAGTAGCAGTTCCTAAAAGCATCTTTGTAGTTGGCTTTTGAGCTAGTACCATCTAAACAAGTACATTCTTATTTTATATTATTATTATTATTATTATTATTATTTTAATATCTGTAGTTCCTTTACTTTTTAATTGATTCCCCAGGTCTGGGTATCACACCCTTATATCCTTAGGTATTATATCTTTTTCCTGACTGGCAAAAAAAACAAAAAACAAAAAAACAAGAAATACTTTCTCAATGAAGGATTTATTAATTTTAAATTGGGAAAATAATTATGCTATAATCTCATGTATAAGATAAGCTAACTTAGGTAATCACCAATATGTGCCAGTTAGAACATCTTTAACAAATTACAGCTCCCATTTAACTTTCTATCTTGGCCCTTTAGGTGCAAAGCCAAAGTGAAACTAAAGACAAGTTGTGGCTTCATTTAGAGGCAAAACACAAGAGACTGAGCAAGAGCGATTGGTTATTCAAGTCTCTTGTAGACCAGAAGCAGCTTCTTAGAAGTGTTTATTCAGGAGCTCCAGCTGGTGCTGAGTATTTAAAATGACAATGCAAGCCAAAAAGTTGACTTTGAATGGCAGGAAACTTAAGAATATTTGGTTTGGTTTGGGCAAAGTAGAAAAAAACAAAAACAACCCCCCCAAAACAAAGAAACAAAAAACCCCAAACCTACTTTTGTTTATTTCAGAACCAGTCTACTGTCTCCTACTTCTTAATGCATCCACCACAACACTGAGAAGCTTCATTTAAAAGCTGACTTCGAATGTTCAAGGTTTTAATAGAGTGAAGCACCAATACTTGCTTCCACTTTTCTGGGCGTTTTTCAAGAATAATATATACAATTTTGTTTTTTCTTTTTTTACAGAGAAAAGTCACTGTTTTGCTTGTTACAGTAAGGCACAGATCACTTTAAAGTGTCTTAAGACATTGTTTGTGAGTGGCCAAATGTTTTCTTATAGCCTAGTGATATAGTGGAGCATCTTGCAGGTTGACTCAAAGTAGTTAGGAATCTGTGGCCAGGGGATTATCAAAGCCATGACTGGAAGCCGACGATCTATGCTTCACTCAGGATGTTGTCATTTTTTAGACAATAAACTCTAGAGTGAAAAATAAAACCTCACTTCAAAATTCATATTAAAGGCTTAGCATTCTGTTCAGAAATTATGTAGGAATGACTGCCCAGGAGTGGAATCACCCATTAACTTCTCCTCTTCCTACTAAAAACAGCTCTTCTGATATGTGGCTTTCCTCAACTGTTTATTTCAGTCAACTGCAATTAATTAAAGTCATATACAAGCAAAATCTAACAACCTTGAATCATATTATTCTGTAAAAACTGAGGATTACACATACCTTTCTATTTAGAGCCCATTCTCAAAGGACTATAAATGAGTGAATAATGATCTCAAGTAAAACTACCTATTTATACTTTGGAGTGCAGTTTTTAAAAAATGACTTGCATAAATATTTTAAGCACTAGGTTACACAAACCTCCTAAAATTTTAGATGACATTATATTCCTTAAGTAAATACTTTAGAATATGGCCTTGTGGACATTAAGTAGTTTTGCAACCATTTTTTTTTTTTTTGAAAAGCAACCACCATGTTTGGGGATGTATAGAATAGAGGAACAGAGGGTACAAATAAACTAGCCCACATCACCAGTCTGCTGTGAGTGATCTGCATATGTTTTCAGATGTGCTCTAATGCTAAACAGTAACTGTCAAATTCCATAACAAATTACAAAGAATTTACTGATACTCCTCTGCTCTAAATAATTCTATTATGCTCTTCCTTCCTTCCTTTCACTCCTCCCTCCCTCCCTCCCTCCCTCCCACCCTCCCTACTCTCCTGCAGCAGAACAGAAGGTATAGGGAAACAAGCTTATAGTGGAGAAACCCAGCAGGTGTTCAAAGTCACCATTCCATGGAATCTGCTTGCAGCACACACCATTTAAACCACTGTGAAAATGGCATGTTAGTTCTGTGACCTTCTCCCTCAAACCTACAATCCCAGTATACTAATGATAAAAATAGCACATAAATGCCAGGAGCTGGCCACTGAGCAATACATCTGACCAATATCCCTGACATTTTCAAGGTCATCAAAACCAAAAAGTGAAGTGCCAAGGGCAGGAGGAAGGAACCCCAGCAGACATGGTAACAGAATGCAGTCTAGAACTCTGAGGCAGAGAGGTGCTGGGACAGAGAGGGGACATGAGGGCAAAGCCAGAGCTCTGAACACCATGTAGAATATCAACATTGTCAAATGTAACACACTAACATAAGATGCTAACAATAGCAGAGACAGGGTTGGGGTAGCTGGGAACTTAGTACCATCTTTGCATTTTTCTATAAATCTAGAACATTTAAAATACAAAGTTAGTCATTATTATTTTTTTAAAGAGCAAACACAAAGTAAGGCTATGAGCATCTTCATGGCGAATCTTGTTATGAGAAGAACAGGACAATTGCTTAGCTGGACTCTGCAGGACATTTGGCTTTCTTGAGGTGGACCACAGGACCATAGCATACAGAGACCAACATTGTCTGAATGGCTTCTTTGTAAACAGAAGCTTTGAACTTCACATTATAACTCAGCACTTCATTGAAAGGTCAATATACACATTTACACTGTTCGGAAACCACGGCTGCAGTGTCTTTATCAAAGCAAATTAGTTCCACTATAGAACATTTAAACTGAAAAAAATGGTGAGCTTAATTCTGTGATAGAGAAAGGCATTATTGCTCTGAAAGACTTTGAAGATTTCATGTAGCATTACACATGATCTGTATGCTCAACATAACTGGAAGATTAAGGCAATTAGTGGGTTAAGGTTTCATCCGTTTCTGGCTATTTTTTTTTTTTTTTTAAATCAGTTTTGACATCTTGATCAGTTCATGCTCGACCAGATTAGTGCATTAGCTACTGGTTATATGAAAGAGTTAGTTACATATGCACACTCAGTTTAAATAAAATAAATGGCATTAAAGCACCAAATACTGGGAAAGCTTATGTTCAAAACACACTCTTAGGCTATATACAAATTAGTACCCGATTTACTAGCACAGTAGGACTGTTTACACTGGAAACCGTAAGACGGCACAACTCCATGAGATGAACAGATGGGGGAACATTCCGAAGGAAAACAATTAGTAGCAAGAGTTCTCATTCCTACGGGTGATTCTGTTTACTGTAGGCATCACAGGGAATCAATCCCACGTCTCTGCAGAAGCCTCTGACCCTTGACTGGTACCTCAAGTTTGGTTTTCACTTCTCTTTTCTTCTGAAATGTTTAGACCTTGTTGGAAGTCACATGACATGTGACACAATGACACTACTTCTTGGAGCAGCCCAACATCTTCTGAAGGCTCCCCCTGCGCTTTCCCTGCTTTCTCCCAGGGAACAAAAGTAGACTGCCGGCTCCCAAGGCTGGGCACCAGAAGATGCTCTGAAGCCCAACTTAGTGTTTCCTTCACCTCTGCTTTTCCTCTGCCCATTTGAGAAGCTCCGGGAGGAGCTGGCTGGAAACCCAATCCTGAATTAGAAGCCGGCTTTTCCACCGCAGTGGGGTCACTTGGACTGTTCTCCTCTTTCAGGATGAACAGAGAATCTGTCAACCCACTAGAGGAAACTCTCTTCCTGGGGGATGGCGGGAGATGCTTGCCATGGAGGGCGCTGTCATCCTGCCCAAGATGCCATTCTCCTTGATCACCAGCAGTACACAGTAGGGCCAGGTTATTCTCACTGGGAGCATTGGACTTGTTCTGGGAAGGGAAATAAAAACTTCAGAATATTTTTAATAAACTGCAGTAACTTTTCAGTACTTTGATTTCTGCTCCGTTAGGAATGTAAGCACTGCCCAGAGGGAGAGTGTTAACCAAATTCTGACAATTCTTGCCAACTCCATAGTGGCATGAAGGGAAGTGGGTAGGGACATGGGAAATTCTGGTTTCTATGTGTTTAAACTGTCACCTGTCACATTTGAACTGTACACCATTTCAAGTTTGGAATGGGATTCCACTTGTGTATTTCTACCTAACGTTTTTAAAAAGCACTTAACTCAGTACATTTAAATTTTCACTTTTAAAGCAAGAAAATAGAAAAAAAAAGACATATTCATTACATTTTTCTTTAAATTTCCAGAATTTTTTTCAAAGTTGGAATATTTGTCTTAATTAGTCTTCACAAGGACAAGCATAAAATTAGATGGGAATAAGGCTGGAAAAGGGCACCAGCTAGAAGCAGCCACCAGAACAGTGGGTGAAAACAGGGCAATGAAGACTGTGGCAATTCTAGTAGCGGCAATAATTCCCAAGGATGAAACTTGTACCATAGTTCAAAGTCTGAGTATCTTCCTACCTTGAGGTTAAATGCTTCTATAAAGTAAGATCAGGTGGCCACAGTAAGGGTGAGAGTGTTTTCATTTAACTCTGTAAGTTAAACTTAACTAACCGTAGGCTTGTACTCAATATCATCCATGGATCTGAAGAAATCCAGGCTCTTTGCAGCTGCCAGCTTTCCCTGATCAGAGCTGTGTGTGCTCAGCGTGTCCAGGATCTCTCCCAGCAAGTCCATTTCCCCCGAGTATGGGGCCTTCACTTCTGCTTCACCAGACTCATCACTGTCATAGTAATAAGAACACGTTTCTTCACCATCATCAGAAGATATCCTGGAAGGAGACACAAGGTGCAGCAGTTAGCCTTTACCCAACAGGCTGGGTCTGAACAGCTGTCAGTTCATCAGGACAACAACAATGCTAGAACTGAAAGGGGGTGAGCTTTTAATGCCAACCCTCTGGAGGGCGAGGCAGGAGGATTTTGCAAGTATGAGACTATTGTGAGCTACAGAGCGAAACAGAAAAGAAAGGAGGAGGGAAGAAGTGGGGGGAGAGGAGGGAAGAGGGAACATAGAGGAGAGGAGAGGACGAGGAAGGAAAAGAAAGCAAGAGTAAAGAAAGAGAAGAGGAGGGAGGAGAGGTTTGAGGGCAGGAGGGGCAGAGAACAGAAACAAAAGTCATAACTAGGTCATGGCCAAAATCTCTTGGGTACATGCATTAAGAACAAATAAATACAAAGTTATGGCTCCCTGGAGCGGGACTTCTCAGCAGTCTCATCTATGAAATTTGGAAATTTACTAAAAACATCACATTAACTTAGAAAGTTTACAGCATTCCAAGTCTACTTTTCATATTTTTATGGTTTTTCTCTTGAATAAATAGCCTCTTATATAGACAGATTTACTTCATGTGAAGTATGTTTTATTACCACTTATCTTAAAGATGCTAAAAACTCAAGTTTATATAATTTCCATACCTTGTGTTAAGTAACACAGTTCCACATTTCTCTCCTGTGATGGTACCTTAGGCCCCCTCCCTTGGATAAGTTTGTTTTAAAATGACTGTTATCACTGACCCTACATCATCTATGTCTTTCAGTGTGTGGTGAGATCCTGTGCTCACCCTGTCACTGTTTATGCTCCTTGGACACCACTGTAGGTAACTCTGCTTCCTAAGAACAAGATATTTCAAGTCTACCTTGCCTGGCCCTCTCCCAAGTCCCAGCTCTCCATTGTGCTGCAAGGAGCACCATTTTGGTTTGTGGTAAGCATTATGGGGGAGCAAAACCCAAGCTTTGGTAGTGCTCAAACTCCTGCCAGTGAGCCACGCCACTAGATGGGACAAAACAGTGTTGGACTCACTTGCTTGCTTGCTCAATGTCATCGTCATCATCATACAGGGTACCATCAAGGCTCTTATGAGGCCTTCTCAAGTGTGCCTGAAGAGAAAAATTGACAATAAATTGAGTTACTGATTTAAAATATGTTTTCTTAATAATTTATAAGGGTTAGTGTGATTTCATAAGAAATACTTATAAAAGAAAAATATGCTTTTAAAGCTCTTTAATATCATTAACTAACTTGATAAATTAGAACAAGGAGACAAAGAGGTATTAAAAAAAAAAAAAACTCAACACTTCCTAGCTTCTTAAGTAATTACTGGAAATAGATATACACATGGACAGTCACATAGTTTCTGATGCTAGCATGTCTGATTTAGTAGCAGTCATACATCCACAATACAACTATCACATAACTTTAAAAACTATCAAGCCGTCAATTTTATTGCTGTACCCCACAATTCCCAAGTGTTTTGGAGAGTACTTTCAATTCTAAATGTATATATAAAACTCTAGGAGGTTTACAGTGCCACAAAATGAGGGCTCTGGTTCTGCAGTGGCTCTGGAACTGTGTGCCGACTTCCTGCATTTGTCACAAGTACTTAGCTAATGTCACTGCTGGGTCTGAGGAACCTACTCTGAAGAACAAGATCTTCACAGTCGCAGCTTATCATTTGTACCTGAAGATAACTGTATACTTATTAGATGTTCTAAAATGTACAATGCCTACGTTGGTTGATTTGTCGGTATGTACATGCATGTCACAGAAAACATGGAAATCAGAGGACATTTTGTGGGAGTTGGTGCTATCCTTCTATCACACTGATTCTCAGAACTGAACTCAGATCATCCGGCTTGGCAGTAAGTGCCTCTACATGATGAATTGTCTTGCCAGCCCTGGCTATATATTTTAACAATTATTTGTTTTTAAAGATGTAGTTTATCTTATGTGCATGAGTGTCTGTCTGTATGGATATGCTCCAGGGCATGCCTGGTGCCTGCAGAAGTCAGAGGGTGCCAGATCCCAGGGAACTGGAGTTACTGACTGTTGTGAGCAACCGTGAAGTTTTGGGGATCTGAACCTGGATCTTCCATAAAAGCAGTAAAAGCAGGAAGTGCTTTGACTTACTGAACCACCTTTCCAGCTCCAAGATTTCTTTTAACACAATCTAAAAATTATGACATCTACAAATAAGCAATTACCCTTTAATCCTTCATAGTGTACAGACCATGTCCATGTTCCCCTACTTTGTGAAAACAGTCAGAGCTGGTTGTGGTTGTTGCTTCTGCAGTCTCCTGGAGGACTCTATTTTACCCACTTTCCCTTGTGCCAACTATGCCCTGGAACATGTTATTCCAGCTCACTTCCTGGAAACTGGCAGTTACATGGCATCTTAGATTCCATTTTCTGGCTAACTGGTATTTGTTTCTGGCAAGCATAACACATGGTTATGTGCATGGTTATGTTGCAAGCATAACGCATGGTGGTGATGTGCATTTTTATAGTGCACATTGGAAGGCAAGGGATGTTCAACTTTGATAACTCTCAGACACGGCTTTAGGTGTGGCTGGCCTACCCACTCATTTCAAATTACTTTCCTAAGTTTTCAGTCAATGGTCCATTCACCTATCATAACCACTGGCAGGTCCATTTTTTATTAGAAGTTGTGTAATTATTATTTTATGGAATATTTCTTTTTATATTTGTTAGCACTTTATAAAAAAAACTTTACTAATTAGTACTATACCAGTATACAATGTAGGCCAAAAAAAAAAAAAAAGGGCAGAGTAAGTTGTGGATCTGATCTTCCATTTCCACAGTAATGAGCCCTGCCCCAAAGGTCTCTAAAGGAATTATAACTTTAGGTTATTTTTAATATTATAATGACTTATACATATTTGGTATATTCCAACCTACCATAGTTATAACTGGTGTTCAAAATATCACATCTTTGAATTTTGACTTAAAAGGTCCTTATCTTCAAGACACATAACTTCAGATAGTCACAGGTTAAAATATACACTGTTGGATTTTCTAGAAAATAATCTGATACAGGGTGACTGGCCTGGAGCTCATCACTGGTGAAGCTATACAAAAAATACCTGAGGAGTCCTCTTTATTATTGCACATGCCTGAAATGTTTCAAATATAACTTTACAATTCTTAAGCCATCTGCCCTTTGACCCTTTGAAGCTGGTCCATGTCTTTTCTGACATGACCTTAGGAAAAAACTTTGGATTCTCCAGGTAGACAACGGCATTCAATGGCCAAAACTTGGTATCATGGTATTCAAAATCATGTACCATCCTTCTGGGTGGTGAACAGTAACCTTGAGTTTGGAAGCCTTGGCCATACCCCCTTAAGAAGGAACTTCCTGTCTTGGTGTTTTGGTGTTTAATCTCCAGCATACAGTGGTCACCATTTATCAACTGCTCACTCTTGGTGCCAATGCTCCTAAACGGCAGTGCAAAGGGACATACACAGTAAACACTTGTGTCTCCTGATATGGGAATGTGCAGTGATAAACCTGAAAGTGCATCCAGACATGCTTGATACTTTGTCCAAGTCACATAATTCATCCAAAACAGGAACAGCAACGACAGAGGCAGTGAAGTCGCTGGTTGAGCTACAGATCTGGAGTTGCCTGAAGGGATTCCAGTTCTCAGGCATTTCACAGTGGCCATTCCTTGCCCAATATATGGAATGCTTGCATCATGACATGAACTTCAAAAGAAAATCTGAGTATATTTCACATTTCCTACCTAGACAGGTCTCTATCAGTTTTCATAGATGTTACTAAACAGTGTACTTTTTCAAAAGTTATTTATAAAGACTTTTAGAGAAATTCATTATTCATAAAATAATAACCACACAGCTCCTAATAAATAATACATAAAACTACCCAATAACCATTTCCTTTTTGTGGCTGCTGATCTACGTCCAATGAAGACCCCGTAGTTATCAGTGTCAAGTGCACTGTCAGCCTTCTTGTGCTTTGGCTGTCTAAGTGTTAGCCTCTGGATTGGTTTTGGTCAGCTCACTGATGGCTTCATTTCTTCATGGCAAACCTTGGTTGTCAACTTGAAATGTGGGAAGAGGGAAGAGAACTGTCATCATCAGGTTACCTGTAGGCATACTGGGGGAGGGGGAAGGGAGTCTTCATTGCTAATCGATGCAATACAGTGGGCATGTGGACCTGAACAGTTTAAAAAAGGTAACTGAATGTGGTGGAATATGACTTTAACTAGGCAAAGATGTGTTATGTTTGTGCATGCTATATTTGTTTAACTATGTGAAGATGTGTTGCTGTTTCACCTTGCCTGCCTAAGGCACCTGATTGGTCTAATGAAAAGATGAGCAGCCAATAGCTAGGCAGAAGAGGGATAGGGGATGCTGGCAGGCAGAGATAATAAGTAGGAGAAGAAAAGAGAGACACCCAGGGCTGGGTAGCCAGGCAACCACCAGACTGACAGACATGACATATGGAATCAAAAAAGGTAAAAGCCCCGAGGCAAAACACAGATGAAGAGAAACAGGTTTATTTAGGTTATAAGAGCTAGTGAGACAAGTATAAGATAATGCTGAGCATTCATAACTAATGAGAGGTCATGATGTGGGAGCTGACTGGTGGCTGGAAGTAAGCCTGCTACAATGTTGGTCTGGGAAGCAGCCAGGTGGTAGCATTCTTCTGTGATTCTCCTTCCAGCTCCTGACTGAGCTCCCGCCTTCATATCCTCCATGACAGACTATTAATTGCAAGTGGAAAGAAACCCTCGGCTTCCCAAGTTGCTTTTGGTTTATCACAGGAGCCAAAATCAAACTAGAACACGTAAAATATGCCATGATTTATTCTTTAATATAGGCATAGTCTTTGGAGTAGTAGTTGATATTTCCTGAATAAATGAACATTTATGTATCGATAACCGGTAGGTTCTTGTCTTATTTATGGTTACTATTTCTGTGATGAAACACCATGACCAAAGCAACTTGGGAGGAAAAGGTTTATTTGGCTTATACTTCCATATTTCTGTTCAATACTGAAGGAAGTCCAGACAGGAACTCAAGCAGGGAAGGAACCTGGAAGCAACGCAGAGGTCATGAAGGAGTGCCACATCCTGCTTGCTCCTCACGGCTTGCTCCTAGTAGAAATCATGACTACCAGCTCAGAGATGGCATCACTCACAATGGCTGCCCCTCCAATCAACACTAATTAATACATGCTTTACAGGCCTGCATGCAGCCTGATATTATGGAGGCATTGTCTTAATTGAAATTCCCTCCTCTCGGGTAAGTTTAGTGTGTCAGGCTGACATAAAACACCCAGCCCAGGTCTGTTGAGTATTTAACTGGCCTACACCAGACTCTTCAGGGCTCATAAGCGGCATTATGTCCATTCACTCCCTTGATGAAGATTAAAGAATCCCGTTCTGTGGCAGGTATTAGGCTATATGCTGGGGCATAAGAATGAGTAAGAAAAAAGGTGTGTCCTTGTGGATGTTAGTTTAGTAAATAAAAACCAAGGCAATTCTAATAATCACACCAATAGCATAAAAGGTCTGACTCAAATTAGCATCTACTAAGCCAACAATACCAAATGCAGAAGGAACCCTTTCCCCGGTCCTGAGAGGTCAGGGGTGCTAAGCAGATGATGAGCAAAGGTAAGCACACACACCAGACCCCTCATCTGGGACAACTGGGAAAGGAGAGGAAGTGCACCCTAACTTGTGGTTTGCTGTCCTAAAGACTTGCTGTGAGGTAGGTACTCATGCTGCCTTCTGGGGCCATTAAAACCTGCAGTTACCCTTTTGCTCACTAGATGGCACACACATACTAAAAAGACAGCTGGATATTGTACACAGAGGCCCAATGGCATTAGCAGGAAAAGGTGGGAGATGAGAACATGGGCAAGGGAGGCAGGAAGGAACCAATGCCGGATTCACAGTTCCAGATAATATAGAGCAACAGAAAGCCATTGACTCAAATATTTTCTGAGAACTTATTAAAATCGGTACTGTACACTGGCTCTTCAAGTTAAGGCAGTAGATACATGTTTTCTTTGAGTTCTTAGCATTTCTTCATTCCAAAAATATGCAGCAGGCACCAACTATATGCATTTTACTGCTTCCATAGCACATACACAATAAATGAAAACATTTTCTCTACATGAGGAATATACCTACTGCAATGTATACAGAAATGTACCTACTGCAAATTGTCATTTCAGAGTTACATACAAGTGGACAATCAGCATCTTTCCTAGGATTCAAGTGTTACACTAGAAATATATCTGTTTGGGATATAAAATAGAGGCTGAATAGCTTAGTGGTTCAGAGCATGAGTTGTTCCTATGAAAGATCAGAGTTCAGTTCCAAGTACTCATGTTGTGTGGCTCACAACTGCCAGTAATTCTAGACACAACTGATGCTTCTGGCATCCTTCACATACACACACAGAGATGCACACACATAATTAAAAAGAGAAAAAAATAATTATTTTGGAAAGAATATAAATCAGGGAAAGCTTCTATGGCTTAGAAACAAATTAAAAAAACGAGACTTGGAACTGAACATCACAAATCTTAAGCTACTGGATTCTTAACACATATAACTGTAAAATACAATTTTGCTTCCATAAAAATGCGAAGTATACACTTAGTATATATGAAAATTCAGAGTCAGCACCTACCATGAGGGCTACTTGCTGTGACTGGGGAAAATGTTCAAATACTGAAAAAGAAAATCTATCACTATGAACTAAAAACTTAGCTGTTCTCTTTCTGAGGCTGACCCAAATAAAGAAGACCCATGAAGACGGGAAACGTTTACATGAAAGAAAAGACACCCCATCTCACAGAGAAGGACTAAATCCAAAACATTCCTGTAGGGGATTGTGTTGTTCCATTGTAAATAATTGTCCCACCCAATGGTTTAATAAAAAGCGCTAATTGGCCAAAGGCAGACAGGAAGTGTGGGCGGGGCTACCAGACTGGCTTCTCTTTGGCATTCTGCACTGTTCTTCCAGTTCCCAGAGTTCTTCTAGTCTGGTAGCGCCGCCCACACTTCCTGTCTGCCTTTGGCCAATCAGCACTTTTTATTAAACCATTGGGTGGGACAATTATTTACAATGGAACAACACAATCCCCTACACATTCCAAATGGGATGTTGGAAGAGAAGTCAAGATGCACCTTAGACTAGTTGTAACAGCAGGATAAATGTTGCCTTCTCTCCATGCCTTTGGAGTCTGGGAGGCTGGCAGCCAGCCTGGGGATTGCTACATGGCAAACAATACCAGTAAGAGTAAATGCAGCCTGAGTTTAAAAGTCTTATTCCGGGTAGGGTGGGGGAAGATACGGTAGGGGGAATAGGATGGATATAAGCAGATGAAACAGAAAACAACTTGTCTGGCCTTCACAGAATCTAGATTCTGATAACATAAAACTTTTCTGAGGTTCAAAGTGGCTTTGGCTCTGCCTTCTCAGGACTAGGGCTACAGGTGTGTGCTGGCTTACCTGGCTTACTACATAGATTTTTTTCTTTTAACACAGTCTACACTTTTTTTAAAGATTTTTTTGTATATGTACAAGTGTTCTACCTGCAAGTATGCATGTGTATCACCTGCTGCTCTGATATCTCAGAACTAGAGTCTCGGTGCTGGGAACAGGACCCAGGTCCTCCATAAGAGCAACAAGTGTTCTAAAACACTGAGCCATCCCTCCAGCCCCTAAAGTTAAGCATAATTTTTGATATTGCCTCATTTTCGGAGTTGAGGCAATCAAAATCCAAAAATAATGTTTTTCTGGTCCCAAGTCTACAGCAAAAATCTGTTCTTATATGTATAAAATCCATTTGTGGGATAAAAATGTCACAGCATAGAATTATAATGGCAGTGCCTTGAACATGCAAAGCAGGTTTATTATTTGAAAAGAATATCAGAACATACTTTAGGAATCTATATCAGTAGTAACTGAGGTGCAGTTAGAGACTCACTGAAGATGTGCTCAGCAAGGTGTTTCACGCATCCCATTCCCTTGACAAGTTTACTTTACCACACAATGTGCTCAACAATTTCCTATTTTGTATATGAGGAGAGAAAATGTTAGCAAGCAGTGATTTGGTAACTTGTCGAATCCGACAGGGGCATGGCTAGGACCCTGTCCCAGGTACGTAAACTCCATAAAAATGTTATAACCCTGCTGGGTGAGAGTATTCTGAAATGCCCTGTGAGGGAAAGACCGCCTATAAATGACAGGCCTCAACCTCATTTCAAAGCAGGAATTGTGCCAGCAAGATGGAGATGCTAATGCTCCAAGAAGGCAGCACACAGTGAGGCAGGAGACTAGCGCTGAGGCCTGGGGATGGAAGAGCCTCCTGCTGGTTCACTTTGGGGTCTGGAAAGGCTTACAAGACACAGGACTGGTGAGATCTAATGAATTGAGCTGGGAATGCCTGTTGTTACTGGGTAAGAAGCCAAGGTCTGATGGAAGCATGACAATGCCACTCCTGAGAGGGGGGACACTATGGGCCACGGCAGCTGTGCATGTCCTGACATGGTCCTGACAGTACCAAGATTCCTCCAGCCTCCATCTGCAGTGATGGCACTCTTGGTCGGTTTTTATGTATCTTCTCTACTCTGCCTGTCACCTCCCTTGGAACAGCAGCATTCCCTTAATAAGGTTCTCATAGGCCTGAGACAGAGAACCTTAGACTCTAATTCCCTTTACTTCACATTCTACTTCCATTCAGATGCAGAAGTCTTCAGGGGATGACAATCCCGTCATAACAATGACAAAGACTAGATGCCCTAAAAAGTAAATCATAATTCCTTGGAATCTGTGAAAGAGACTAGATTCACAGAAACCACTTAAACTGAGCTTCATTATCAGACGGCATTGGCAGAGAACAAATCAATGAGCTGTCATGGAAGGAGGTTCGAACTTGCTGGAAGTTTAGTGAATAACTAACTAAAGGACAAGAATGGGATAACGTGACAATTTAGAGCAGCTAGATATCTCCAAGACTGGAAAGGGCGGAGTATTTGCAGTCCCTACCTCTTTCTCTTTCACACATCCTGGTCGATCAGGACAGCAGGGTCTGCTGGACCATGCAGTCATGATACTTATAAACTTTCCTACATCTTTAATTTATAGAAAGTTAAAGTCTTCCCAAGACTGTTAGGGCAAGTGGAGAAGCAAACACTCTACCAGTGTGAAGGAGCCGAAACTGACACCAAGCCCATGTCTACTGAGGAGAGACCAGGGAACTCCCTCCCACTTCAGAAAAGTGATGATATAAAGAAGCTTGTGCACCACAGGAAAAGGATGTCTGTGGCTCCAGTTTGAACAGCAATGCCCTCTATCCGCCCCTATGGTGTAGACTTGGCCAGATCACAGGTGCTTTCAGGGGAGGAGCGGGAAGTTTCAGCTGGTGAGGTTTGGTGGGAGGAAGCAGGTAGGCAGAGATGTGCCCTGTGAAGACAGGACTGATCTTTGGCCCCATTCTCACTCTAAAGCTCTGGGGCTTCCAGGAGGCAAGAGGCTACTGCCAGACTCACTTGCTGTCATGATACTTTGCCTTTGTGTATACGAAGTCAAAGCAATGGGTGTGGGTGGATGAATATCTGAGGCCTTTCTGTTAAATTGCTTCTTTGAGGCATCCATCACAAGGACAAAGGTGAACTAACAGAGCTGCTAAAAAGTCCATACTAGAGCTACAGGGTCACAGCTTACCTAAGACTAAGTCACATCAGAGCACAAAAAAGCCACAAGGCCAGCACCAAACACTGGCCCCATGTGGCTGGTAGACAAAGACTATGGAAAAATTAGGATGAACAGGAAAATTGAGAGAACCTAGAACTTTCTCCAGAAGTATTATACCAAAAAAACAAGATAATCACATCCCTCTGATATAAATTATCAATAACAAAATCCAATTCCAGCTCAAATTCTGATGGACAGGATCTTATAATAATAGCATAACAAAAGAAAAGGCTTGATTATAGTTGCAAGCCCTAGCACACTCTCGTCTACTACGAGACACTGAACAGATAGCAATGCATGAGAAATGGGCAACAGGAGTTCTTTAAAGAGCCAAGTGGAATTGATAGGAAAAAACAAAGCGTTCTGATGAAAACTAGCTCTGATGGACTCGTTGACAGATTCAACAACAACACAATGCATTTTGACAGAGGTCAAAAGACATGATCACAACTGAATAAAGTACAAGAAGGAAAAACAGAAAGCAAGTGTCATGCAAACCATTAACAGGAAATATGGTGTGGAGTGTTGTATGGAGTCCACTCCCAAGGGCTGAGCAAAGCTATCCATCCAGTTCATTCTGCTCCCAATACCGACTCTCTCTCTTGTTACTGTAAATAAGGTGGGCAAACATTACCTAATATGAAACTAACTATAGTGAATATTGGAAGCAATGTGTGTAACAAACCCCAATTTTTCTGATAATCTGTGGAGGTTGTTACCATTGTTTAACAGCTCTTCAGGCTTCGAGAGGTCAGAGAAGATGTTTATGTTCACAAGCCATTCACAGGGCAGAGCTGGTGTTCGTCACACTATAAAGCCTGGATCTCCCATTCCCACCTTAAGGCTGATGAGCAGAGAGTGAATAGGGAGACAGGTGTCTTCCTGTATTTGTACATAATGGTCCTCACAAAGCTAAGAGGAAGTAGGAGATCTTCAAAGCCAAATGGCAAGTCTGACAAACCAGAGGTTCTGAAGAAACACATGGCCTTGAAGGCCACAAAATAGCTTACACCGATTGTCAGGGAGTCAAATGGGATTCTCCACAATGACATGTCCACTCTGCCCACATCTCACCCCAGTGCATTAATAGAGGCCAATTTTAATTTAGTTGGACTCTATTCTAGCTGTCTTTTCTTTTTGTCTTCTTAACTAAAGCATCCTAAGGTATTAGAGTTGAAAGCTGGAATAGAAGAAATCAGAGCGGACCCCACTTTGGGAAAATACCCATCCTATAAACACAGTGCTTTAGAATTCATTCTTCCTTCTTCAGAGACTATATGAAAAGCTACCCAGTGGCAATACTCTAGGAGGCTACTTCTAAAGCAAGGCGAGGGTGTACAAAGGCTCCTACTCACCCACATGGCAACACGGTTTCAAACTGGGTATTTCTAGGCCAGCTTTTGAGGGCAGCTCATGTGCTGAGTGACACCAACTGTGTTTGAGATCCCCGACCATGTCAATCTTCGACATTTGAAAACACAGATCTTAGCAGGGTTTATAGTTAGCTTTCCTACAAGAAACCATCAGCTGGCAGTGAGGTAATAAACTGAAAACACTAAATACCTTGGTGAAGAAAAACAAATCAGTGATCCTTTGAGAGGTGGAAATCTAGCTGAAGCTCCTGCACAGACGGTGGGAAGAGCCGCTGTGAGGAACAGACTGGCTTTTCCCTCCACCATCACTAGCACTAAGCTCTGACAAATTCCAAAGCAATGCCATATGAAAACCCAGTGGGGAGAAGCATCAGTTTTTAACCTAAGATTCTTGAGAGAAAATAAAAACTTGTGTACAGAGGTGTCAAAAACTGGGCATTTGGGCATAATCAGAACCCTTAGAGGTAAAGAGGTAATGGAAAACCGAAAATGTTAAAGGACAGAAAGTAAAGGGAAAATCTTCCCAGGATTCTATATAAATACGCGTTAACTAGGTTTGCTAAATGGAAAAACTAAACATTTGTCTTTGTTTTAAGATTTTGTACTACTTATTTGTGGCAAATGAGTTTGAATATGTTATAACATTAAAATACCAACTTAAAAATTTCAAATTTTGTATATTATATATTTATTTACACAAATACAGCAATTTCCCCAGTATGTACTTACAGTATACTGGCTATTGCTCTACAGAGCTGAATTTCTTAAGAGAAATTCCAGAGAGCTACTATAAGGACCGACTGACCCTCAGCTCAGTTCATTCTTGGACAATGGATGACAAACAGCTGAGCTGCTTCAGTGTTCATTTGACCTTCTAAGGAATGTTGCACACAACTTCCACTAGGGGGCGTGCTTGTTATCCAAAACCTATTATTATTTTGAAACAATTTTAACTATAACCAAATCAAAATGTTTGAGAGTAATACTGTTCCAAAAGAAAAAAATAACATTTTTTCTAAGTAACAATATGGTACCTGTGTATTTCACCAGAAATCAGCTACAGAATAAATTAGGTTTAATCCAAAGTGAACAGACCTTGGAATACACACTGCTATAAGGCGATTTTATTTAGGTGATACTTCTGTGGTCACATTCACTTAACTTACTTTAAAAAAATGTTATCATTTCAAGTTTCTTTAAAAGATGTTCCTATTATTTCAACATAGCAATTTAGCTTAATAGTGTCTTCAACAGTGAGACAAAATAAACATAAAATTAAAAATGGTTGTTCACCATGTTTGTTAGTTACTTGTCATCTGAAGACCCGCTCAACAAGAGGGAAAGCATATCCAGTCCTGAAAACAGTCACCTACCCATGGGTAGTCATGGATCTTGGGGGAGAACCTACAGCTGCCACTTTAACCCACCAGCACAGCCCCTATCTATAGTCTATGTATGTGTCCTTCTGCCACCGGAATGCAGAGTCCTCACCCTACATCAGGCAAAAGCCACAGCCAATCAAAATGTAGATTGGGAAGCCCAATTCTAATGGACACCTGTACAAAAACACTCCAGCCCCTAAGGCTCAGGGAACACTGCGGAAGCAGGAAGAAGGCTCATAGGAGTCAGAAGTTCAGGGAGTGTGCTGTGAGATTGTGTCTCCCACTACAGTCAGAAATTACATCCATAAAGTCAGCCTAGACATGAGCTGAGCAAGGACAATGACAATAGGTATGACAAAGGGGTCGGGAAACCAGGAGCTCTCAGCTCCACACAAAGAACCACAGGCAACTAAAGAACACTGGTGAGAGACACAGGCCTCTTCAGGGATGCATACTGACAGTTATCACTGCCAAGTGTTCAGCCCTGAAAATATGAGCAACAGTACACAATTATTATGAGCAATATTATACAGACTGAGTAGGTTGTACCTAGGAGAACACACACGCAGACACGCAGACACACACACACACACACGCACACGCACACACACGCACACGGAAGTAGGCATAAACAATGAATGATAACAGAGACAACAATGAAGGAAGTGGGTAGAGTACCCGGGAAGTGAAGGGGGAAAAGAGAAATAATATATTAATTTCAAACTATAAAAGAAATAAAATAGTTCTTTGCTTATGTAAAACTTATTTTATAAAACTAAGCTCTGAAGATTTACTGCCACCCACACCTCTGACCTTGTGATATCCATTGCTTTTCCTGGGAAGAAGCACGTGGCACTTCCCTGTGCACAACTCCTTCACATTGTTTAAGAAGACAGAATCTTGCTATGCAATGTAGGTTGGTTTTGACTTGTGACTTCCTAGTGTATGTCACTGCACCACCTTTCACACTTCCTGTGTCAGCTGAACAGCTGAAGTGCTACCATCTACTACAATTATATTTTAGAGTCCACTGACTTCCTATAAAGGAAACTTTGTCATTAATACCTTACTATAAACTACATACAACTTCATATGTGTATCTTGTTTTGTTTTTCATATGAGCTATATAATTTAGGAGTATCTAAGTTTGTGTATTTTAAGTTACACTTAAATTATTTAATCACATCTGTAGTGTGTAAATTATATATGTTACTACCTATAAAGCATAAGTTATCTGGTTATCATATTCATTAAAGAGGCCAACTTGGTGGGATTTCTTTTACATTCCCATACACACAACTGTGTCTATGAAATGGTTTGCTTACAGTCTCTGTGAGCCAAAAATGTATATGGGTATATACATGTGTCTATCTTTAGGCCACATTTAAAAAGATGAATGTGTACTACTTATCAGTTATAAACTTGTAATAGCTATTTGAATCTGTTAGAAATGCTTTGTAAAATGTACAAAGTTTACATATAAAAAACCAGAAACACCAAAATTTCATTTTAAGTGAGTATAATGATAGAGAAAATAATCTTATCAATCATATTTTATAATGAAAATATCCTCATCATTTATTTAAAAGCTGTTCTTGCTTCAAACTACTAGTCCATATATAAATATGTCCGTCAGTTTTGTAATACATGGTAATAACAGGAAAGTAGACATTGCTCCATTTGTAAGCACTGTACTTGGGTTAAAGTCCTGACTCCACTCCTAGGGAGTATTTATTGTCAAGTACACGTGTAACACCACACTGCAGAGGGAAGGCCGGCCTTTCCTGCAAAAATGTATATAAACAATCTAGATGGTAGAAAGTGAGAAACTCAAGTGGACTGGCATTTGTCCCAGGCATGAAACAGTTAAAAGTGATATGTGTGCCAAGGTTTTAATCAGGCTTAGCAACAAAAAGCTTCTTCAGTCCTCCACTTCCACAAGATTTTGCCACAGTGAAATGCCTTGCTTAGGGCCAACCATCTGTTAACAGTGACTCATGATATGGCTAAGCTCTTATGTTTGTTCACTTGTATAGTTGTTAGCTGAGTGTGTGTGTCTGTGTGTGTGTGTGTGTGTGTGCACGCGTGCGTGTGTATGCGCACATGTGTGAATTGTTGGACTAAGCAAAGAAAGGTTAATATTGTTTAAAAAGGAGTCTATAGGGCTCAAGTTTATAGATTAAAATGTATTATTAAAGGGATTTCTCTCTTATTCTTAAAATTTTCTAATACATTTTAGACAATGTCACATGACAGAATTAGAATTAATGGTCTGATACTGCTCACTAACTCTTCAGGATTCTGTTTATATAAAACTGACAAAAGAAAGTAAGTACATGGGATTAAAACTGCTCTGCACCATGACCGGTAGCAGTATTCTCACTGGACCAAACTGGCCCGATTTTCAATAAAATCAGAGAAGGATCCTTTCCCTGGAGTCCTGTTAGGCTAGGGCGGCTGTTAGAACTGTCATCTGCACACAAAAGGGAAAGGCCTGGGTTTTACAAATGTGAAGCCTAATTGGGAGATCTTCATGGCTGTACCCTTGACATTTATTTAAGCCTCATCAACAAAACAGAAAATAGCCATACTAATTAGCAGACCAGCACACAAATTACTATTTGTGGGGGTGAATTACAGATTCACGGTCTATTCTAAAGACAAGCAGAGTTATGGGACAGACATATCTAAATTCCTCTCTGTAGTGTGAAGATTGTAAACTTTGCTTATGTTAAACAAAGATGCATTCTTAGAATTCAAGTGATCACAATTCATTCCATATTTTCATTGACAAGTTTTGGTGGAAACTGGAAAAGCTACATTCTTCCCACACCCAGGTCAAGTCATTCCGAGTCATTTCTTAATGTAGCTGACAATGAAGCAAACACTATCACACAACATCACAGACAAGGGACTTACTCATAAAAGGAGATGCGCATCGCTTAGCAAGTCAGCATCAGCACCACACTAAGAATGGAGACACAGACCTGCTGCTTTTGAGACCACGGTATTGTTAAGAGACTAAAGACAGGAATTTCACAAGAGAATAAAGTCAAACAGCTACCGTTACAAAGAACCTGGCACTCAGGACACATGTGTGCATTGTGAACAGCTACCAATTATAGAGTACCCATAATATTTTATTTATTAATGAAGATACTTTATTTACATTCCTATAGCATCCTAGGAAAGTTATGTATAATGCTATTATTAATTAAAAATGCAGAAAGCAAGACAAAGGGATATATTTTGCTCAATGTCAAAAGCAAGCTGCTATTTCAAATCAAGTCTAGTCCAGACCTGTACTACTTTTCCATCCACCAGATGCACTGGGGAAGAATAATAGTTAGCAGCAATGTATTGCATATTGGGAATTGCTAAGTGTAGGTCTAATGTACTCTTATGCACCACACAAAGTTACCTGTGAGGGCCACAGATATGTTAACTTATTCAAAAGAAAAATTTTGCCATGTATATATAAACATGTTGTATCTCTTAAGAATATACAATTAAAAAATCCATTTCTAGAAATCAACATGAAAAATGTAAAACCAGAAATTAGTAAATTATGATAGAAATGTTATATTCTGCTAAAAAAGGAAAATTTAATATTATGCTAAGAAGAATTCTCATACTGGGAAAAGCAATCCTGTGATTAAAATGTTTCTATCTTAAGGCACCCTATTGAAAACAAAGGTATCATAGGTTTTTTCCCCCATAGAAACAAAATCTGTTTTCTATGATTAATAACATTTAAGTACACTTTTACAAAACCAGAAAAAACTTTTACAAAAGAAATTTAGAATGTAAAGCTTGAGAGCAGTCAAGAGCTGAGCATATCAGTAAGTCAGAAAAGTAGACAGGAAGCATTATCAAGATACAAGGCAGTCAATAATCTACTTGGTGGCAGGTCTACAGCTTTCTACACATGTAATGACTTCATTCAAAGACATGTTTTGGTAACAATCAGAATTGGTAATAACATTCAGAAATTAGTTATAGTTTATAAAAAGTAAGCTTAATAAGAGGAAAAATAGAAAAATTATTCAGTTTGTTACAAAAACAGTACCATGAGTTCAGAATATCCTATTATCCTTCTGTATTCGGCTGGTACCTAAGACCCTGGACACAGTGGGTGATGAGTTACCACATGAGTAAGTCTTCTTCATAAAGGCCTGAAGCTTCAGTCTGCCTTACCAGCCTCTCTCACTCCTAAAGACTGCTAGGGCTCCATGTTCCTATCCAAAGCCATGTTAAAGCTACAGCTCCCAGCCCCATGTCTTGCTCTTCCATGTCCTTCTGCCATGTGATGAAGTAGTGAAGGTCTCTATGAAACGTGAGTGCCTTTCCTTGGCTTCAGACATTTATGATATACCGTTCTGTTCTTTACATATTACTCAAGCTCAAATATTCTATTATAGCAGTACTACAATGGATAAATCGGATGCACAACACCACCTTATGACTATGAACATGTCACAATGGTGTGATTATTAACCCTGATTGTGTGATGGGCTTTCGGACCATCATAGCATGTCTGTGAGGCATCATCTAGACTGACTTGGGCTGACTGGGCTGAAAAGACCCACCCTACATGGGCAGCACTGTGCCACCGTCTGGGATCCCAAACTACATGAACAGGAAGAGGAAGCTCTGCAGTGTTCACTTTGCACACTTGCTCACTGTGGATGTGGTGTGACCAGCTGCTTAAGCCCCACAGCTTTCCTCTGTATGGTTCATGAACAAAACTAAACCCTCTCTTCCTTAAACTGTTTCTGTCAGGGGTTCTGTCCTAGAAACCAGGAAAGTAATAAATTGGTGCAAATAGCAGTTACTGCTGTGATAACCTGAATATGTGGTTTGTAGGTCTTTGGAACATGTTTTTTGTTTGTTTGTTTGTTTGTTTGTTTTTGTTTTTGTTTTTTTTCCCTCAGAAGGAATGTAGAACTTTGGGATAGAAAAGCCCTCAAAGGCTATAAGGAAAATCTACCAAGCCATTAAGTTAGAAACAGAAAGATAGGGCATGGAGGATTAGCTCATGAAATTAGAGAAAGAAGCAAGGGCTCTACTGGTATTTGGGCTAGAGGCCATTCATGTGGTAATGACATCAAAAATCTGTCTCTATTCAGCCTGTTTCCTGAAAACCTGAGCAGGGTGAACACCAGAAATGGACTAATTTGTGTGGTGGAGGAAATGCCAAGGCTGTGGGCTGCTTTCTTCTCTCATCTAGTCTTTAGTGTGCGTGTGTGTGCGTGTGTGTGTGTGTGTGTGTGTGTGTGTGTGTGTGTGTGTGTGTGTGTGTGAGAGAGAGAGAGAGAGAGAGAGAGAGAGAGAGAGAGAGAGAGAGAGAGAGAGAGAGAGAGAGAGAGAGAATACAAAAAGTGGAGTTTAACAACACAGAAAATGTGGAAGTGTGGTAAGAAAAAGCATCAGCAAGTTTCACCTTACAGTGGAGGCAGGTTCAGAACACTTGAAATTGCTACACACATCAATGACATACAAAAAAACATGGACTCTACACTTGAGAGCAAGACCTAACCCATTACAGACTCCTTGTGAAATGAAGGTTTATTTAAAAGTAGAGAGCCGAAAGTGAGCACTTCACTGAAGGGGTTCCATGCTCTAAAGGACTACCTGGAGATATGTTCTACCTAGGTCAGCACAGAGATGATGATACCGCTGTGGTGCCAGGTTCCACACACAGCTGCCAGCTGAACTTGGCAGCTTGGTTCACTCGGTACTGGTTTTGCAGGTATAAAAGATAGAGGAATAAGTGTATCAAGGTAGTCTTACATCAAAGTTTTAGAGAGCTACTAAAGAGAAGCAGTGTATGTGGCAGGGTTCAGTCCCTGTAAAGATAGCCCAAGGAGCCACTTAATGAAATTAAACAAGTATAAATTACAATAGAGACTTCAGGATTTTGAAGATGCCAAGAGCTTGAGATGTTCACTGAAGAAATCTGAATGCCACTTCTGCAACTGGCCCAATACCATGTATGGTCCAGATTGCAAAGCTAGCTGGAAGGAAGAAGTCACTCAAGTCTTTTACCCAGATGATTTTATCATGAGCCTCACCCAGATGCAGCACATGAAGCTGCAGGATTTAGTATCTGCTTACTGGGTTTCAGCATTGCTTCGGAGAGGTCATTACTATTCCATAATTGTTCCTTTATGAATTGGGATGTGTATTCTGTGCCACTGTACATGCAAAGTATGTTAGTTAAGAGATTGCCTTGAGTCTCAGGAGAGGTGGACTTTGGAGTTTTGAATAGCATGAGGATGCTAAGACAGCAGGGACTTTTGGAACTATACTAAATACATTAGGATCATGGGATAGCCAGGAGCCTATGAGGACAAGAGCAGAAGGTTGTGATTTTAAAGTGACATGTTTGGGTCTCAAGACGAAAAAATTCTGGAGTTGAAATGATTTATCGTGATTTCCCCATTGATGCTACTTATAATCCCATGAAAATGACTTCTGGACATGTCTGTGGGGATTTCCTATATTGGTTAGCTTTTCTGGAAGGGTGGGTAACGCCATGCAATGGCTGTGATCCCAGAGTGACTAGAAAGGAAAAGCAAAGTTGAGTAGCAGCATTCTGTTGTGGGTATGTGTACACCGTGTGACTCTGTATTGCTGTGATTCATGTAGAAAAAAGCTGAATGACCAATAGCTTGGCAGAGGTGTAGATGGGACTTCCAGGCAGACAGAGAAAGGAGGAGACATGTATGGCAATGCCAGGAGACATGGAGAAGAAGGGAAACAGGAGATTCAAGGTGGAAGAAAGGTAAAAAGCCACAGGGCAAATCATAAATTAATAAAAGGTTAATTTAATTTATAAAAGCTAGCAGACAAGCCCAAGCTAAGGCTGAGCTTTTATAGTTAATAGAGGTCTCTGTGTCGTTATTGGTGAGTTGGGGGCCCAAAGAAAAATCCAACTACAGCATTCTTATCATTCTGTTTTCCTGCAGCACATGAAATGTGACCAGCTGCCTCAAACACCTACCACCCAGATTTTCCTGTCACAGTGGACTGTACCCTCAGACTGTGAGCCAATGAACTCACCATTCCTTAAGGTGCAGGTCCTTTCTGCCACTAATCTCTTAGGAGCAACAGGTAAAAGCTATGACTAGCTTGGCTGTGAGCCTTGGTAGCTGTCATAAAAGACCGTTTGTAGGCATTCTGGATTTGATTCTATAGCTCATTTTGAAAGGTGCCTAAAAAGCTGCAATGCAAGGTTCAACTGGTTAAAACCTCCAGAAGCCTATTCTAAAAACAAAATAAGAGATTGCGTTGCTACTTTTCTAAACACCTGGCCACATGGAATGATATTTTTAGTAATATCAGCATTTGAACAGAAGTTTTAAATAACAACAGCAAATAAAACAGAAAAACTCAGACATACAGTCTCTAAGTCATAAGTGGTTTGGCTTCATGACTTTTGACTTTTTAAGTTTACTATGGAGAAAAGAAATATACTTTAAGTAAAAATGATCTTTCAACTTGAATTTTTCCTAGCTAGTGATAAATGATAGTCTCCCTTGGTCCTGAGCAGAGCAGGGACTCCTAGCTTCCTGTCACACATTATTTGACAGAGGTGAACAACCACAGTGTACACTGCTCCTAGTTATGATGTTTCAGAAGTTAGGCATCTTCAGTTACATACTAACAACTTCTGATGGGTCCGTCAGGAGGCACCCATCATAAGTTAAGCATCATCTATATTCACATTTGGATTTTCACACATCATTTTAATGATTGAATGTCTAGGTTTCATTTTATGTTTGCAGTAAAGGAAATCTATTAATGTTGTTCCTTGTCACATTGTTGGTATTCCACATTATCACAGATTTAACTGTCTTTCAGACTCATATGGACTAGAACATGGATTCTTTAAAGACATGATAAAATACACATTAGGTATCCCTTATGCTAAAGGCTTGGGCACAGCAGTGTTACATATTTTGAAACTTTTGGATGCTACAATTATCTGTACATGTTGAGGTATCTTATAGACATGAATTGTTCCAACACCAAATTCTTTAGACATCTTACACACAAAGCCCAGTGGTAAATTTAGCTAATCCTTTAACACTATTATGATAATCTTATGCTTTGAATGTGACCTGGTCTATGAGATTATGTGCTGGGAATTCCATATTAATGTATCAAGATAGAATTTTCATATTAGGGATATCTCGTCCTGCATTGACAACCCTGAGTCCATTGCTCTCCCTTTGATCAATAATGCTAATTTTCATATATGAGAAATAGTAATGGTCCTAGTTACTCCTAAAGAATCTGTTAAAATGACATACCCTGAGATTGAGGGCATGAAGGGCGAGCATCCTTACCTGGGAAAGCCCATGCTTCTCTCTGCTTCCTCCCTTCTCACTGTGTAATGTATAAACTGGCGTATACTGTACTGAACCAGAACAGGTTCCATACTCTTCCTCACTGTCCTACGCACAAAGAAAAGCAGAATTATTTTACACTATTCCACTTTTAAACTAAAGTTATTTGATTAATAAAGTATCTGTTAAACATGCAAAAAATATAACACATTAGCTTTAATTATAAAAAAATCTTTTAAGGAAGAAATAATTTTCTATGGTATGATTTAACAATTTAAAAATAATCCATACCTTGACTAGTTGAAATAAAACTGATAAAGATAAATGTCCACCATTACTACAATGGGAGGTTTTAAGGAGTTTGTTTTTCTTCAAAAGTAAAAATTCAAAATACAATTGTTAATAAAATTACAAACACGTAATGTGTAATCAAACCAAATACATAAATTATAGATATATAAATATTTGCAATGATATCTTCAATACTCATGTCCAAAATCTAATTATCATATGTGATCTTTTATAAATTAGACATACTCTTCAATGTAGTAACTACCATGAGTGAACCTATAAAAGCAAAGGGTGGCATTTTTTTGATTAATTTCAACCCAAAGATACTTTCTTAGAAACCGTCAGCTTGAAGCAAGATCTTCACTAGTACTACAAAGGCAATCAATTTTATAAAAACACACATCCTGTTAAAAGTATCTTTGAAGATCTCCACATTCTATGATAAAATATGCAAACAATAAAGAGATTATTCAGTGGATGCATATAGAGTAACAGAGAGTTGGTTGCCAGAGGGCATGTCATAAAAATGCATTCCTGAACAAAGCGAAAAGCAGTTTGTAGAGTGGGGGCTGCAAAGTCACAAAACAGGGTGAGCACGAAGAGAAGAGCAAGGAGCCCCACGCACCTTGTGTCTCAGCCTGCTCTTGACTTCTTTGAGTCCCAGTCTGGCATGACTCTTTGCCTGGAAAACAAGAATAAGTGTGTCAGGATTCACTGTGGTGGTATAGTTAGTAAAACCGGTCTGGAATATCAGAGAAGAAATCCATCCACAGTCGATCCAGGTAACTCACACCTTTAATCCCAGCATTGGGGGGGGGGGGGGACGACGACGACGATGGGGACACCAGACACAGGACACCAGGAGTGATGACCTTTGCCTCCAGAGACAGAGATCTTTCTGTGTTTCTGTGAGTTCAAGGCCTAACTACCAAACAGTAGTAGCTCACACCTTTAACCTTAACTCTAGGATTATGATGCAGAGTTGAACCTTGAGGTAAAACAACTGGACGATAAAAGTATTTAAGGCAGGCAGATGTAGGAAGACAGAGATTTCGTCTGTAGCGCTGATGAGGAGTGGGGCTAAGGAATCTGAAAGACAGCTTTTACCTTGAGAAGTTGGCTGAGTGAGAACTGACTGTGGTCTGTTTCCCCTCTCTGATATTCCAGCTCCCCGCCACCCCCATATCTGGCTCTGAGTTTTCATTCAATAACAACTAGAACTCGTGTTATACTTCAAATGCTTCTATTATCATTTAATATATGTATATACGTATGTAATATGACCATCTCTAATAAGCATTGGAAATAAACAGATTACACCCCAACACTATTTCCAAGGATGCCATCGAGTTAGCTATTTTATTAAGCCTAAATTGTTGGTAATAAAGAAACCAATCAATCTGTATTGTATACAAACACACAAAGGTTACCATTCAGCCTAGAATCAGTTGGGTAACTAATGCTCATTATTAATTTAAAATTGCTACCAGTGAGAAACAGAAACAAAGTAAATCACAGGATCAAGTTTTTTGAGCAAAATGTTTAAGTATCAGGGAATTCAAGCAATTTTAAAGAGTGTTATAAAGTGCCTTTCCAGACAGATACTTACAAGCACAGGCATCTTAATGGTGTGGCTAGTTCACACATAGATTTTCCAACAAAAATTAAAAGTCACTGATAAATTTAATACTATCCTCATACATCTCTGGAACTTGGCTTCACAGTTGAAAATCTCCAGTCTGGCTGCAAATTGTGGAGTCCAATTGCAGACAACTGGGACTCTGTTGGTGGGGACATTTTACTGAAAATTTCTACTCACAGTGTTTGTTTGCTTTGTGTTTCCTGACTGTGTGCTGGTTGCTCAGATATACTGCACCATTTGGTGTCACAAGTCCAGGATTGTGCTGCTATCAAGACACCTTATAAAAGGGACAGTGATGGAGAAAGACTAAGGTCACAGAGCCTAGATTGAAATCGACCTTATACTTAGTTGTGACATCTAATTCCTCCCCTTCTCAAACATGAAGGAGAAAAGAGTGTTTTAAAATATACTAGTGTTTTAAGCCTCACTAAAAAGAGGGTCTTATCTACAGATGCATAGACTGGATGTCAGCCCCAAAGCCCTTGCTCTCACTAACCTGTGCTGCTTCCTAAGCTGTATGTAAGAGGGGTCAAATCATGACTCTCAGGCCTGGTTTCTTTTACGTGTTGATTCTTGGGCGGATGAATTGAGTCTCTCTGTGGCAGCTCACAGCATCTCTCCTGCACTCTGACCTCCTTTCTCTTTATCTGTGCTCCGATTTCCTGCCTACTTCTAAGATGCCCTGCCATAGACCAAAATAGTCCCTTTATTAACCAATGATATTCACAACATACAGAAAGACATCCCACATCATTTTTACCCAAAACTAATCTTTCTGGAATGTCTATATTTTGAAATATTTATATGCTGAAATTTCTTCTTCGACCTTAAATTGCAACAAACAAAACTCCTCATTTGTGATATATGTATAAACAGATTTGTTTACCTAGCTTCTCTAGAAATGGTTATTTTTTTCAAAACTATGAGATATGTTTTTACTTCAGTTATTTATTAAACAAGCAATTTGCCCACTAGCTAGAGTCATTTGGGAAGAAGAACCTCAGTTGAGAAAATATGTTTACCATATTGGCCTGTGGGCAAGCCTGGAACACAGTTTTTTGATTGATGATTGATATATGAAGGCATAGGTAATTGTGGGCAGTGTGCCCAGGGCAGATAGTTATGGATAGTGTAAATAAGACTGAACAAGCCTTGAGGAGCAAGCCAGCCACTCCTTCCTGGCCTCCGTATCAGTTGCTGACCTCAATGCCTTGCTTGACCTGAGTTCCAGCCCTCACTTCCCTGTTGATAAACTACAAACTGTAAGTTGAAACAAGCCTGTCTTTCCCTAGTTGGTTTTGGTCATGGTGTTTTCCCACAGCAATGGAGACCCTCAGGCACTCTCTGTGAGTTGAGCTTATGATCACCTTGAGTTAGAGTGGAGAGCATGAGAGGAACTGTGAGAGACACTGTGAATGTGTCATAGTCCGATTGGTAGTGTCTGTGCTTTCATTAAATTGAATATGATCTTTGTCTGGAGTTATAAGATTGTCTATATTACAGTTGGCTGAGGAATTTTCCAAGTGTCCCAAATTTGTTCTTGTTCATGCTTATGGGAATCATAAAAACTAAGAGACAACAAATACCCAGCCTAAGTCCATGTTTGATCTGGCTAAACAACCTAGGTGTCTTTTTTGTTAGATTGTTTTATTAGCTAAACATACAGCTTTGTAGAACCAACCAGTAGACAAATTTGGAAACTGGAAGAGACCAACACTAGATTCAGCTTTATATACTAAGACAATCTGGAAACACTGTGATGGGTAGGTTAGGAAATATTATTTGAGGCAACTAGAGCACAGTATGAGCCAAGCAGTACGGGCCTTAAATTCTCAGAGATAAGAGAAAAGTATCTCTTTGACAATTACATATTTTAACCTATCACAGTGCAGGTGAACATAGGAAGGACCTTTGAGTCAGCTATTTTACAGATAATGTAAGATAAATAAAATGTCATTATTGATTCTTTAAAAATTGCAAAAATGAAAGCCCAGAGGATATATTCTAGTGTTAAATGGCTTTTGCATTTATCTTCTATTGTAATGTATTTCAATTTCTTTTAAATAATACAAAAATAATTGTTGCATTAACATCAAAACATTGCTTGAGTGCTTATCCTGTGTTGCTGGTCTTCTGGGCTCTACACTTGTTAACGGGAATGGTCCTTTTCCATGTGGCAAAATAGATTGATGGAAATGGGTTGAGTTAAGATGCAAGAGCTAGTTAGAAATAAGCCTGAGCCATAGGCCAAGCAGCATATAATTAATATAAACTTCTGTGTGTTTCTTTGGGACTTTGGGAATGCTGGTCCAGACGTCAGGGCTAAGCATCTACAGGTGGGTCTGGACCTTGGAGCTAGATGGGCCAGAAACTTACTACATAAAAATATGACACAAAATTCATATTCTTAAAACCTCTTGCTTCATGTGATATGATACAAGATAAATGAAGTATATTAAAAAAAGGCCTTAATTATCCAGAAATTACTTGAAGAAATAGTTCCCCCCAAACAGAATTTTTAGCTTATAAAGACATTATAGCCTTGCAATCTATGAATTGAGCAATCAGATTTTCCACAATGACACACTCAACATGTTTGCTTTATTACTACCAGTGATAGTAGAGAAACACATGTTAGGAAGAAGTTGTGTTATCCTAAAGAAATTTATTAGGAGTTAATTCATCAAAAAGGCCAGTGGTGGTTGAAGTTTCATGTTATTGCTGCTGCTTTTCAAGAATTTACATATTTGCTAATGAGAAAGGAAGCTCAGAGTGAGTTTTTCTCAGAGGGTGTGCCATTGCCTTGTGGGAAAACCCTCCTTCAGATCTATACTTGTGCCAACATCCTGGGACTGTGGTGGATACAGAGAGGCTTCCCAGAAAAGTTATCAGAAACAACCAAAGTTAAAGGCTTATGTTTCTAAGGCAAACTATTACTTCTTTACACTTCAAGTTATAGTTTTTTTTTTTTTAAGACAATTCAGAATATCAGAATTGTTTTTGAAACAACTCTGCAGATTAGCCTTCCTGTTATAAAATGTAACTTTTAAAAGGATTTACTTACAACACAAGGATGACTCTATATCACAATTTTAAGTCAAGATTAGTAGTACTAAACATTTATTAAGGTTTATTATTATGTAACTCATACAAATTTACCTAGAAAGCATTTGAAGATAAATTCTAATAAAATCACAGCTGCTCTATAAACTTTCAGAAACAGTGAATATACATAGCCATTGCTTTTAAAAAGTCATCACTTGGTTGCTAAGGAAACTCATCTTGAGATCAATATGCTCAGATGACGAAAGTGGCGAAGCAAATCCTACAGTTCACAGGACAAAGGGAAGGGCTGTACCCTTGGGGGTGGGCACTGGGAAGAGAACTAGGCGAAGCATGCAGTGAACTAAGTCCCAGTGGAGCAGCGATGTCACCAGTACAGTGAAGAATGAATGGATGAGCAAGAACATAAAAGCACGAGCAAGAACAGAAAGTCAGAGCAGAAAGCTCTGCACACAAGCAGTAAGGGACAGCTAAGCGTTTTTAGGGATATGTTAACTTGTGAGAGATGGAGAAAAGGCAGCAGGACAGGTGAGGTTGGTCTCCTGTGTCTTAGTCGTGTCCTGGAGTATTGATTGCTGCTGTTGTTACTACTATCATCCAAGCCAAGAGAAATCTCTGAAGAAATGGAGACTTGAAGCATCTTCTAGGGAACAGATGTTACCACACACTGTTCTGTTTATTTTCTCCTCAAGCCGAAAGGAAGACTTGTAAATATATTGTAGGAATTAATACAGTTTTCAAACTAGCACCTTATTTTAGACTGCTCAAAATTTGCAAAAACAATTTTGTTGTTAACTTAAAATAAAATACTTTTAGATTCTATAAAGAAAATACTTTTCTGTACAATATTACTTTAACAACAAGCCTTCTTCTGCTCAGTGTGCCCTCTAAACGTTTTGTTACGCGTATTCTAAAATAGAAATCACAGCTGTGGTGATGGCTCAGAGGGTAAGGAGCCACACAGGCAGAAAACCTGAATCCTATTCACCAGACCCATGTAAAAGGCTGGACAGGAGGCTGCTCGCTTGTGAAGGCAGAGACAGGCAAATTCATAAGGCTCCCTGGCCAGGCAGTTGACCTCGCCCAATGGTGAGCTCCAGGCTCCAGTGAAGACTTAAAACCTTTAAATCACAAAGGTGCAACTGGTCAAATGCAGAGAATAACTGATTGTGCTCAGCCTCACTGATAAATACAACCCTATGGCTAAGGCTCAGAGAACCAGGACAGGACGTCTGCTGCAGACAGTACCTTCTATATATGACAGGGAAGACGCACCTACGAAATCTAACAACACTTTACCTAACCAAGACCTAAAACATAACCACACCAATTGATGTGCCATGTGGATGGGGACATTCTAGCAGGGCTTGACTCCTGGAAAAAGGGTTACTAGCAATTACTAGCAGCTGAGAGAAAGAGAATCTGTCTTCTCCAGGAACGAGTTGCCTGATAAGTTAACCAACCTCAAGAAGTCATCCCTAAACACACGAGCATCACTAGATGAACTCCATTGTCCTTATAACTTATATACCTATTTACTTAAATAACCTTGCATACATTCACACATATAATAATTATAATTTAAAAGAGTAGGACATCAGTTTGAGGGTGGGCATGACAGCAGAGGAGATAGATGAAGGAGACAGAGAACAATGTGAATACGGTAATAATGCATGAATTTCTCTAAAAAGGAGTGTAGAAGGTAATTTATACACCAATCTTAAAAAAACTCCATTACAAAAAAGAAAACAAAAACACACACAGATGCTCCTAACGCCAGAAAACTGAGGCTGACACTTGTCTCTGGACATGAGCACATACAAGCTGGGGCTCTTTGGTCTGGCACTCAAGGAAACATCTTCCCCAAATGAATAAAAAGAAAACACTTAGAATTTACATATCTACCTTCTAGACATACATGTAACTTTATCATCAGAAGTCTGAAATTGAGAGAGGAAACTTACAAATTTGTATGCAGTCCGCATAGCAGGGGTTGCCTTGGTCACCGCTGTATTGAACAATGCACCTCCTTTCTGAAAGGAGAGAAATGTTTGTGAAAACTTGTAGCAAACACTCTTGAAAATGAAGCATTGTTGGTAGTACAGAAAAATAATTTCAAGTTACAGACCTATATAATTATGTCCAGAATTTATATTCTATACTAACTTAAAACAGGGTCTATATATTCTGTTTTGTTCTTTTGTAGGTATAAAGCATCTGTTAAGGGTCATTTCATCACTCAGGTTTGGATAGATGAGTAATGTGGACAATACTGAATACAGATGTAAAGTTTCTCAGTAAACGAATATGATGTTTATCAGCTGGTTTGATGTTGGGCAATAAAGACTTTTCCTGCTAAAAAAAAATTACTAATGAACTATGTTATCCAATAAAATTCCCATCCAATCCTACCACTGCACCTTAGTCTTTTCTTTGCTTCTGCTGTTGTGGCATTGATGATAGCAACTTCTAGAAGAAAGGATTTATTACATCTCACAGGTTAGAGTCTATCATCAAAGGAAGCCAGGGCGGGAGCTCAAGCAGGAATTAGGGAGGAATTGCTGCCCACTCAAGCTCAGATTCAGCTGCTTTCTTAAACCTCCAAGACCACCTGCCCACGGTGGTGCTGCCAACAGTAGGCTGGTCCATCAATCACTAATCAAGAAAATATCACACAGACATGTGCACAGGCCAATATGAGAGAGGCATTTCCTCTACCGAGGCACCCTCCTCCCAACTGTGTCAACTTGTTAAAAACTAGCCAGCACATTGGTGTTCTGGAGGATAATACAAAAAGAAAGGCAGATGTTGGCTTTAAAGAAGCCTTTTCCCTATGAACTAAACATTTTCATTTTAAATTTCCTCTTATAATTACCAATAAAACATAAATAATAAAAAAATACTCAAAGTATGATCAAATATACACATTTCAAATTAAATAGTGTTAAGGGTAGCCAGAGTACTTTCTCTGAACTTTTCTCCACATCTTCTAAAGGGAAAAAGATGAAACCACAGGCTTACCTTGACTGTATGCACCCACTGTTGATATGACCTCGGGCTCCCTGGAACATATAAAAATTAGATGCCAGGAATCAGTGTTAAGAAGTGAAACTAGAAACCACAGTTGGCCTGTTGGTTCTGCTGTAAAAGTGACTCTGGTGTTGTAAGAATGAGTGAACTGTACCAGAGCAGTCAGGACTTACATCACACAAGCACTGGTCTTTATTCACATGTGAAGCTAAGGCTTTGCTATAATGTCTCATTTTAATATTTGCTTTACAATGAAAAATATAACCTTTTGAAATTCAATATGTCTATGCTTTTAAAAAGAAACTTTCAATGTCTTATTTGTATTGTTTAAAAACTATGTTTTATATAGTTAGGTTCACTTAAAACATTTCAAGTGTGAAGAAGAACGAAGAAAAAAATGGGAAATGCAAAAAATTATGAAGACAAAACCATTTTTTTGTATTTTTAAATAGTAATGCACATAAATAAGTACTTGTGTTTTAACATAACTAAATGATGCTTTTATCTGTGAAGGTATCCCCTAACTTCCCAAATGTAAAAAAAGAAATAGTTGGAAGGAAATATGAAGAGAGCAAGAGCAAGCATCATGGTCATGAAGAGCTGACCTGACAGAATTACTTCTAACAAAATCTGACAACTAAGGCTGGTGAGATAGATGCTCAGTGAGTAAAGTACCTGCTGTGCAAACATGAGGACTGGTGTTCGATCCAAATAAAAAAGCCAAGTGTGGTGGCACATACATAGGATCCTAGTGCTGAGGTGGTAGGCACAGGCACAGTCCTCTGTAAGACCTACCCCACTTAACCAAGACATATGGTGAGTGACAAATAATATACCAGGTTGTATTTTGGCTTCTTTGTCCATGTGTGTGGTATCCATTCAGACCCCAAAGATACACAAACATGCACCCAAAACTTGTTAATAAACACATTAGTTTGCAAATAACCTTAATTATCTGGTCAATAAAATTAAATTATTAGCCCAAAGAGAAACCCATATCTGGTGGTAGAGCCATTGCTCTAGCAGTTAACAATTTATTCTTGCGTAGGGCACAGTAACAATTCCCAGTACCCAGTACTCCCAACTGTCTATAAATCTAGATCCAGGGACCTAGCACCCTCTTCCAGCCTCTACAGGCAACAAGCAAGAATGTGGTACACATACACACATGCAGCCAAAATACTCATAAAAATAAATTAATAAATAACCTTCCCCCAAACATTAGAAAAAGAAACACACATCTGACAGTCTTTCAAACCAACTGGTTACACTTAGATTTTGACCACCTCCTTAATTTTCACAATGTTTAATCAATCTAATTACAAGAGTAAAAGTCATTAAAAACAAAGTCTCAACAGATTCTCAGTCACTGCTGCACAAAAAAACTCCTTAAGATACAGCATGTTCATTTTATGTGGTTGTATCTCTGTTCTAAAAAGGAAACATACCAAGGGCTAGAGAGATGTTAAAGGCTACAGACTGCTTATGGCTAAGACTGATGAGCCGAGCTGGATCACCAGAACTCATACAGTTGTAGATCAGAACTGAATCCTGCAAGATGTCTTCTGACCTACACATATATAGGGGCATGTTTCATGCACACACATGCACAACTGTTAAATAAATGCAAAACCTCTATCACCCTGCTTCTGTGAATCAGTGCTAGAACAGCTTTCTGCCTGGGTAGTGGAGCATCAGTTCAAAATTGGTACTGTGATCTCAGCCTAGGAGTTTCTTGCTATTTTTGAAGCATTAACAAAAACTGAACACTGAAAAGTGTCTGGTTTGAATTAATTTTATCTTCCAAATGTCTTCCTAATTTAAAAGGAAAACCAGAAACAACTTTTAATTTGTTTTTATTATATATTATAAAATATCTCTTGCTTTGTTTGTTCCTTTTTATTAGAGAAAAAAAATTCAGGGTCCAACAATATCATGGCTTGACCTGACAGATTCAGATATGTATTTCCCCTTTAAAATGCTGAAAAATTCAAGTTAACCAATTTAGTTTTCAAATAAATTTTAATTTATTAACAACAAAAGCATACCTTCATCCAAATTATCTTTACTTTTATTTTTTCTTAACCTTTGAGAAAGGGTCTCATCTAGCCCAAGCTGATCTTAAATTCATTACAAACCGAGAAGGGCCTTTGCCTCCCAATCTTCCCGCTTCTACCTCCCAAGTGCTGGAATAACAGGTGTGTCCCATATTCTCATTAGTTCATATATCTACTTCTTCTTTCTCACAAATGACTGAATGAAAATTATTCATTTAGGAATTGTACATTATTTACAATTATATTGTACAGTGTTTAGTTCTCCAAAATGAATTTAAAAAAATAGGATGGAAAATAGAATAGTATGTTAACACTTAAGATTGAAGAATAACTGTCAACCCAGAAAAAAAATACTAAAGTATCAACTACAAAGAAAACAGTTGTGGTAAAACCTCACAGCAGTTATATGAGGAAGTTAAATGTCTTACTTGACATTATAAGGTTAAGTTCACATTCAGGTCTTTATAGGTCATGAGATGTTTTCACCTCCTGTACGTCTGAGCTACATTTGTCTACTGGAAAGTTTGCTAAGAAGCAGTGCCATGGGAAGGACAAGGTCTCTGCTTGTGGCCTGGACCTCTAGAGTGCAGGGCTACCATGGATGGCACCACTGGGTCTAGTTCCATTAGCAACCAACAAAATTAAGAATCAGATATTTAAAAACTTGGCTCATTGTTTCTTCAACTCTGAACCTCCAACTCTACGACTGCCTTATAACAAAAGAGAACAGATCAAGTTATACAGGGTCTCCCTGTGTCTAGTTTTAAAAGGGATTACCTTGTAAAGGAAAGGAGGTGCTGAAGCCTGTGAAGAGAAGACAGGTCAGCAAAGCAGTAAAGGCTAGATGTGCCATGTCACTGGAAGGAGGGGTTGGAGCACAGGCAGCAAGAGGAGAGAAAGAGAATGATGGAGAGGGAACGGTTAAGTGAGAGGGAGTGAATTAGAGAGCAGGAGAGAAGGATCACAGGAAGGAGCAAGTAGCAGTAAAGACTTCTGGGAATGCCACTGGGAAAACCTACTATTATCAGAGATGATTCCTAAATATACTTAAATATGAAAGTTTAAATAGAGCTGCCTTTTAAAGGGGTCTTTGCTGAACACACCAAATAAAAAGAAAAAAGTGACAAACTTCTATTATCTTTTCTATTTCAAACCCTAATGAACCACTATTTTTTAAGAACATCATCTATATATTTCTAAGACAATTCAAAATACAAATAAAATAGCACTTGACTGTCATAATCTTTAAAAATACTTTCTTCTTCACTCCAATTAATAAGCATTGGAGTGCATTTTCCTTTTGGGTATTTGCTCTCTTAGATTAGACTATGGGATCTGGAAATTATTTTAATTATAATTAAAACCAATAAACAACTGGAATTAAGAATAGAACACTAAGTTAGATGCTAACCAAGACCATATATGCCTGTTCTTCTCTAAGCACTAATTTTAGTTGAAAATAATAAAAATAAAATGAATCAGTATGCCATATCTACTCATGGCAGCCTTTAACTCTCCTTATTTCTTCCATTTCTGGACCAGCACTTATTACTACAGAATTTAAGTGTACGAAAGGATCACAGCTCTACCTATTACTGTCACAAGATGTCATCTTCAATTCTACAAAAGCCACCAGCCCCACAGGTCATAAAGATAATGAGACGGCAGCTATGTAAATACTGAGTAGATGCCTCAAGCAATTTGTCCATAAGCTGACAATATTTTCCTTGTCTGAGTTGAAAAGTCAAAAAGCATCAATTTTATAACAAAAGTTCCATTGAAGCTAAACCTCTGCCCATGAGCTCTGTGAAGCCACATTCAGCTCTCTTGCTGAGTCAGACAAACTAACTTTGCCCAGATCAGGGAATCCTGTGAGGTGTTGCTCTTCTGCTGGCTTAAGCCCTATAGTGGGCAGCCATGCTCATTTTTGAAAGAACAAATTCTCTTCACCTGTTTATTTCTATGCTTTCTGGCTGACAATAATATTTAAGAATAAAGTTAAGGTGTGAAACCTGAAGATATGTACTTAGTACTTTTGATCTTCTCAATTCTATTAACTACTCAAACACAGACTAAGAGCCTGGCTTTCACAGAAAACCAACAAAGAGGTCAACAACCAAATCAAGACACAGAGAGAAAATATGTTGTCCACTTGGGTCTCACAAATACAGAGCAGCGGACTCAGCAATCCTGCTTGAAGGAATCACTGAGACACTGGAGGATTCAAGGAAAAGTCTCTGCATGCCAGGAGTATCTACTACAACATCTGCCGACAACCTGCCAACTCATAAATCATTCTTTGCCTAGATAATTCCAACACTGGATATTTACATTTGGAGGGCATTCTATTTTTTGAATGGTAAACTCAAAACTTTGCTAATCCTACAGTCTGCAGACCAAAAACTTTAATGATTCCCACGTAACACTTACTGAAACAGGAAGTATGTGGAGGAACCCTAGTACTTTCTGCTGGACCACACGACAGTGCACCATTGCAATCCGAATCTCAGTCCCAAACTCAGACACAATCACAAACCATCACTCACCACTTTCTATTGGTGGAGAAGGATAAAGGATATAAATTAAACGGAATTCTGATGTTTATTTTCAATAACACTAAGAGATCATTGGAGCCAGTAACTATCAAGTTATGAGATAACTTTCCTTCCTTTATCATGACAAGATGAAAATCATGCATAAAACATTGTATGTTTAGGAGAAAATGATTGTTTATAAAAATACAGATATTAGAGACAGGTACAAAAATAAGATGTGTAGAAAATGGATAATAACATTCAAAATTGTCTTTACCTCCACAAAAGCCACCGGAAGTGATCTCTTCTTCGAATATATCAGAGAAACCCCTTCCTGCATTAAGCTTTGCCAGTCGACCATCAATAAACTGAAATTTAAAAGTTTCAAATGTTAATCTTTTCATATGTTTAATAACATTAAAATTAACAGCATATACAAAAAAATGAGAATAGGTATAATAAAAGTGAGGATGTTTATAATATCCACAAGAATCATACTATTAAGTTTACTTAATAAGAAAACCATATAATACATATAATTCTGTGTATAGATACACATATATAGCTTTAATGAATTTATCTCATTTGAGCTGACAGTTTCCCCAAGAGCCAAAGACCACATAACAAAACCCACAACACCAGTCATAAGAAGCCATCCTTTGAGTTGGCCAGTGCTGTGCAAGAGACTCCCAGGACACACAGCCCATTAGAATTGCCTTTTATTGCCCCCAAAGGTGGAAGGTAAATCCCTACCTCTGACCATGCACTTCAGAAACAGGGCCAGGAGGTTGGTAAGCTGGAATTGACTTGAATGTCTCTTCCCCGAGGACTAGCTCTCTTAATATTACAGGGTACCATAAAGGTTTCAGAGGAGAGAGGTTCCAACAGTTCTGTCCAGCATGGCATAACAAGGGTGCACTAATGTCACACATCCCATGTAAACACCAGCTCTCTGTTAATACACACTCAATAGGAAGGGACCTATGCCAAGGCTGGAAATGTAGATTACTACAAGTGATCGCAAAGTCATGGTTATTGGAGAAGAATCTGTAACCACTAACTTATTAATAAGCAAGCAAAGTTCTAACAATAATGTAGAAACATTTGTCCTTATACCCACAGACAATCATAGTTCTCACCCTTATTAAGTAAGCCTTTCTTTGCAACAGATGGAGACCACTAAAGCAAACTACAACCAAACAAAGTGAAGAACTATGGAGACCAGTGCCAATGGATACATCTAGAAATCAAGTCCCACACCTAGGGCTCACAGAATATTGCAGAAGATGGGGTAGAAAAGATTTAAGAGCCAGAGGACCCGTGAAGTTTACTGTGTGGCTGTGTCTCCCAGTAATATCAAAAGCTACACTCTTAAGTCTCAGCAATATGACTGAACAAACATGAGCTCAACAAAAATGTCATCAATGGATATGCCACAGCAGATGTCGCAATTCTACACAAAGGGCTATAGGTGATTGAGTAAAGCTGGGAGTGTGAAAGGTGGTCTTCTCAAGGGATGAGCACACCAATTTTTTCAGTGCCAAAAGGTCGACCCTGAAAACACTCTGTGACAGTTTGACTAGGTATGATCCCTAGAAACTTCTGTGTTTGAATGCTTGGTCTATACCCAGTGGCACTATAGGAGGTGTGGCCTGGCTGGAGAAAATATGACCTTGTTGGAGGAGGCATGTCACTGTGGGGGTGGGCTCTGAGGTCTCATATGCTCAAGCTACATATAGTCTGTGACACAGTTCACTTCCTGTTGCCTGTGAATCAAGATATAGAACTCTCAGCTACCTTTTCAGCACTATGCCTGCCTGCATGCTACCGTGATAACGGACTAAATCTCTTAACTGTAAGCCAGCCCCAGTTGAATGTTTTCCTTTATAAAAGTTGCTGTGGTCATGTTGTCTCTTCACAGCAATATAAACCCTAATTAAGAAACATTTATACAAGTAACATTATAAAGACTGAGCCTGTAAAATATATATATATATATACATATATATACATATATATACACATATATATATGTATATATATATATATACACACACACACGCACATACATGCAGTAACAGTGAAAAAAAGCCATGATTTGAAAAAGAGTGAGTAGGGGTGTATGGGGGGATTTGGAAGGAAAAGCAGGCAGGGAAGATTGTAATTATAATATTTCAAAAACAAATATTTTAAAATGTTACTCATAAAATATTAATAGATTAATAGTGCATTCTGTCACAGAAATATGCATATATGTGCTGTACACACACACAAGAACATTCTCAAACAATGCAAAGAGTAGGTACTTGGTGAACAGCTGTTTATCAGTTCAGTCACAAGTGAAAACAGTGGACACATGCTTGCAGGCTGGTCAGTCAGTATTCCTTGATATCACCTGATAATAACAGTGCTCAGCCCACCAAAAAAGAAAAAGAAACTTTGTCTAAAAGTTTGATGCCTGGAAGCATAACTGAGTACCAAGAAATTCTAACCATTTGATAATAAAATAAATACAGTTTTCATGACGTGCAGTACAACTGTTGGTTAAAGAATCAGACTTAGGATTATTAGTTTAAATATCAAGGAAAATATTGTTTCAGGTCTCTTTAAATAATAGTTTTCAATGTTCTTAAAGAAGAGAGTGGAGTGAGAAATACAACCTCCATAGGCCCCTCAACATCCTTGCCAAGATGAGTTAGTTGCCCTGGACAGTGCACATGTGTTCAAATTAGAGCAGTATGTATATGGAGGCCTTCAAGTATTGGCAGTGTTGAAAAATACTGCAGATATTAATATGACCAGTGCAGGGACAGTATCATTAACATATTAAATACATATGCATTGCTGGCACTTGTTTAATTCTGCCTATTTATAGAGTATTGGGCTAATAATGACAGTCAGTTGTCTCTAAGGCTTTCCTGTATCTTTCATGCAAGGGCATATCATAAAATATTTTAGATGCTTTTTTAAGATGTAAATAGTAACACTGGGTTTTAATATTCATTCCAAAGTTAACCCTCTCTATAATTTTAATTCTAGAAATTTTAACATATTGGTTTGTGTGTTTTTTCAAGACAGGATTGTTCTGTGTAGCTGGTCTGGAACTCGATTTGTAGACCAAGCCAGCCTTAGACTCACAGAGATCTGCCTGTCTCTGCCTCCTGAGTGCTGGGATTCAGGCATGCACCACTATCACCCAGAAAAATTTAAATTTAACTGAATTAAAATTAAGTAACTTGACTTAAAAATATTCATAGGGTTCACAATTAATCTATTTGTAGAGATTAAACCAAAAATCATTGAGAAGAGTTTCACAGAGCAATGCAGTATTCTTCAGGCCACTTACTGTGTAGGCTTTACCAGCTAAAATATACAGCTTTCAAAAAACCTTTTACAGAGACAATTAAAGGGAAATAGCAAATAAGTTAATATATAAGTTAATAAATGAAGAGTCATCATTTTTATTATCATACACTTTTTAATCAAAAGTGTATAATGATAGGTCTAAACAGATACAGTCTAACATGACAGTCTCAGCTTTTTTATATCTTGAGTTACTCTTAAATCTTCTAATACTTTGAAACAGAGACCAAAGATTACCCATTTTATGCATTCATAAGTAGAGCATGCAGAAAGGCTCCTGTGGTATACAGAGGTGGCAAGTGAAAGCCAGCAACAGAACTCTGTCATATAACCACTTTATAATCTTTAGCTATGTCTTACCACTAAGATTCTGTTTTTTCAACAATTAAGGCCTAGTAAGTTTTGAGTTCCGCGCCTATCTCTCGCCCGCGAGGAAAGACACGTGACACACACGCTTAGGATCCTTCTGCAGTATAACTTTAATATATCTTTGGGGGAAAATGAAGAGGAAGGCAGAGAGAGGAGGGGGCAAAGAGGCCGCCGCGGCGCGGGAACCCGCAGCGACAGGCCCCAGTGAGGAAGAATAAGGCTAGAGAGAGAGAGCTAGGCCCCGGCGTGGTCTGGGCCGGGCCATTTGCCACGTGGCCTTGGGCCCGCGTCCCAGAAACCAGGCCGGGCTGGCGTCCGTGCGCACGGCGGGGCGGAGAGAGAGAGGGGAGGAGAGAGAGAAAAAGAAAAAAGGGACCACGAGGTAGGAAGACCCGGTTTTAAGAGGACCAAACGGCTCTTGCTTTAGACGAAACACTCTCCTATTGGTCGTAGTTCAGAATCCCATGACGCCACGGGAAAGGCGGAGAAACCAGACCAGTCTCGCGAGAATACCAAGCGCATGCGCTCTCTATGACTCAGGCGGGTTGGCCAGCGCCAGATAATGGCGCCACCTAGCGGAGCTGGAGCCAGTGGCCTCCAACATCTCACCCTTCTCAAATATTAAGCAAGAGAAAGTCCTAAAAGAGGGTGGAGACAGTGATCATCTCCCAGAACACATTGTGGACTTGCGTGGGGGTCACCCCTAATCCCTCGACAGATCGAGATGCCCCTAGCCTGTCCTCTGCCTTTTGCTGGGAAGGGGGTTAAGGCAGGTACCCTTATGCAAGACGATGTGCCTCCCGGGACATAGGTATGTCCCCTGTGATGCCCTTGGCTCAGCATCCCTCTTAGGACACGGGCTGAACGCTCCACCCAGTGTGTAGGAGCTGTCTAAGCCATAATATCTCCATTGCTTTAGCATAATTAGTCATACCTCTATCGAGGTTTCTGAGTCTAGAGCCATTAAGGCTTGAGCCGAAACTGCTTTGTTTCTCTGACTTTGGATTCTGAACTTGCAAACCGTCTAGAGAAGAATGACTAGTCCTCCGCAAAAGGCCAGGTCAGACATATCCACCCCCACCCACTTTTTGGAGTAGGGGAAGAAGAGGGGATTTATGGAGTGAGCTCTCTGGTCAGCGACAGGTCTAGCCGAGTGGAATTGGCCTGGACGATCGCCACTTGCAGGTCACGAAGGGTCTGTTCAAACTTAGACGACCAATTCTGTAAGAAAGTTGAGAGAGGCTTTTCGAAAGATTAGTTGTCTTTGTAAAGTTTTTATATTGAATAGAGGTTATGTATAAGCCAGCAAGTTATTGTTCACACCTCAACTGTGTCAATTATTGGGGTGGACAATTTGTTAACCGCCTGTGCAGTCTGCACTATTTTGAAAGTGCACCAGCTGAGGCAGTCACTGAGGCCCCTATGGCAGCTGTGACAATGAATTTTATAATACCAGCAGAGATTCTGAAATCTCTTTTTTGTCTAAATGGCTGTGAGTTACTGGGGAACCACGGTGGCGTGGGCACAAATCGTGGCATGTGGGCCGTTGCTGCAAAGAAATAAAGCTGAGCATCTCAGCATAAGGCATAAAGGCAATTATCAAATTTGTATCTAAATTTGTCTATAATTTCTGAGGCATTGTTAACAATCTAAATAAATGGTGGCCAGATTGGGAGGAAATGAAAATATTTTAGGCGTGGCCCAACCTATATTTTTGGATTGGCAACTGTTATATGGTAAAATTGAATTTTTATCTGGCCTGCCTGAGCAAAAGGAAGCCAATTTTGGTTTTATTAAACTCTGTTTCCTTTGTCAGGCTGCCGAGAAATTTTTAGTAATATATCTGAACTATTTTTAACTAAAACATAAACTTCTCTCTAACCCCAAACTTCTATTTTCTTTAAAGCTATGTCTAAATCTTTATACATCACCGGCATTGGCAGAGGGAAGGTGGGCATTATCTTCTACTGCTGTCACCAAACACATCAACTGGAGAAGGCGAAGGTTCTTTTTCTTGTAATATTTTTCTGGTGAGGCGCTCTGGGATCCAAACTGGATTTTTTTCATCCTGTGGAAAAACACAGACAGCTCCCCGGGATCTTATTAAAATAGGATCCGGGCCTTTCCATTTATTTTCTAAAATATCTTTCCATTTTACTAGCTCTTTTGGCCGTTGTGGTTCTGAGCAATGTCGCTCAGCAGCATTTTGATATTTATCATCAATATTTAAGAAATTTATGGTAAACAACGCCAAGGCAATTGACACTCTTGGTGTTGAGGGCAGTTCTACTCCCCCTCTTTGTTTTAATAAATAGGATTTTAAGGTCCGATGTGCACGTTCAATAATGCCTTGTCCTTGAGGGTTGTATGGTAACCCGGTAAGGTGTGTTACTTGCATTTGTGCACAAAATTGGGCGAATTTTTGGGAGCTGTAAGCTGGCCCATTATCAGTCTTGAGATAAGCTGGTTTGCCCCAGGCGCTCCATGCCTCTAAGCAATGTTGAATAACATGTATGGTGTTTTTTCTTGTAAGCGGTGTGGCATGAATAATATCTGAGCATGTATCAATAGAAACATGTATAAATTGAAGCTTTTCAAAGGATGGAACATGTGTCACATCTATCTGCCATATTTGTAATGGTGAAATGCCTCTTGGGTTTAAGTAACTGAAAGGCATTTACCACATAATGGGAATCAGACACAATATTAAGCAGACAATCAAACTTTTGTAAAACTTCTAACACAATTAGACATTTAACTATCTGGGGTGATTTTTGACCAGACACAATATTAAGCAGACAATCAAACTTTTGTAAAACTTTTAACACAATTAGACATTTAACTATCTGGGGTGATTTTTGACCAAAATCTTTGAAAAATGTCTGTGAATTTATAATATAAGCACCCCTTCCATTTCTTGAGCCATCTGTATATACAGTTAAGCCATCTTTTAAAGGCACTGAGGAAGTAACACGTGGATATACCACAGGGTGATAAGCCAAACTGTAACAAAGGATATTTAGGATGATTATCAATTTTTCCAGGAAACATCAAACAAAGGCTTTAAATCTGCAGTGGGAATTTTCAAAAAAGGTCTAAGCCAATTAATATATTCTATGGAGAAGTGGAGGGCTTAAAAATATGTTTTCTAGCAAGCTGTTCCACAACAGGCTCAATCACTGCCTTAAGCTTGTCAGAGGTCAGTGGCCACTGAGGAACTCATACCGGCACCTCTGTCTTTTAAGGTATAGGTCGTGCTGCCTCAGTGGCGCCTAAGAAAAACCTAGGCCCTGTTTTTGCCTATGAATCTTGGGCGTGGTTTGTCTTTGTCTCAACCGCCCCAGGCCCTGTCTTTCCTCATATCCCATCTTTTTTAAAATCTCCTGTGCTTGAACCGAATATTCATTGGACAATACTAGCCCTAGCTCTTGCATAATATCCCGTCCCCATAGATTTACTGGTAGTGGGAGGACGTAGGGTGTGAACCAGCCTTTTTGACCTTCCTCTGTTCTCCATGCTAGAGCAGATGAACTAACTTTGGGGTGAGAGGCATACCCAAGGCCTTGTAAGGAATGAGAAGACTCAGTAGTGGGCCATGATTTTGGCCACCAGTGGGAGGAAATTATGCTCTTGTCTGCGCCCGTGTCTAAAACCCCTTTAAATTTTTTATCTTTAACCCAAAGAGTTAGGCTAGGTCGCTGTCTCAAGTCAACCAATAAATAGACTGAGTCTTGTCTTGAAGAGCCCATTGTGAGGCCTGTTGTGGTGTCTGATCTATAAGCGGGGAGCAGAGCTAGCTGTGCTATTTTATCTCCAGGATTAATGGTGAACACCCCAGTAGGACAGGAGCATAAGGCTTGAATTTCACCAGCATGCTGATGATCTATTAAACCGGGGTGAACTACAAGTCCCTGCTTAGTGAGGGAGCCTTGCCCCAACAGTAACCCTATACATGCTTTGGGGATTGCCTCAGGCAGGCAGACAGGTACAGGCTGCACTCCCATTTGTGGTGTCAGTAAGAAGTGGGAGGAGGCACACAAGTCCAGTCGGGCTCTCCCGGAGGGCTCACACTCTTGCTTTTCCTGACAAACTTTGCCCCATACTTTTGCGGGCCCTGGGACATGGGGCCCACTATCTCGTTTTTTGGCTCTGTAGTCTCTAATGGTGGTAAAATTCTCCCCTTAATATCTCGGACTGAGCGGCACTGATCTGTTCTATGGTATCCTTTACTACAACGAGAGCATAAGGAGGGGGTAGGCCCCTCAGAGACACAGCATTCCTTTTTAAAATGGCCGGGCTTGCCACATTTAAAGCAAACTCTCTTGGCGGGATCCATTAGAGGGCGCCTCTGGGACTGCAAAATGGCTGCAGCCAGACCGGCGTTAGTTAGGGGACCGCCAAGCTCTCGGCATACCCTTAACCAGTCTTGTAAACCTTTATTTTTTCTGGGAGCTATTGCCATACGGCATTCTTTGGTAGCTTGTTCAAATACCAGCTGCTCTATCAGAGGGGCAGCCGCCTCTGGGTCACCAAAGATTCGACCTGCTGCCTCTGTCATGCGAGCTACAAAATCAGAAAAGGGCTCTTGCGCACCTTGAATGATCTTAGTTAATTGACCGCTCCCTTCTCCCTTTTTGGATAAAGCCTTCCATGCCCTAATGGCTGTATTAGCAATCTGCTGATAAGCTCCCCAGGGGTAGTTAGTCTGATCAGCCGCGTGTGGTCCCTGCCCTGTCAGCATCTCAAATGTCCAGAGCTGTTGTTCGGGGGTAAGCGCAGTAGCATTGGCCCTAGCCTGTTCTTGAGCAGCCTCGTGCCATAAAGCTTTCCATTCTAGATATTGACCCATACTAACCAGGGAGGCCTTAGCAACTGTCTGCCAGTCGGCAGGCGTCATGGCTGACAATGCTAACCTGTCCAGCTGAGCAACCGTAAAATTGGCGGTTACACCATACTTTCGGACTGACTCGGCTAGTTCTTTAATCTGAGCGTATTCTACAGGAGCATGTATCCGTCCCCCTTCCGCTGCTTCAAACACTGGATAGGCCAAGCTGAGCTTTTTCTTAACCTTCTCGGACAAAAAGGACAGGGTCCCGGCTCGTCCCTCATAAGGAGGGGGAGCGGTAGACATTGGCCGTGTAGGTTTGACGGTCAGTTGTCGTTTTCTAACTCTTACATTCTGATCCTCGGGGGGAAGCTCATCAGGATAATATCCCTCTGTAGCTGCCTCTTCTTTTAGTTCACTCTCCTTATCTGGGCTCAACTCATCGTCTCCTGATTGCTCCGATGTATCAGAGCCACTAGAGGAGCCATACTTTAAATCTAAATTTTCAAGTTTCTGTATCGGGTCCAGAGTGGTGGATCTAGGCTTTAGTTTCTGGTTTCCCGGCTCCCTCAAATTCTTTATTTCATCGGGGGGTTCTTTTTCTTTATGAAGTAATTTCTGGTTTCTTAATTCTCCCATCCTTATGGGGTCTTTTTTCTTTGTATTACGGCGCGCGCCTAACCTCACGTTGCGTTCGGTTTCTGACATGCTGTTTTGAACTTTCTTTATCTCGCCTCGCCCTTTAGCTATCAGATCTTTATAAGCCTTGTCTTCTACAAAGTTCTTTAGGGTAGGCTGTGCCAAAGACTGGGAGGATCTCACAGACCGGTAAAAACAATACGCAACCCCAAACAGTAACACTGTTAAGACAAGCACCAAGGCCTCAAGAAACCTTTTCCAGGGCGGGAAAAATCCCAAAACAAAGTCCAATTCAGACATACCTCTCCGAGCAACTTGTCCGCAGTTCTGAATCCTGACGGTGCAAACGATGTAAATTTCCCGGGATTTCGGCACCACTTGTTCCGCGCCTATCTCTCGCCCGCGAGGAAAGACACGTGACACACACGCTTAGGATCCTTCTGCAGTATAACTTTAATATATCTTTGGGGGAAAATGAAGAGGAAGGCAGAGAGAGGAGGGGGCAAAGAGGCCGCCGCGGCGCGGGAACCCGCAGCGACAGGCCCCAGTGAGGAAGAATAAGGCTAGAGAGAGAGAGCTAGGCCCCGGCGTGGTCTGGGCCGGGCCATTTGCCACGTGGCCTTGGGCCCGCGTCCCAGAAACCAGGCCGGGCTGGCGTCCGTGCGCACGGCGGGGCGGAGAGAGAGAGGGGAGGAGAGAGAGAAAAAGAAAAAAGGGACCACGAGGTAGGAAGACCCGGTTTTAAGAGGACCAAACGGCTCTTGCTTTAGACGAAACACTCTCCTATTGGTCGTAGTTCAGAATCCCATGACGCCACGGGAAAGGCGGAGAAACCAGACCAGTCTCGCGAGAATACCAAGCGCATGCGCTCTCTATGACTCAGGCGGGTTGGCCAGCGCCAGATAATGGCGCCACCTAGCGGAGCTGGAGCCAGTGGCCTCCAACAATAATACTCAGGAAAATGCTAAGTAAACAAGTTATTTTTAATCCCTTTTACCAGTGAATTTCCAATTTTAATCAACTATGAGTTTCCTGAGAACCAGGCCACTGTGTTGTCCATGTATGCATCTTCAATACCAGGATATTGCAAAAGTGCCTGGCATCCAGTTATAATTACTGCTTTAGTTTGCTGCTCGTTGCAGACACAGTGTCTTGCTCTGCAGCTGAGCTGTGCAAATGGACCCAGACTCACAGTTGAAATCGGACGCAGCTGAAGGGATAAGGAGTATTCAGAAGTGTTAAAGGTCATACATCTCACTTGGCCTTAAAGGAAAGAATCACACTGACATACAGAATCAACATTTTATCTGAGGATCAAAGTTGCTGCTAACATGATATTGGTGTCTTCACTGTATATAGTAAGTGATTAACTTGAAAATAAGACAGTTAAAGACATATTTAAAATTTTACTTGCACGTTTTAACACCACAATATAAATCAAATTAAAGTGATCTAATTTCATGGACAAAGATCATCTTTTAAAGTATTGGGTGAAAAGAAAATGATAAATTTAAAGCAATATATTACTGGCAAAGAGAACCCACGAAGGCATCCTTTTAAAGGGCCTAATTTGTTCTAAAAGATTAAAAGTATAAGACTTTAAAAAAGATTTTCCTTTTTGTTTATGGAACAGAATCCATTTATTTTATTAAATGAGCAGAATAGTTTGAGTCAAAAAAAGGGAATCCTCAACTATGAAGGGATTGTGAACTTCTGAGAAAGAGTAACTAGTTTATATAACTAAACTAGTGAGTTGAGCCAAAAGAAATTAATCACCTGGTATAGCCATGTGCTATCACTGACTGTGCAAACATCCTGCCTATGACAATCAGACGCTTCTCAAAGTACACAGTGAGGGGATGTGTTCACATTCACATATATTATAAATACAGACAGGCAGGCATTGACAGCAGGCATAGATGGAAAGCGGTATTAATGGGAGGCGTGCTGACTATGACAGCCGCCCCAACTCCTTAATTACTGTGTATTTCAATAGCAGCTCTTCCTTCTTTCTGACTTGATGTGGCCCACAAGCACCCGCTCCGCTAGCTCCACTGAGTTAGCAAGAGAAAGGAACAGTTTTAGGTGCAGCTGCAAGGATTATGAACTTACAGAAATGAAAAAGAACTGATTTCTGTTGAAAAGATGAGTCCACAATTCATTGTTTGAGGGAGACTCTTTCATTTAGCAAGCATATATTTTCACATAACTAGAAGACAGCTTCGAAAGAATTGTTTTTGACTTTTTGTTTTGTTTTCTTCTGTTTTTTTTCTTCCTCCTAGTAATGAATGACAAGTAACTGTCAACAGTAGTGACAGATACAGCATAAAATAGGAACGACTAGATTTGTAATACAATTTGAAACCTGCTTTAAGATGGCATTCTGAACTGTAGGATTTTTAAAATATAAGTTATAAAGTGCTAAACTGACATGGGGCTAAGGAGACAGCTTGGTGATAAGTGTTTTTACTCTAGAGGTAGAGGCAGGTGGACCTCCATGAGTTCCAGATCAGTCTGGTCTGTAAGTGAGTTCCAGGACATCCAGGGAGGGCTACCCACCCATGCATACAAGCTGACAAGTGCACTATACAGCATCTTCAAGACAACAGAGACTGTGAATAAAATAAGCAACAATTTCTATTCTAGATCCCCAATAAAGGCAAGAAGTAGATTTTGTTGGCCCTTACAGCATGTCATGGAATAGTGAGACAGGTCATCAGACAAGCATTCTTAAGCAGCAAAAGAGCTTCTTGCCCCACTTTTGAGGTTGATATCACTAAAATATGTCTAAACCTTTTAGGTCTTTGCACAGCTGCTTTGTAGGAAACTGGTTAGAAGAAATCACTGCTTTTAAGTCACTTCAGCTAGTCATATTAGTCATGAAACCAAAGCATGAAAAAGGAGGTCATAAATTTGTAAAAGAACCAGGTGGGTATTTGGGAAGGCTTGTAGGGAAGAATAAAAAAGGGAAATTAGGCAATTATAATCAAAACATAAAATAATTCAGAAATAAATTGAATTTCAAGATAAAGTTAAATAGAGAATTAATTGAAAATGTAATAGAGTTTAACATTTAGACATCATGGCAAACTTTTTCCTAAAACTTTTTTTGAAAGTATTGCTCTGGTCAGATCCCCAGAGTACACTTGAAATGAAGGTGAGCTGCAGAGCTGCAGAGCTCTTAGAGGTACATGCATGCTCTTCTTTACTGGGCGCCCCACTTGGGAGGTTTCCAGAACAAACTGAAAAATCCAAAAGCAAATCATTATTAACATTCTATTGCACTGATTGTCTATACTGCACAAAAAAATCAACTGAAATATTGCAATCTATCTACCAAAATTACAATGCTGTCAATAATTAGATTTTAAATTTTGATATTTAAAATGTAGCATGATTTGGAGGAAAATCCTAAGAAATCTCTGTGGCAGGAGTAGCAGTTACTAGTGTAGCTCTTAGTAAGTCTGGTGGTCTGAGAAAGAATGAGCCCCACAGCAGGCTATGGAACTTTCATATGATGGGAAAGATTCTTAGTGGTCTAGCTTGAGAAAGTGTGTCACTTGGGTGGGCTCTGAGGTTTTAAAAGCCCATGCCAGCCCCTCCCCTCTGCCTTCGGATCAGGATGTAGCCCTCAGCTACTGTTCAGTGCCCTGCCCAAATTCTGCCATGCTCCTTGCAGTGACATAAATGGACTAAAATCTGGACCTGTAGGTCAGTCTCAAACACATTCTTTTATAAGAGTTGTCATGGTCATTGTGTCTCTTCACAGCAGTAGAGCTCTGACTAAGGCAGGAGGTCAAGAAGCGGGCAAAGGTGTTGTTCTTTGGTGCTGATGTGGCCATCCTGATTCTGAATCTGGGCCACATACATTGAGATCACACAGCAAACAGATCCATACCTCCAATGCCCTTTACCCTGGAAGAAAATAACCATACTTCAAACATTACATCCTGTTAAAATCTCTTTGCTGGTGCCTCTCAGGTACCAAAATGACTAATCTAAAAAAACTAAGGCCTTGAGAGCTAAGGAAAAATAGTGTTCCAAATGAATCAAAAGTCCTTAGTAAATACGTAGAAATTGGTTTTGTGAAGAGAAATGTTAACACGACTCCAGCCACAAACTCTAGGATCAACAATGGTGTCCTGCTTGCGAGACAGGCCAGTCCAGTGTTGGCACAAAGCTTTGGGGAGTAACTAGCCAATATCTGATTTGACTTAAGGCCCTCTCCACAGGACAGATCTTATACCCAACACTGCTTGGGTGACCAAGAACCTGAGACTAGATAGCCCAGAGACCTAGGGGAAAACCAATTATTACTGGTCTTAAAAAAAAGCAATAAAATGAATGCCATTGACATTCTGCTATACCCAAATATCAGTGCCTTCCTCAGCCATCTTCACAGAAGCTTCCTGCTGCTGCAGATGGAACAAATCAGAGACTCACAGGCAGATATTATGCAGTGAGTGAGAGGCCTTGGGACACTCAACCCTAAACCAGTGGTCTCCATTAATCTCTCCCCTCAGAGGGGAAGGAGGACACCAGGAGACAAGGCCTCTAAGTTAACATGAGCTCACAGAGACTGGGGCAGCAAGCACGGGGCCTGCACAGGGCTGCACCAGGTTCCAGTTTAGTGTTTTATCGGGACTCCTGAACATAAAATGAGCGGGTCTCTGATTCCCCTACCCTCTCTTGGACTCTTTTCCTTCTGTTGGTTTGTGTTATGCAACGTGCATGTGAGAGATTTTGTTACCTAATTACCTTTGTATAAACTTGAGGACATAATTTCATACAAGGTACAGTTCAGAGGAAGGTTTTTTACTGTAGCCAGAGGCATCTGAAAGACTGCAGAGCAGACAGAAAGCAGTAAACTGAACATGACCTCAGACTGACTGGGCCATGAGAGCAAAGAGAGAGTGGAGAGCAGCAAGAGAGGTAGACATGGGGGTGAGGCCAACTTAGAGAAGGGGGAGAGAGAGGGGACCAAGACAAGAAGACGAGGAAGATTGAGCACAGCCAAATACCAGGGTTATAAGGGAAATGGGAGGGAGGTCCAAGAGCTGGAGATATTTAGGGAAGGGGGTCAAGTGACAGAAACTGGTGACATTGAGAAAACCTGGAGGCCAGCATGCGCTTTGGTGTCTAACAGGCACCACAGACGGTCTTCTAACAGTGATAAGAAAGTGGCTCCCTTGACAGAAGGAAATGGGTGCCAGAATTTGGAGAAGTGGAATTTCCTTTGGACTTGTAATATTTTATTTCTTTTGTGTGTTTTATTATTATCTCGTAGAAGCCTGTTATGTTCTAGTGAGACAGAAAGGGAGTGAATGGATCCAGAGGGGAGGGGTGGTGGAGAGGATGTGTGAGGAGAAATATAATCAGGATACACAATGTGTGAAAGGAATCTATTTTCAATAAAAGTTTAAAAAAAAAAAAGGAAAATATAAACTAAAAGCTTGGGGCTGAAGAGATAGCTCAGTGGTTAAGTTCACTTGCGGCTCCAGCAGAGGACCTAGGTTCCCAGCACCCACATGGTGACTCAGAGACATGCATTTCCAGTTCCAGGAGATCTTATTACTTCTGACCCAACGGGCAGTAGGCACATACATGGTGTACATACATATGTGCAGGCAAAACACTCAGACTAATAAAATAAAATAATGTTTTAAATATAAGAATACCAATTATATAAATTCTAATAGCCATCTTTGAGCTAAAATGTTACTGAGTGGTACAACTCAAATACTACTTAAATACTTCTTATAAATGCTTAGTAAACCTTGACAGGTTACTGGCTTAAATAAGTTAAGTTAAATTAGCAAATATTTAGAAATATCTGATAAACAGAAAGTGGTAATTTAGCGTCTCTATAAATATAAGCTGCACTAACACAGGAGATAAGGAAGGCCAGCTGAGAGCCCAAAGCAAGAGAATTTAAAATGTGGGAAAAGCTCTTGAGTTTCTGATATTGTAAAGCTTGGGTAATGAAATCACTGCAGTGTTCAGAATTCTAATTCAATTACTATGGCCTGAGTACTATCAGGACTAATAACGCAAAAGAACAGTTACTGGACAACCAAACCTCCCTCACTTCTGCTCTGTTTATTTTTCCACAGTAATTATAGCTTTTAAAGTTCCACATATTTAGTAATTTTGCTGCCTTCTTCCTCCCCTTAGGAATGGAAGAGGTTCATTCCAACTCTGCTTTCTGATAAATCCCACCCAAAACACTACCTAACACACAGGGAACATTACACTGTGGAGAAGACCCAGGTGACTGTCTCTAAGAGCACAGGACACTTCATTAGAAATGGGCTGTAAAAGAGGGAGGCATCTGAACCGGTGATTTGGAATCTAAGAGTCAATAACTTGCCTATTTCACAACCTCTCCAACTCTGATAAAGGAGGGCTGATAGTACATTTTGAGTGCTACTTGAGATCAGTTAGCAAAAGATGCCAAACATGTATCTTCTGTCCTGGTATGCTACTTGCTCCAGCAAATTCTTCTGCACCCCAGTCCATATCTCCCTTTGCCTCATTTGCTGTTTTATTTATTTATTTTACCACTGTTGAATACATGCTTGGTATAGTTGCTGTCTTTTGTGCATTTTCATGTACAGTGTCACCTAATGCTGCAAGAGTATAAAACCATCAGTACTAATAATGTATGTGCTGCTCTTAGCTGCAAATCACAGACCAGAAATTGCTAGGATGACAAAGGTCAGCAGGGAAACAAGACGAGTTATGACAATTATTGTGTAGGCTAAAAGCTTTAAAAGTCTCCCCAAATCTCTAGTTAACATAAAAGGAAACCATCTGGCTTCTGACCCATCCCTTTTATCAGACAGCTTCCCAAGTCAGGGAAGAGACCATGTCAGAAAATATAAAAAGCTAAGAATCTCACAGCCTTTCCATCTACACATTACAGGACAAGTGACTTCAACTACAGACAATTTTCAATTTATAATACTACAGCAGTGCAAGCTTTGAAATATTCTATTATATTCAACCCTACAGGTTGCTTATATACTACAATTGTCAGAATATTTTCAGGCCGATTTCACAGAGCAGGCAGCTACTACACAGCTTTTGATTTCATTATTACTAAACATATATTATATAGAAATTAGGATACAGAAGTACTTAAAACATAAACCATATATAATCCATATCATTAAAGAGCCTGTAACTCAAAAAAGTCAAACAAAAGAAATCATGTTATATGGCGCAAATCCAAAACTGTTAACAGGAGAAGGATTTCTGAAAGAATGGGAGGCCAGAGAGACAGATACTAACTCTGCCTTAGGGAGCGACCTGGGAGATATAGAGCAGAAAAGACAAGAACAGGCAGGCAAGCATTTTCATCAACAGTGTATTCCTGGCAGGAGAATGAGCATCCAGTTTCTTAGACCCACAGCATGTAATTCAATCTGGACCACTTGGCTTTTTAACCTCAAAAGTGTACCCAAATTACACATGGTTATCTTGAATATTGAAATAGATTAAAAGAGGCATTTGAGCCTGGTAGTGGTGGTGGTTCACACCTTTAATCCCAGCACTTGGGAGGCAGAGGAAGGCTGATCTCTGTGAGTTTGAGGGCAGCCTGCTCTACAAAGCAAGTTCCAGGACAGCCAAGAGTGTTACACAGAGAAACTCTGCCTTGGAGAGAGATGTTTAAAGACTCGGAAGCATGAAAAGATGGCACAATTTGTCACGGAATACATGTCAAATATGTCTGTATGGCTGGAGCAACAGTATTTTGAGAAGTGTAAAAGACAAGGAGACCAAAAACCAAAGATTTTGTGTTCTGTGAGGGAGCTTGAAACATTAGGCTTGAACTACTCAAAGGAAACTAAGAGAAACAAACAGGATGAAGAGATAAAAACCACAAGAGATCAACCTCCAACAGTAACAGTCTGACAGAACTGTTATATTACTAACATAACAAAGTGGAATCGCTATTTTATTGAAGTTGGATGGTCACAAGACATTTTCTGGCCCTAATGCAATCATTTATATATTTATTTAGTGAACATTATCTGTGACTTTGTTTCCCTTAGATGATACTTAAGTTTTCTTTAATAAAACAGTAATCTTCTTTGCTAATCTCAGAATTGCTGTTTATTCTTTATGGAAGATAACACATTGGTTTGCGGATATTTTAGAGCTTACCATACATGCAAGGAAATGTTACAGATAGATTTTCCTCTGGCTCATTTAAAACTGACCCCAGGCAACACCCTATGTAAGGAACCCCAAGCCAACAATTTAATCAGCTGTGCTCTCAATTTTAGGGAGATCATAATATATTAAGAAAAATAAATCCACCAAGATGACCAAAATGTTAATTTCTTAACATCTATGCCCCAAACACAAGGGCATCACTTCTGTAAATGAAACCCTACTACAGTTTAAATCACATACTGATCTTCACACACTTATAGTGGGTGTCACAGCATGATCACAGCAACTCTTATAAAGAAAAGATTTAATTCAGGTGGCAGCTTATAGTTTCAGAGGTTTAGTCCATTGCCATTATGGTGGGACATGGCGGTGTGTATGCAAACATGTGCTGGGCTAAGAGTACTATATTTTGATCAGCAGGCAACAAGAAACAAACTGTCTGGCCGAGCATGGCGTGAGCATATGTAAGTCCTCAAAGCCAACCTCCACAGTGACATACTTCTCCCAACAAGGCCATACCTACTCCAACAAAGCCACACTTCCTAATGGTGCGACTCTCTTTGGTGACCATTTTCTTTCAAACCACCACATTCTATTCCCTGGCCCCCAAAGGCTTATAGCCGTATCATAATATAAAAATACGTTCAGTCCAATATCAAAAGTCTCCATAGCCTATAATAGTCTCTAACTTATTTAAAAGTCTAAAGTTCAAAGTCTCTTCTGAAATCCATGCAATCTTTTAACAATAATCTCCTATAAAATCAAAATAAAAAACAGACCACATACTTCCACATACAATGGCACAGGACCATACATTACCATTCCAAAACATAGGGAAGGAAGTATAGGGAGGAAATACTGGACAAAAGCAAGACTGAAAAACAGCTGTACAAACTCCAAGCTCTGCATCTCCATGTCTGATGTCAAAAATGACCTTCAGATCTCCAACTTCTTTCAGCTCTTTGGCTGTAACATAATTCTTTCTCTTGGGCTGGTTCCACTCCTAGTTAGCAGCTTTCTTATTCTAGGCTCTGGCATCTCCAAAATCTTGGGGTCTCCAAGGCAATCTAGGCTTTGACTCCAGAGCTTCATGTAATGGACTCTATAGGCCATGCAGAGATACCCCTCACACATACCTTACCTCAGCAGCTTTATGTACTAGCAAAGGCAAATTCCATAGCCTCTTTCTTCTGTCCTTAAAGCTAGTAGCATGTAGCTGAAGCTGCCCATTTCTGCTGCTTACTGGGCCTGAAATGTGACCTCTGTTTCAATTATATCTTCACCAGCTTTCTGTTCTCCATTCTCAATGCATATCTTCACTGGCTACAATGCTGTCCTAGAACTCTCTCTGTAGATCAGGCTGGCCTCAATCTCAGAGATCCACCAGTCTCTGCCTTCCCAGTGCTGGGATTAAAGGTGTGCTCCACTACACCCTATTCTAAACTAGTCTTTAATTTCTTTCATGAAATAGAAATTTAGCTGTGTGGGATTTTGATCTGAGGTCACTATTCTATTCCATTTCTTAATCTGTTAATCTTCCTGAAAACAGAATTTAGCTCCATCCCACTTCCCGGTACTCTTTTTCTCCCCAAATCTTACATTTTCTTCTTCCTTTCCATTTTAAATCTTTACTAGAGATTTCTTCTGCCAATGGAAGGCAGACTCTTTAGAAAAGGGCAAAAGGCAGGCATATTCTTCACTAAATACGACAAGATCTCTAGGCAACATACTAAAATACTCTTTTGAAACCTCTTGAGCCAGCCCCCATAGTTCAAATCACTCTAGACAACACTGTCTTCCATACTAGTACAGCCCATTTAGCAGAGCTTAAAGCATCCTTTGCTTTCCTAACCTAAAGAACCAAAGTCCAAATTCCTTCAAACAAAAATATGGTCAGGTCTATCACAGCGATACCCCAATCCCTGGTACCAAGATGTCTTAGTTAAAGTCCTATTGCTGTGAAGAGACACCTTGACCAAGGCAATTCTTAGGAGGAAAAGATCTAATAGAGATGCTGGCTTATAGTTTCAGAGGTTTAGTCCATTATTACCATGTTGGGACATGGCAGTGTACAAACAGTACTGAAGCTCAGAGCCCCACACCTTGAAAACCTTTGTTGGAACAGCTAGACTGCAACTTATAAGCCCATTCTAATAAAACCCTTTTACAGACAGATAGAAGGATGGATGAATGGATGGGCAGATAGAGTTTCATTCTATATTTCTACTCTTCTAGAGAATCCTGACTAACACAAGTAAGTGGGATAAGCTTGATACTAGACACAGGATGGGTGGTTGATGTTACTTCTGGCTTTGTGCACACTCAAGGGTTAATACAGTCTTATTTAACTGAATTTATAACATTCCTTATAGATGAATCTAAAGTCAAAGGATGGTAACTTTGCCAGTAATTTATTTTAAATGTTTTTGCTTTAAAATACACTGTTGACCCCCTCCCCTTGGCTCCACAACTTATAATTCCAGCAGAAGACCCCTGCTCTACTGGAGTCCATGTAAGTATTAGGAACCATAGGTACCTGGAATCCCAGAGGTCACACTAGTATCCCAAACTGCAGGGGCCAGGTCAGTTCCCAGAACCCAAGAGGCAACTCAAGCACCAAGCACCTCAGAGGGCATGAAGGCTGGCTACCAAAACTGCAGGAGACACCCTACTGGACCCCACATCACCGGAACCACAAGCCACTCAAGCCAGAAGACCAGAGAGGAAACAGAAATCAAGGGAGAAAAAATTAAAGATATCCATACAACAAAGATAAACTCAGAAATGTACACCTAAACCTATAATTACCTCGACCCACATGACTAGAGGCCAGCATAAGAGTACAGTCAACAACAGCCAGTGGACCACAGCCTCACCATAACCCAGTAACCCTGAATATTCCAACACAGCTGAAGCACAAGAAAATGACCTTAAATATCTCTTATAAAGATGAAAATAATTTATTTCCTTAAAGAGGAAATAAATTCCTTAAATAAATCCAGAAAAATACAAGCAAATAGGTGAAGAAAATGAATAAAACTGTTCAAGACTTAAAAAAAGAAATAGAAGTAATAAAGTCAAACAAATGGAAGGGATCCTGGAGATGGAAAATCTAAAGAAGCAAACAGAACAATAGACACAACCATCATTAACTGATGCTTGAAGCAGAGATAGTCTTAGGAATTGAAGATGCAATAGAAGAAAAAGATTCCTCAGACAAAGAAAATGTTAAATCTAAAAAAGTTCCTGACAAAAAATAATCCAGAAAATCTGACACACTAAGAAAAGCCCAAGCCAAGAATAGAAGGAGAAGATTCCCAATTCAAAAGCCCAGAAAATATTTTCCACAAAATCATAAAAGAAAATTGTTCTAACTTAAATAATGCCTATAATGGTACAAGAAACTTTAAAAGACGCCAAATAAATTGGACCAGAAAAGCAAATCTCCTGGCAAGTAATAATCAAAACATTAAACATGCTGAACAAAAGAAGAATATTAAAAGTTGCAAGGGAAAAAAGTCAAGTAACATATGAAGGCAGATTTATTAGAATTACACCTGACTTTTCAATGAAAAGAATTGTCTTAGAAGGGCCTGGAAAGGAAGACCACAGATTCTAGCTTAGACTACTATACCCAGCAAAACTTTCAATCACCACAGATAAAGAAAACAAGATATTCCACATCATAGTCAAATTTATAAGATCCATCCACAAATCCAGCACTACAGAAAAACAAAAAGAAGGGAAACACACACATATTAGCACAACCACCACCAACAACAAAATGACAGAAATTAACAATCATTGATTATTACCATCTCTCAGTGGACTCAATTCCCCAATAAAAAGACACAGGGTAACAAAATAGAAACAAAAACACTATCAGTCTCTCTGCTGCATACAAGAAAAATCTTTCACTATGTGCAGATGACAGGACAGTACACACAAATGACTCCAAAGTTCTACCAGGGACCTCCCACAGCTGATAAACACCTTCAGTAAGGGAGATGAATATGAGGTTAACTAAAAAACGAATCAGTGGCCCTCCTATATACAAATTATTATCTAGCTGAGAAAGAAAGCAGAGACAGATCACCTGAGTGAGGTAACCCAGATCCAGAAAGACAAACATGGTATGTACTCACTTGTAAGTGGCTATTAGCTGTAAAGTAAAGGATAACCAAGCTACAATCCATGGAGTAGCTAAGTAATAACAATGAGGACTGGGGGAAGCATGAATCTTTCTGAGAAGGGAAAATAAATATATATTGCAGGTAAATGGGGGAGGATGGGAACAGGAGGAATCAGGTGGAGGGAGAAGGGGAAGAGAAAGAAATGGAATTAGGGAGTACCTCGGGGACAAGCTAGAAAGTTAAGACAATGGAAAGTCCCAGGAATCTGCAAAATGAGCCTCACTAAGATTCCTAGGACTGGAATATACACAGCCTAAACTTGCGGTAGCCAGGCAAGACTTCTAGTGGATGGACTGTGTCTTAGTAAGGGTTTCTATCACTGTGAAGAGACACCATGACCATGGAAATTCTTATAAAGGAAACCATTTAATTGGATAGCTTACAGTTCAGAGGTTCAGTGCATTATCATCATGGTGGCACGCAGGCAGACATGGTGTTGTAAAGATAGCTGTGAGTTCTACATCTTGCACAGGCAGCAGGAAATAATCTGTCTCCAACAACAGTGCCACTCACATTGGGAGCCATTTTCTTTCAAACCACCACAGATTGGAACACGAACCCAGGCGCAAACCTTTGCCCTACCAATTTTCCTGCCTGCAAGATATGCTGGGGGGTAATAGTGGTATAGAAATTATGGGAGTGGACAACAATGACTGGTCCAGCTTGAGACCCACGGCAGGAGAGGGAGCCCTCCCCTGGTACTGCCTGGAGGGCCAGGACCCAAGGACTATAGCTTGGAAACCTAGGGAAAAAAAACCCAACACGTTAGAAAAAAAAACAAAAGGCTAATGAAGTGATTCCTAATGATATTCTGTTATTCGCATAGATCATTGCTTAGGCCAATTATCACCAGAGAGACTTCACCCATCAACTGATGGAAGCAAATACAGAGACCTACAGCCAAGCACTGGGTGGACCATGGGGAACTTCACACAAGAGGGGGAGGAAGAGCTAGGGTGTCAAGGACACCACAAGAAAAACCACAGAATCAGCTGACGTGCCGCACGGGGACTCACAGAGACTGAACTGACTTGCATGGTACTGACTTAGGTCCTCGGCATATGTGTTACAGTTGTGTAGCTTGGTCTTCTTGTGGGACTCATAACAGTGGGAACAGGGGCTGTGTCTGACTCTGTTGCCTGCTTTTGGGATTCATTTCCTCCTACTGGGTTGCTTCATGCAGCCTTAATACAAAGAAAAGTACTTAGTACTGAAACTTGATATGCTGTGTTTGGTTGATATTCATGCTGCAAGACCTGCCTTTGGGGGGAAAAAAAACAGAGACAGAGAAGGAGCAGATGAGGGTTGGGGGAGGGAGAAGGGAGGAAAAGCTGTGGTCATGATATACTTAGTATATGAGAGAAAAATAAATAAAAAAATACATAATGTACTTTATAGAGGTGTTTTAGAAAAAGTATAGTAGATAGCACCTCATACTTTGAAAAAACACATGGTCTCCTGGCCTGGGTGCACACAATATGGGCCTTATTAACAATCAGCCCTGGAAGAGGAAGGGACTCCTAAGTCCTGCCCTTTACTTACTATTGATGGGTTTGGGGAGAACTATGCACATGTGGGCCAACCCACCAGGCTCCAGATAGCTCAAAATCTATCATCATACAAATGGCCCCAGTTAATTCAGTGAGTCACAATGCATAGAGGTTGAACATGAGAGAGGATTGTGGAAAGAGGGGGTGGACCTAGGTGACAGGCACATGAAAGGGTTGTCATGACAGTGGCCAGTATAGGTGTGTGTGTATGAAACTGTCTAAGAACAAATTGAATTAATAAAAAGTGCACTTAATATGGCATTGGTAGGTACTTCTTATATTTAAAAAGTTGAGTAAATACATGTTTACATATTTATATTAGCTTATGAAAGATAAGAAAGATTTTAGATGAGTAATAAAGAACAAATTTTCAAACAAAATCTTCCCTATCATTTTCTTCCTCAATTAAGTTAGTAATTGCATTAGCCAATTATTTGGGGGGGGGGGTCTATATAAATTAGAGATCATTTTCTAGTAATCAAATCCCTTAACAGTAATCTATACTGCCAGTCAAATGGGTCTATAACCAAGGAGAGGCTAAAGTTACAGAATAAACTTAGACTTTAAATTTAGCATGCTAAACTGGGCCATGATACTAACCTTGGAAAATACATAGCAAAGGAACTTTTCTACCACTGGATTCAGTAGTACATAATACACAAAGAAAATTTTCCTTATTAGTACTGTATTAAATGAAGACAAAAGACATAAAATATGGCTTTACTTTTCATGAAGCTGTAACATATAAAAAGATGGTTATGTCAAAACCATGGGTTTAAGGAATTATTCTGGGATTTCATCCAAATCTATTATCTAAACAGAAATTAATCCAAATGGAGCCCACCGTCGTCTGTCTAATCTATGTGTTTATTTCATGGTATCATGAAATGTAAGAGGCAAAAGGCATCTGAGGCTTAGAATTCAAGTTTAATTCACCTCACAGATGTGGAGCCAGAGGTCCAGAGGGATTTATAAGTCAAATGTCAATGAAAACACAACCCATTAAAACATAGTTTGGAGACAAGATGAAAAATGCCTTCATAAAATGCTTAGAAAAATTAATATTGAATTTAAATCCTCAATCGTCAATGCTGGTGATAAAGTAAAGCAAGTAGCAGTTGCCTCTTTTTTTGTTGTTAAAGAAACTTCTCAGCTATCATGATGACCATAGGGGCACGTTGATCAAGAAGGCTTTCTGAGAACCTTATTGCAACATGGTTACCATGTTTATGATAAGTGAGTATTTATTTCCAATTTTCTGAGTAAACTTTGTGTGTGTTCACTACCAAAAACTTATTATCAAATTATAATTAGCTGGCAGAATGTGACCATCCCATACTCTGTAGGTGGCTACAATTATGTGTCAATGGGACTGTGTGAAATCATCAGACTGAATTCCTTCAGCATTTTGTTATTGCCAATTTAAGTTTCCAAATCAAATATAAAATACTATGAAGTTAATAAAATGGTAAAAAGGACTTAAGTGTTCCTTTCTATACTTGTTTTAGTTAGGGATTCTATTGTGATAGGGCAGAAATTAGAGGAAGGGAGCTGGGGGCAGGTGCCGATGCAGAGGCCATGGAGAAGTGCTCTTACTGGCTGGTTACTCACGGCCTTCTCAGCCTGCCTTCTGATAGCACTGGGGACCGCGAAGCCCAGCGAAAGCTCCATTCACAATGTGAGGAGCCCTCCCACATCAATCACTAATTGAGAAAACACCCTACTACAGGCTTGCTTACAGCCCAATCTTAGAGAGCCATTTTCTCAACTGAGGCTCCCTCCTCAAGCATGTTTGTAACTGACAAAAAATTAAGTAGTGCAGTCACTTCCTACCAAAAGATCACAATCATTTCAGTTTCTCTTTGTGTTTTTTTTATGGTTTTGTCATATTTTATCCTAATCATATATCATAAATATAATTTTTGTTCATTTGGGCATTATGTAAAAGACCTCAACACACCAATATGAATGCTTTTGTGATATTTCATTCACATGATTCATTTTCACCTTCATTCCAGTTAATTTATTTTTCTGCTGGAGTGTTCTATTACATTACAATTTATTCATTTAAAACATGTCCCCAGGCTGGAGAGATGGCTCAGCAGTTAAATTCACCTACTGCTCTTCCAGAAGACCAGAATTTGGTTCCCAACATCCACTCTGGGGAAGCTCACAATTGCCTGTAACTCCAGATCCAGGGGATCTGACACCCTCTTGCTAACATCTGTAGGCATTGCATGCATGTGCACATAAAATGTATCAAAACCTCCGTTCTCTTTCTCTCGTATTTATGGTTAAAATATATTGTGTGGATATATATCTCTTCTTCTTATTCAGTTTGGATCTACTGAACTTCACAGATCAATAAAATAGAGTATGTCATTGGTTCAGGTATGATTCTTGCAACTACCATCTGTTCCCTGTTTTCTGTCCTACCTACTGGGATTGCATGTGGACATTTTCATTATACAATATACCAACCTTGTTTATTGTCTCTATGCACTGAATTCTGGGTGGTTTCTAATATAGATCTCCAGTTCAAGAAATCTCTCTACCCTTGGATCTAATCTACAGATAAATCTGTTTCCTTTAGGTTCAATGTTTATATTCTTCTTTAAAGGGATTTTGTTACACCATTATATTAGACTTTGAATTCTTTAAAATTGCCATTCCTAAATATTTTTGCAGCTCAGCTCAGTTTTCTTCTGGATAGTTTTTATTCTATTGCTGATGCTGACAATACTAAGACTTTCTCATATCAGTGCTGGCTGCCATTCATGATTTGTTTGTTTGGTTTTATGTTGTTGTTGTTTTGCTTTTGTCTGTTCAATGATTTTAAGAGTGAGTTTACCTTAATACTTTAGGAAACAGGGGAGGGCAGCAATATCTTTTATATCAGATCAACTTGTGGGGATATGTTTCAAATTTTCTGTGTAACAGTCCTGGCTGTCCTGGAACTTGCTTTGAAGACCAGGCTGGCTTTGAACTTACAGAGATTCCCCTTGTCTCTGCTTTCCAAGTGCTGGGACTAACAGTGTGAGCCATGGCTTCTTCTGTCTGCTCTGTCTTTCTATGCCTGTTTTAAATACTTTCTTCACTCAGTTAAGGTGTGGTACTCCTTTTGCAATCTATGATGACCTTGAACTCAGATTTGATTGGATTAAGGGATATTGAATTTTCCCTGTGACGGGATTAAAGGTGTGAGTCACCACTCTGATCTTCCTAGACTGACTGTAAGTAGATTCCTCTGATATCTCCGACTGTTTTTATTATATTTGAAACATATCCCCACATCAACTTGTTAATCTAGTCGCCCAAGCCTTGAATTCAGGGAGGATGAGTGACTGGTCTGTGTGGTTTAGCTGCTGCTTTTTAGATTCCTTCAGTAAATCAGCTTTCTTGCTCTACTCTGTCATATTGCCAGAAATAAGTTCACATTAATTATTTCATTAAAACTATATGCTACTGCTCTGGGTCCACGTATTCTCCATATAGAAGCATAATTATTGCTAAGATTGACCCTGAGTAGTTTCAGATGCTTAATAGATACAAATTCCTTATGATAGAAAGCAATTCCTGTACCAAGTACACACTGCTCTGCTCGCTCCATCCTGACAAGAATATCTCTGAAGATACATGTGTGTTTATCAAATGGCTCTTCTTTGAGAAGTGAAGAAAGCTCAACAGGAACCTTTTAATTTTTTTCAGGGCTATCTTCAAGTATTGCATTCTTAAGAGACAAAACACGATACAATTTCCAAAAAACATTATCTGCCAATATTCCTTTATGAGATATAAAAAAGTATGAATTCTAGATGGTGGTGCATTTGTCTGTATAAAACCAGTCAAGATGTCCTTATGAGGGTTCTGCTGTCAGTGACCATTTTCATTTTTCCTATTAAGTGTTTTTTAAAAGTTTTTCCACCTTTCATTTATGTCTTTGTGTCCACGTAAGGTCTGCCACTTATGTGGACTGTATGAGGAGTCCAGAAGGACCTCAGATCCCCAGGAGCTGCACTTACAGGCAGCTAAGAGCCAACTAACATGATAATGGATGAAAAGCAGCAAACATCTGAACAATCAGCCATCTCTTCAGCCCCATACATACAGAATTTCTGACCAATCTATACTTTCATAATAATAAGACAAACGTGTGTATATTTTGTTAATGTAAGTTCTTTGAGAAGGAAGCAGGTAATAAAATTTGCCAAGCAGCTACAAACTGCTCTATGAGCTTCATCTCAGTCCTGTGAAATCCATGGTAATATTTCTATTTTCTAGAAAATAAAATATGCACTTATGACAAAAATAAGATAAAGCCAACTATGCATGACTCTTAGAATACTTTAAAAACTAAAACTGAATGCTTTTAAAAACAAACTTTATGATATTACATTAACTTCGATGAACCTAATTACAGAATCCCATAGTCAAAAAGAAGTACCAGTGGAGACACCCTTAGGGAGCTGCCACCACGGAATCCCTGAACCAGATAAAATTTGATCTTCACAACTCATATTAAATTTGAGTGTGTGCATCACACACATGTCACAGTGAATATGTGGAAGTCAGGAAAAACTTGCGGGCCTTGGTTCTCTCCCTTCTACCCTGTGGGTCCTGGAGAGAGAGCTCAGGATGTACCTTTACCCTGAGTCATCTCAATAGCCCACAAACTCATTTTTAATAATGAAATAGATTAAACACACACACGAAGGTAGTAAGGACTCATGAATAATACACTGGATGATTTTGAGACTGCATGGTTATGTTCTGGCATTTAATTTAGTATCAGCTTGTAAACAACAAGAGAAAGAATAACTTCATTTTAGGAAGTTCACACATCTTTGTCATATGTTTCTCTTTAAGGTAAAATTTAACTATTTAGAAGACAGTTCTATTACCATAGAGCATATTCTAGCCACAGATTACCTTTTAATTTATGAAACTATAAATAGCATTTTCATCATACTGCTTGCTTAATTTGAAGATAATAGTAAAATTTATGGCATTTTCTCCACAGTTTTGTTAGTCTGGTATCTTCTCAAAGGCACTGCATGTTTGAATCCTAGCCTTGAACTACTTACAACACAGTGTAGGTATGAGTAAATGCTACACTCACAGAACTAGCTTAATACTAAAAATCGTCATATGGAATAAGAAATTCAAGCAATAATAAGTAAATTTAAATCATGTAAACAGAAATGAAGATAACCTAATGTAAGAGACGTGATCGTGATCACATAATAAAAACAAATACATTGCCTAAGGCTATAGAGATGGTTCAACATTTAGAAGTACTTTCTGGTCTTGCAGGTCATGGGATCCATAGCAGCCCATTCACATGGGATCTGACCTCCCCTGGCCTCCAAGAGCTCCTACAAAAATTTTATAACACACACACACACACACACTCACTCATATAAGCATACACACAAACTTTTTATAAAAAGAGAAAGAAAGAAAATGCATGTGCCTTTAATGTTAACACTTGAGAGGCATAGGCAGGCAGATCTTTTTGAGTTCAGCACAATCTGGTTTGCTTATCAAGTCCAGGCCAGATAGTGAGACACTGTTTCAAAAATCAAAAGATCCAGTGTCCCTGAGAACTATAATATTTGAATTTTGATGTCAATCGTTGTTATTCTGAAACAGCAATTAGATCTGAACAAAACTCAGGACATACACTATAACTGTGATTTAAAATTATATTATAAATTAGATTATAACAACTGTGATTATCTCAGTCTATTCAGCATGTCGGCTCACTTCTGTGGATGTACAGCTTTCCTTAACGCGTATCAACTTTTGCTGGGACATTTAAAATATTTTTCTTTCATCTTAGACATTATAATATAATTTTATCATTTCTTCCTTCTCTTCCTAACCTTCCAACCTTTCACTGTGCTCTTTCAAGTCCATGGCCTATTTTTCCATTGATTCTTATGCCATTTACATCCCTAATTACAGCCTCTCAGCCCATCCAATGGTACTCCCATGTGTCTTCCCAGAGCTGACCTTTGGCACTGGACAAGCAACTGGTGTGCTCCTCCCTCGAGAAGAGTGTCTCCCACTCTTGACAGAATACAGCATTTCCAGAATGTTCCACCACATGTATGCTACAAGATAGTCTTTTTACCACACAAAGAGAACTTCCCGACTCAGAAAAGACTTCTCTTAGGAGATGGATTTGTTTTTTAATCCTATCATTTCAGGATGGCAGAAATGTGTTGCATGGCAGTGTTCTCTATACGGAGTATGTGTACTGACTCTCTCTTACCTGCTTAAACAGCTGAAGGTTAACTGCAGTTTCCAGGAACTGTTTCATCACACTTGAGCGGTGCTTTACAAAGCTCTCCTCACAAAAGGTGATGGGCTCACCCTAGACAAAAACAGATATTTGAGACATCAATAAAGTATCAGTCACAGACACACTGAGAGTCACAGGAGAACATGAGACACAAAACTAACAAACCAGTGTTATGTAGTGGCCCTGACTAGTAGAAATAGCCCTATACCGAAAATTCTATGCAACAGGTCCCGGAAACTCTTAAAACTGCTCAATATCACTACCACAGGAAAGAGTAATGCAAAGATTTGACACAGTTAGATGTAATTCTAAGTGTGAAAATGTCATGTGTACTTGAAAAGCTTGAGACAGCCCATAATCCCTTACTTGATAATTGGACACCATTCTTTCTTCAAGTAAGATTTATTCTTTTTTTGCTGATGTTAGACACAAGTGTTTTGGTTACGCCTATGCATGTTTGATGTCTCTGAAAGTCAAAGGAGTCCATTAGATACCACAGATCTGGAGTTACAGATGGCTATGAGCCATCATGTGGGCACTGGGAGTTGAAAATGGGTCCTCTACAAGAAAAGTCAATGCTCTTAACCACTGAGTGATTTCTCCAGCTATTTTCAGCTGTAAAACCTGCTGCCTGACTTTGCCACTTATATTACTCATGATCATTGGTTTTCAAATAATAAAAGTGTTTATAATCATCTTCTCTAAAGGACTGCAAACATAATTCTGACTCAATATTCTGGGGTAAGTCCAAAATGTCTGAAAGGTGCTCCACAGGATATTTTCCCTCTCCATCAACAAGGACTTATACTTGCCATTGTACAGACTGCACTTCCTCCAGTCACTCTCCCAAGGCTGCAGTCATTTCTTGCTGCCTGCTTCTTCCCAATGCCAACCCCCAACATTTCAACAGTCCACTGGCCTCCTTGACAAATACACAGTATGTGACAATACTTCCTGATCAAAATGAAAGTGGAGACCAATGACAAATCATTCACTAGAATGAATTTTGTGGCAATCCTGTTGCAATAAAGAATTAAAAAGCATGCTAGAATTCTGAAAAGCTATCAATTACAATGCAATTGTTAAAGAGATTCAGAGCTCTGATTATAGGAATCTATAAGTACAATGCTGGAAACTCCCTCTGGCATGGATAAAAGTATGAGTCCCTTCCCATCAAGACTGAACTGAACGGCATGGATAAAAGGAACTACTACGCCTGGCATGTTTTTGTGAAGTTTTACTTGTGTGTTCTATGTATGCATCTGTGTGTGTGGGGGGCACTTTCAGGTGTCTTCATCTACTGCTTTTCATCTTGTTTCTGAGACAAAATCTCTCACTGAACTTGGCCCTTTCTGATCTCTGTGCTCCCCAACCTTCCACCCCAAGCTAGGATGACAGGTGTAGCACATCCAATTTTTGACTGAATGCTGAGGATCTGGAATGGTCCTGGTCCTAGGCAAGGAGAACAAGTGTGCTTAGCTGTTGAGTCATCTCTACAGTTCCTAAAATGCTTTTCTTCAGATGACTTCATCTACCTGCATGTTAGCACCGTAAGGTCACCACCTAAGCACCTACTGAACTTGTCACTGTTCTGAGCATATTGCATAAGTTTACTATGTGCTAAGGTTTACGAATGTCCCCAAAAACAATCAAGTGTTGGAATACTTAGTCCCCAGATGATAGTATTGCTATGGAAGGTGTTAGAACCATTGGAATCCATATCCCTAGAAGAAGAGGGAAATTATAGGCAGAACCTGAAGATGGAATTTTCCTCTAACTATGCTCAAGTTCAGTATTTGTTCATGTGCTTCCAGTATACATCTCTGCAACCAGGAACTCAATATATTTTCTAAGCCATGTTGAGTTGAAAGTATGAACCAAAAATATTTGCTTCCTCTAGTTTCTCCTCTCAGTCTGTGCCACAGCAGTAACGTAATTTAATTAATACAAAAAGCAGAACTAAGAAGCGTCTTTGACTCCATGACTGTATGGCTCTTAGGCTTTTAAAGCTCATTTGCAGGAGGAATGTGAAAAGGTTTGCTTCTGAGGGCTACAAAAGCCCTAGAACACGACAAGCAGACTTTAGTGAGTGGTTCTGGTGGGAGTTTGGGAAGATCAGAATGTGAACAGAAAGACAGACAATACTGATTGTAGTAAACAAATTCCAAAGGTGAATAATGACTCTATCACGGGTTGGGCAGTGTCTCACAAACCCTCTTAAGACCACATATGTCTAAGAACTGAGTGAGGATGAATTCAATACAATGGACTGACTTGCAGGGCAGAGGAAATTTTAAGACCGTACAGAATAAAGGATGCAGCATGCTTACTGTTCAGTGTTTTTCACCAGGCTAATACTGAAAATACTAAGCAAAACACAGAAGACAAAAAATAAACAACATGTAACCTGCTAAGGATGTATATCAGTTGGTAGAGTACTAGTCTAACATGCACTGAAGCCCTTGGTTCAGTCTTCAGCACCACAAAAACTGGGTGTGGTGGTATATCTCAGCACTTGGGAAGAGGATGCTGGAGGACCAGATGTCCAGAGTTGTGGGAGGCAAGAAGGTTGTGTTCACAGATAAGAACCAGTGATGTTAAACACACAGGGTTTGAATAGGTATGGCCCACACATAGACTCATATGTCTGAATACTTTGCCCACAGGGAGTGACCTACTAGAAGGTGTGGCCTTGTTGGAGTTTGGGTGGACTTGGAGGAAGTGTGTCACTGTGAGGGCAGGCATTGAGTTCTCATATATACTTGAACCACACCCAGAGACAGTTTTTCCTTCTGCTGCCTGCAGACTAAATGTACAACTCTTAGCTCTTTCTCCAGCACCATGTTTGTCTGCACACTGAACCCCAGAGACTGCAAGCCGGCCTCATTTTAAGAGTTGCCATGATCATGGTGTCTCTTTACAGCAATAGAAACTCTAAGAGGTGACACATGGTATCAAAATGCATGCTTTGCATCGGAATCTTGAGACTTCATTCATTCAAAGGATCCAAACTCATTTGCAAAACTTTCATTTAAAAGGAGAGTGTCTGGAAAAAGAAATACCCAAACATAGAATGTTCCCATGGGCATCTTGCTTAGAGCCACCTAGGGAACTGATTTTCCAGGTTCAGTGATCACTACACCAATGGCTCAGAGGGCAGCAGAAATGTCTTATGCCAGCAGAACTGCTGCCAACCACAAAGTGCTGAGTATAAAGACATGAGGAATGGAAACATTATGGGGATGGAGGCGTGCACCAGTCAGCCTAAGAAAACAATCAGTAAAGACAGAAAATGTGTAGCAGAATCAGATTCACTGTAGCTTAGGAAACAATGGAGTCTAGGGTATAGATGTCAAGAATACAGAATTTCTTCTAGGGAGAGCTACAGGCACTGACAGGAAGTGATATAAGAAAACCTGTATGTGTTGCAGGTGATAGATACACAGAGATGGGGACTACTAAGTCAACTGGAGCCCAGGTAATGTCAACATTAGCCACATACGTCAGACATGGAGTTTCAGGTCTGCTGACCACCCTGCTGGATTGTCTTTCTTTGATCCAGAATTCCCTTACAATTATTCCTCCATTTTTGAATGAAAACATTTTTTTCTGTTCAGTTGTATATTGGAAATGTACAGCTTGGTTTTTCTTTTACAGTAGCTCATACGTAACAGTTTAGAGAGTTTGGAGTTTGGGCTTTTGGACAGTCTTCAGATTGGTAAGACCATGAGAACTGTGAAGCAATACTAAGGGTTTGGAACATTACCATACAGCTGTGAACTGTCAACATGATACAGTCTAATCTGATCAATCCCCACAGGCTCATTTGTTTAAGTACTGGATCCTTAGATTGGGAGTGGGAGCAGGGAGCTTATGAGCAGGTCATGGAATATTTGAGATGTAAGATCCAGCTAACAGAAACAGGCCAGGGTAGGCTTTGTGGGTGCTGTTTGCTTTTGATACAAGCCCAGCTCGTTGGTACAAAATGTAAGGAGCCTCGGCTACACACACCTCTGCCATGAACTCTATCACCTCCTTCCCATCAGGCCTTTCTTTTATAATTTTTTACTTGGTCACAGGAAGAACAATATCTAATATCCTGTGCAAACAGCCCAAGAAGTAGAACTATTTTGTTCAAAAATAAAAAAAAAAAAAAGAAAAAAAGAAAACACCAAAAGCAAGTTGAACTTGCATGAAGTCATAAAGCACCTCCGTCCAGAATTCAAGCCCAGATCATATAGTTCCCAGGTACTGTGCACTTAACAGTTTTCTTTAAGTCATATAGCATAGAGATGCTAGGTTGTATATTCACATTCTTAAAAAAATAGCTAACTTGTTGGGTAAAATAAAAGAAGAAAACTAAATGCCTGCTACACTGTATAAATCTCTTTACTATAACTATCGTAGTTCTGTGTTTTCTCTGTAAGGAAGAGCAAGAATAATTAATTTTTCTATTATACAAGCATGCTATTTATAAAACATAAGCTGGATGTCATAAGAAAATTAGAACTGCTTCTCATACATCTAAAGTGCTGAAATTTTTAAAATGTTGCATTTTAGAAATGCTTGCATATAAATTTAGAATTTATGTATAAATACAAAATTATCTTCCTGGGAATTCCTCCACTACCTCTACCTCCTTACCATCTTTTGGATTTGGGTCTTTGGTCAACCTTAATGCTAATCACCAACTCTTTTCTTCTTTCTTCAATTAGGATAGGAGAGTCATGCCTACCTCCATTATTATTCAACTCTGACCTAACATGACATTGCCATCTATGGTGGCTTAAAGAAAACGGACCCCAAAGGGAGTGGCACCATTAGGAGGTGTGGCCTTGCTGGAGGAAGTGTGTTACTGTGGGCTTTGAGGTCTCCTTTGTTCAAGTTCCTTTTCTCAAGCTCAGCGTAAATGTCAGTCAACTTCCTGATGCCTGTAAGATGAAGGACTCTAGCTACTAACACATCTGCCTATCCTGACCATAATGGGCTGAACCTCTGGAACTGTAAGCTGCCACCCTAATTAAATGTTTCTTTATAAGAGTCGCTGTGGTCATGTATCTTTCCACAGCAATATGCACCCTAAGACGCCATTAAAAGTGAACCTCCTGGGGACAAGAGAGATAGCTCTGCAGTTAAGGGCTTTTGTTCTATTATACCCACATGGTAGCTCTCGACAAATCTGAACCCTAATTCCAGTGGATTTGATGTATGCATCAGGCATGCACATGGTACACATGCACGTAAAAATATTCATACGCATATTATAAAATAAATTTTAAAAATTGAGAAAACTTTCTAATGCCATGCTCTTAGTTTCTATGGTATAAAAATAAACATTAAACATTACCTATAGGATAAAGATGAAACACTAAACTGATTTAAAAAAATGGCCAATTCTGTATAATTCTTAAAGTCTTGGCTCTTATCTATTTTGAGGACATAATGAGCAGTACTGGTCATGATTATATGCTTATTATTCTCTGACACAATTCCCTGGGTAGTAGAAATTGGAATCTCAGCCTCCATCACAATTAGATCCTCACAGACATAGTTAATATCCCATTATTGTTGAGAAATATTAGAGGCCTATAGTAATGTTCCACTTACATTTGCTAAAGTTCGAGTTTTATTTACATATCTCAGAGTGAGAAGTATATTCTTTACAATTATGTATTACACCACTGAGTTCTACTTTAGACGACAATATGGAATAAAACCAACATGATAGATAAATCAAAAAATATATATATTTCCAGTATAGTAAAATCCATCCTGCTTCTTGGAATATTGGGACAAAGAAAAGCAATCATACAGAAACTGTATTTGCATTCTCATAATAAATTCCAACACACTCATGCTCCAAAGACTATACAGCCCACTGCACCCATCCCTCTAATCATTACTGTCACATAGTACCTGACTGAAATGCCTTAATAAAAGAGACTTATCAACATGAGGATGATATAGTAGCAAGGTCACTAGTAACAGTGTGGACACAGTCAAGGGGGAAAAGACACCAAGGAAATGGTTTCTTAAAGCCACAAATGCTCAGATGCACATAAGAAATCAGAGACTGTGGCAGCACACACAGCCCCCCCATAGGTTCAACCTAGATGGAGTTCCAGCACTGGAAGAGAGAAGCTGACACGGGATCCTGCCCTCAACTAAAAGCTATTAGCAATTAACATGCACCTGCAAAGGAAAAATGGAGTCTCCCTGGGTATATTAACTACACCTTAGAGTTGGCTCCAGGCCCAGCAGTACATAGCCAATACAAATGAGCTCAATGATTGTAGATTTGTTTGTCTCATAGTACAGAGCTATGGCTGGAGTTTGTTTCTGTCTCGTGTTTCTTTGTTTCTGTCTTATTGGTCATTTGCTTATATATTATAGTCTCCAATTTTGTGTTTTTGTGGGAGTTTTGTTTGTGAAATTTCTTCTGGGATTTTGTTTTCTTGTGGGACTTTGTTTTCATTTGCCTGTTTCTTAAAGATGAAGAGGCATGGAATTGGGTAGGTAAGAAGATCTGAAAAGAAATGTGTAGGGGGATTATGTTGTTCCATTGTAAATAATTGTTCCTGCCTATGAGTTTAATAAAAAGCACTGATTGGCCAAAGGCAGATAGGAGGTGCGGGTGGGGCTACCAGACTAGAAGACTCTAGGAACAGGCAGAACAGAGCAGAATGCCAGAGAGAAGCCAGAAGAAGCAGTGGACAACTATGCTGCTCTGAGAAAAGGTACACAGCCACAGCAGGATAAGAGTCATGGGTTAGATTAAGGGTAAAGAGTTAGCAAGTTATATGCCTGGGCCTTAGGCCAGTCAGCCTAAAACTATTGTAAGCATCTGTTTGTCTCTGCAGGTCTGTGGGTCTGTGGGCCTAAACCTTGAGGCTAGGCTGGAAAGTCCGGGTCAGAAACCTCCTACTACAGAAATGGGGGAAGGGAAAGTGTGATCAGAATATATTGTATAAAAATTTTAATACAAAATGAGGGAGAGAGGGTAGGAGGAGAGGAGAGAGAAGAGGTTGGGTGGAGGCAGAGAAAGCCAGACCAGAAACTAACCCAGCCTACAACTCACAGTATCTATCCGAAGGATCTGCTTCCTTTAGTTTGATCCTCCCTTCCTAATGCTTCCACAGTCTTACAATTAATTTCAAAGTTTAACACCATGAGCTGGAGAGCAGGTAGTCAAACAGCCTGTGGTGATATTTATGGTTCTAAGTCTAGTCCACCCCACACAGGTCCACAGCATCTCACCCCACACAGGTCCACAGCATCTCGTCCTGCACGTTGGAGTCATGTCTGAAGGTGAACGCTTGTATTACAAAGGTGAGGGAGGACACTATTTCAAATGAGGCCACATTCAGATTCTCAGATCATGAGCAAAATAAAGTCAGATTGTCACAATATAACATGAATAGCCAGTGAAACAACTCCCAATAAAAGAGAAAGTGCCCTTTTCCCTTGATATATCAAAAGCCTGGCCTTCACTATATGCATTTCTGTTAACATCCTGGTCTCATGAACTCCCACAAGAATGAGCAATTAAATTTGGCTCATTAGAGGAGCAGAGGGGACTTCTCTATTGCTTATCTCCAAATCTGTACTCATCCTAACTAAAAACTACTTCTAAGGGTCAGGTACATGATCAGGTACATCCCAGCAATGACCCACTTCCTGTTCCTCCACTCACAGAACCAAAAGCCTTCTCTTATAAAAGACTGTCCATAAAACTAGAAAAGATAGTCAAACTAGATATGCAAACATTTAAGTGGAAATAGAGAAAACAGAAAAAAGTTTAAAAACTTCTAGAGACAAAAAATTAAACATAAAAGAAGAAGGTATTACAACACCTCCAGTAGAGCATCATAATTCTCTGAAAGCAGGTGACAAACGTGAAGGAAATATACAAAATGCCTAACAGTAATTCAAAAGAAGCACCTCAAGGAGAAGATACAGAAACATGAAACAAAATAAAGCATGAAATAATGAGATCAAATAGTGATGTAACAGATAAAGTCAAAAAGAGACTCAAAGTCACAAGGAGTCAGAAATCTTAGAGCTAAAATCATTATTTAGTGAAGTTTTATAAAACAAAATAGTTCAAGCAGCAAGAAGGAATTATAAATTTGAGCGGAGGTACTTTGAAATAAGTCAGATAATAAGATAAGGGAATTAAACAGAAGAAAGAAAGCCTGGAAGAAACACAGGACACTATTATCTAAGTAAATTATCACAAGTGCTCCAATCAGAAGTAAGCACATAACAACACTGAAGACCTATTTAATGAAATAATGGATTTGAGAACCACAAGTTCTGGAAGGCGTAAGCACATCCCAATACAGGAACCCACATGAGCAGGACAACAAGGGCACTAGGACAACAGGTACTCAAAGGCGCATTAGTGTTGCCATCACAATCAGTAATAAAGGTAGAATTATTAAATAAAAATAACAACATACGTAGATTCATTAGAATGAGATCAGACTTATCACATACTGGCTACAGGTGAACTTAATGACAGACAGCATGAGCTAAATAAACAACATATACACACACACCAACCAAGAACACTGTAGTACTTCCCTTATATATAAAGGAAAACCAAAGCCTTTTCCTATTTGCCCAGATAATTACTCTTTTATTGAGAAGTCCATTTATGCATTATAATATACTTTGATCAAATCTGCTTCTACTTCCTCTCCTCAAATTCTCCCCATCCCAGCCCTGCAACTTTTTCTACCCAAATCAAGTGCCCACTCGCTCTTGGGTGTTCTCTCTCTCCCTTCTTCCCTCTTTCTTTCTCATCCTGAGACTCCTTAGTGTTGCCGGTGTGCCTGTGGGTGTAGGTCCATCTATTACAGCATGAGGAGTATCTGCCCTGCCCCCATCTCTAACCCACTGAGTCCACTTGGTGCTGCCAGTGTGTACATGGATGGATGCAGGTCCATCTGTTGTAGAATGTATAGCCTCTCAGAGGTCTCATTCCTGAAGAAAACTTATTTCCCTTCCCTTGGAAGCCATCAGGTATTAAGGCTTCTCAGTTTCCCCATTCATGCTGTCAGCCGGCTTGACCTTGTGTGGGTGTTAGGAATGCAGTCATGCGTGACCAGTGTTAGACAGCGTTCTCACTTCACAGGACAGCAGCAGAGAAACAAACAGGAGTGCCAGGGCTCACATGGCTTCCTCCTTTGTCCAGCAGATAGTGCTAACCAGTTTTAGGGTGATCTCCTCTTCCAGTTAATCCCTTCAGGAACAGCCCCACAGACACACCAAAAGCACTCTTCACTGGCTGTTTCTTAGTCTAATCATGTTGACAAAATCAACCATCTACAAAAAAGATTCCTAAACCTTTCAAGACAGTGTCTTGCTATCCAGTCCTGGCTACTGGCCTAGAACTGTGTAAAGACCAGGCTAGCCTCAAACTAGTAGTAAGGCTGCCTCAGCCTCCCTAGGGCTTGAATTACAGGAGTGTACCACTAAACTGGCTTCAATCACAAAACTTTTAAAAGGCAGTGTCTAGACAATCATTCAACAGGTTCTTCCTTTCCAACTGTTCCATTAGACAGAGGACACCAAATATGAAATGAAATCAGACTATGGAGAAACTACAGCTTTTATACTGGCTCTTCTTTACTTTATATCTAACAAAATATTTTAAAAAATATAGGTCAAATATATAAATGAGCAAATAAGTCCTAAAGTAAAAACAAACTCTTTTAATAAATTACATTCTGGGTAATATTAAAGATAGTATCTGTGGTGGTTTGAATGTGAGTGGTCCCAGGGGCTCACATTTGAATACTTGTTCCCCAGTTGGTAGAACTATTTGGGAAGGCCTAGAATGTGTGACCTTGTTGAGAAGGTGTCACTTGAGGTTTCAAAGGAATCATGTAGTTTCCAGGGAAGGACTAGAATGTGTGACCTTGTTGGGGAGGTGTCACTTGAGGTTTCAAAGGAATCGTGTAGTTCCCAGCACATGTTCCCTCTCCCTGCTCTCCCTCCTTCCCATAATAACCCGCCTACACCCCCACCCCACCCTTGTGGTTGTGGATCACGATGTGAACTCTCAGCTATCCCTGTGCTCCATCACCATGTCCTCTGACCCTCTGAAACCACAAACACATTAAATGGTCACTTTTAAAAGTTGCCTTGGCTGTGGGGTTTCTGTCACAGCAACAGAAAGTAACAGACAGAGAGGTACCAGGAGTGGGTTCTTGCTATACCAGATGTGACAATGCTGGGTTTGGAGTACTGTGGGAGACTTTGGGACTTGCACTAGGAAAGTGGTTGAATACCATGAGCATGGCTTAACAGGTCATCCTGTAGGAGCTGAGAGGACAGAGAAAGGGAGAGCATGTGAACTACAGAGGCACAGGAGGTTCTGCAGAGGAACATCACTGGCAACTGGGCTAGAGAGTATTTGTATGATTTTATGGCAAAGAATATGGCTGCCCTTGTCCTAAGAACTTACCTGTGACTAAATTGAAAAGGAATGAACTAATTTCCTTGGTAGGGGGGATTTCATGACAGCCTGACATTTATTCATCTTGATCCACAGCATAAAACAGGAAGGGAGGAAGAAAGGGGAAGAAGGAAAGGAGGGAAGAAGAATGGGGGAGAAGGAAGAAAGGGAAGGGAGGGGGAGGGAGGGAGGAAATGAGGGGGGAAGGGAGGAGGGAGGGAGGAAATGAGGGAAGGGAGGAGGGAGGGAGGAAATGAGCACACACAGGGAACTATGTATGTCTTTTGAAATCTCAAAACCTACCTTAGCAACAGTTATTACAAATCATACTTATGCAAATCTACAATGAAAAAAGAAAATACACAACTTAAAGAGGAAAAGGAGGCATTAGGAAATTAATGGCAGAGCCAAAGCTTCTGCTGGAAAGACAGAAAGATTAAGAGAGGCCTGATCTGAACTGGAATAAAGGAAGACTCCGCCCACCCAGCTAAGTTTCCAACTGGAGAAAACAAACAAACAAACAAACAAACAAACAAAGCTGCTATAGATGTGATTACTCAAGGGTGCTATGGAATCTTCCTCCATGCTTAGAGCTACTGAGGCCAGGCATATCAATGGAGGCCCCGAGAGGCCATTGCATGAGTTAGGAGAGTTCTGGTTTGCACTGGTGATGGGGGATGTCTTTCTATATGCTGTGAATTACCACTGGATAATAAAGAAACCATTTTGGCCTATGGCAAAGAAGCTTATAGGGAGGCGGGAAATCCAAGCACAGATAAAGAAGAAAAAGGGCAGAGTCAGACAGAGACACTGCGAGCTGCCACTGAGTAAACAAGATGTAAAAGTACAGGTAAGCCATGAGCCATGTGCCAAGACATAGTTTAATAGAAATGGGTTGAGTTAAGATGCATGAGCTGGCTAACAAGAAGCCTGAGCCATAAGCCAAACAGTTTGTAATTAATATAAACCTTTGTGTGATTATTGGGACCAAGCGGCTGTGGGAGGTCTGGACCTCAGGGACAGGACAGGTCAGAAACAGAATTCTGACTACACATTAGAGACCCCAAGATGTTACAGGTGCCAGCCCCATGAAGTATGTCAAGGAAAGCTGTATACAAGAAGGGGAACCCTTGGGTGGGGCGCGGAGGGAGAGAACAGGATGTTACAGGCAGCAAAACTAGAAGAGTGAAGCCAAAGTCCTTAGACCTTAGTCACGAAACTAAAGGGTTTGGAGGTTGTATTGCTGGATTTCAATCTTATATTGAACCAGTATTTTCTCACTGTGTCCAAATTCCTTCCTTTTGGAAAGGTAATATATGTCCTATGCATTGTATGTTGGAAACATGTTTTATAATTTTTGTTTTTATGGTGGGTTAAAGTTAAAGACTGTCTTGAGTCTCAGAAGAGACTCTGAGCTTTAAACTGTGTTGAGCCTGTGAAAAACTATGGTGAATTTTGATGGACTAAAGGCATTTTATATTATACAGCCAGGGAGTAGAATGTAGTATTCTGAATGAGAATGGTCCCAAAGACTCACATATTTGAATATTTGGTCCTAAGTTAGTAGAAGTGTTTGAGAAGGATTAGGAGGCATGGCCTTGTTGGAGGAGATATGTCCCTGGAGTGAAGCTTTGAGATTTCCAGACATACACCTATTCTCCACTGATCTCCCACAGCCTCATGGTTATGGATCACAATGTAGGTTCTCTACTGATCCTTTGCCCCCTGAAAGTATAAGCCAAATTAAATGAATTCTTTTATAGTCTTTGTCTCAGTATTTCGTTGCAGCAATAGAAAGTAACTAATAATGCATTTTATTGATAATAATAAGACAAAATTGTTTTTCTTAATAAACATGGTTACTTAAACTGGTAAAAGTTATTCCTCATGAAAACAATGGAAATTTATCTAAACGTAATAATCATTTAAAAGTTAAGTTTTAATTCAAGGATTATCAAAGAATCATAGAGGCAGGCAAAATAAATATGTTGTTTCTCAGATACCAAAATATATCAGAGTAGAAAAATAAAGAAAGAAGCATCAAAAGAAATTTTATAAATAAAAAAATTCACAATCACATATGACTGATTAACAGGAAAGATACTCTATGATAACTTCCAACAAGCACTAAAAATACAGCTTTGAGACGCCTAAATTCTGAGCCACGGAAATCTTCATACCCCTATGTATTCAACAAAACTCTAATAGGTGAATATTGAGCTGTATAATCAAAGGCAACTCATGTTGGTGCTGGGCACAGTATCTTACCTAGCACCAAACACTCTGATAACAAGTATCATTTAAGAACATAATCCTTTACTTTTTCATTTTTCATATTTAAAGTACTCTACAAATTTTAAGGGAAAAGTCAAAATTTAGTTTATAAACATGAGTGCTTAAATGTAGCAAAAAACCCCAAAATCATGCAAAGTGGTATGTTCAAGTTTCCTTCTTTACTCTCTTACTATTTTAAAATATTAATCTCAATAAATTAAATCTCTAAATAAAAAATAATTTTGTCTTTCAGGCTCACCTTCTTTAATTGAGTTGAGTAATTTGAATGATAATGTACTTAACTGTATTGGATGACTGTTTCATTCCATTCAAATAATGAGGTTCTTATAATAATTTTTAAGACTTTCCACATAAAATATGTATATTATGTACAATATTTTAAATTCTATAAGATCTTCAAATGTACATATATTTCAGAAAGATTAGTATGTGCTATGGTTGAGATAAGTGTCTTCCTGAGTTCTATATGTTAAGAGCACGGACTTTGTCCATGATCAAATGGAAGGTTATGAAATGGAAGCCTAGAAGAACATATTCTGTTCATTTGCAACATGCCCTTACTTAGGATAGAGATCCCATCTCCTTATTCCTTTTCTTTTCGTTATGTCCTAGTCACTATGAGTGGACTTTTACTCTCCAACTGAGTTCCTGCCATCTGATGCTGCCGTACCAGACTCTCCAAAGCACCAGGACCACCTAAGATACCCACAGACTTTTATCCATACCCAGAACCTTCCCATAGACTTTTCTGTTTATAAGTGATTTTGGTCAGGTATTTTGTTATAGTGAAGCAATGTTGGAAAATCACGCACAAGAACTAGATATATGTATGTATCTAGAGAGAGGAAATAGTTATACTTATCCATTTAAAAATTCTCTTAAAAGCTCAAAAACTCTTGAAACACATGGGAGCTGAATGGTAGAAACCATTAAGGCAGAAGACAGGATAGAAAGCACATCACATATATGTATTTGTTATTGCTGATAATGTTCAAGAGGCTTGCACATCAATTGTGAAAGACAGACCAAGATGGCATAAACATTCTCATTTTCCGAATATTCTACCAATCAAGGGATAAAGGTAGCCTAGCAATGGAATTCTATCAACAGTAGGCCTCTGCATTACTTATCAACCCAATGTGTCTGAGCCAGAGACAGGTGCTTGCCACCAAACTCAAGAACATGAGGCCAAATCTTGAGGAAGAAAAGAAATGATACCCTGGCGGAATATTGTAAGGGATTATGTTGTTTCATGGTAAATAGTTGTCCCACCCACTGGTTTAATAAAAAGCGCTGATTGGCCAAAGGCAGGCAGGAAGTATGGGCGGAGGTACCAGACTAGAAAAACTCTGAGAACAGGAAGCACAGAGCGGAATGCCAGAGCAGAACAGAGAGAAGCCGAAAGAAGCAGAGGACAACTATGCTGCTCTAAGAAAAGGTACTCAGCTGCATGGCTGAACAGGAAGAATCATGGGTTAGATTAAGGGTGCAGAGTTAACAAGTGATATGCCTGAGCCTTATGCCAATCTGCTGTGTGTCTCTGTGGGACTGTGGGTCTGCGGGTCTGTGGGCCTAGACCTTGAGGTTAGGCCCAAAAGTCCGGGCCAGAAATCTCCTACTACAGTATATATATATATATATACATGATGATTTATATATATGATCATATATATAAACTGTGGCACATGCATGCCTATACACATGCAAAATACAAATATAAGAAATACATTATAAGCTGAATCATTTGGTCACAGAATAGTCTTTTAGAAACTTTTTGTAAAACCTGACTAACAGCTTTTAATGAATACTGGAGAGAGAAACAAATGTACTTGGCTTGTACCATTTTTGAGGCATCTAAATTCTTAGATATAATTCAATAATCTTTTAGGGTATTAGAATAAATGGTAAGACGGAAATGACCTGCTAAATAGGCAAGCACATTTCAGAAAGTGTTATGAACCAGGAAGACAATAATATCCAAATTTCGCCAAGTTTGAAAGTGCTAATTTTCTTTCATTCCACTTTATACCTGCCCTAACCAGGCTATTAATCATTTTTTACTGCTTAATGAGTTTCATGGTTGATTGTAAGATCAGGTAAGTGATTTTAAGTGCTTAGACATAATTTACCAATTTACTCAAAAATAAATATTCCACTTGTAGAACTTTAAATATTTTTATAGATCTTTGCCAGGCCAAGGATGAGGGAATTATTAGGTAATAGTAATGAAAAGAGCTAAAACATAAGCTTATGAATTGGGGCAGTGGTAAGCTCTGCCGCACACTTTCTTCAGTTCTGATATTAAGATGTTTCCTTTTCCTGGCCTCATTCAAAGGGGCCATGGAAAGGCAGTTAGAAAAGCCATGGAAGAAACGCTTACAGGCTTGTATCTCAGAGCATCCCTGTAGGATCCAAACAAAGCCGCCTGCGCCCTCAGAAAGGCCCGAGCCACTCCATCTCCAGTAGCCGTGGACTGCTTCTTCAGCTTATTTTTCAAGGCCGAGACCTGTATGGCAGAGAGGAACAGTTAAATTAACACCTCAGAAATTGGTACAGCGAGGTACGAACCCAATCAGCAGGCAAAGCGCAATGTCTGCAGGTCAGCCAAAATCCATCCTCCTCCCTGAGAGCTTATCTTTTTAGCTACGCTGAGCACCTGCTGCTCTGCTAATTGAAACGAGAGAGCGGGAGAGCGGGAGAGGATAGTAATGTGCTAATGCAAATTGGTTTATGCTCTCTTTTTTTCCCAAGGCCTCTTGACATAAATAAGCTTTAATTATTTACAGTAAACTGCTTGTGGGGCACTTTTCTACAGATTTTTAGCAATTATAACGTGTGTCTACTTGTTTAGAGATAAAGCTGGTTCAGTAGCATTCATTTCTGTTCTGCACTGTTATCTGTTAGGTAAAATCCTAGATCATTTACAATTTTATTTTCTATTTGGAAGTGTCATTTGCATAAGTGATTTTCTCTTTTCATCATTATCAGAAGGAAAGAAAGAAGAGATAAAGTTACAGAGACCACAGCACGAATGGAAAATTATGTAATGTAAATGTGATACATTGCCTATTTAGATCTCTCCACATTCTTCTAAAACATTCATATTCTCAGTTATGAATGGAAAAATGGGACAAATGATAGGAACCAGTTTTCTTCTATTATGTGGCTACTCAAAGGGCAAGTTATGATACGAATCCAGCGTCTAGTGTTCCTCAATATCACATGCTAGGCTGAAGTTCAACATCACTGCCGACCAATCAGTAATCAGAACAAAATACTAATGTTTCAAAAACACAGAAATTCACCTAGTATTTTATCTAGTAACATAAGAAGTCTGAAAGGTGTTGAATTGTTACAATATTTCATGCCCATTCTAATTTCGAGTGCTAAGCATTTTAAAAATCAAGTATAAGAAGCTAGTGGACGGACTGAGCTCTAAGAGCTCATACTCAGGACGGTGACTTAGTTTTCATTCATTTCACAAGCTACTTCCCTTCAAAAGAGAAAACAATATTCTGTACACGTAATAACGTCCAATTTTATATACATTCCTCATCAATGTTTTAAATAGAAAGTTATAATGTTGCATTCAATTTTCTTATGGAAATAAAAACTAACATAGGGACAAATTTTAACTGGATTGCTCTCACAACATAACAATAGTATCTGTATAAACTACTAGATAAAACAGTGCCATTTAGCCTTTACATATGTGCAAAGGGGAATATTTTTATTGCTTTGTTCAGTAGTTCTGACTACTCTTATAGATGATGATTGTAATTGAAGTGTGAACCTAATTAACAACTAAACTTTGAATAATGCTAATGAGAAATGAACACAGCATCAGAGGGAAGACCAGCTCTACAGGTGATAAACCTTCACAGTAGTGACATTTTCCAGTGTAAAGTCACAGTTACTGTGATCTCATCAAAGAAACAGACCCCCATTGGGTCCAATTATAACTATAGTTTTGAAAAATTATTGAGTTATGATATTCATAATCTATGTAGAAAGGCCTTTGTGGTATAGGTCTCCTCCCTGTAGCTGTGATCTTTTCAATTTATATCCAATCTCCACAGATTCAGATAAAAGTTTAGAGCTTAATTCATTTAGCCACAAGTGCTAAACCAGATCCATTTCAGAGAAAGCTTTTATTATTCAAATCTAACCTCAGTTTAGGTAATCCACATATTCAAACAATAATGCAGTTCAAACGTACTTCAGACTTAATGTCCTTTATTATGGTTAAAAATATTATTTTTCTACATTTAAAGAAAAAGGAGAAACATATCAAACTTCCCATTTAGATTATAATATAAAGAAGATGTACCCAATTGTTAAAAATATTATGAAAACTAAGTGAATGGGATTATTTTATTTTCAACAGAAAATGAAACAAAACAATCACTGATTTACAAAAGCCATGCCTTGCAACTTTGCAAACTAATGTACTCTTAAGCTGTATTTTCTGTAAAACTGAGCATTTGGTTCTTCGTGAAACAAGGAAAGAGAACTGTTCGAGCAGTCGGCACATGCTTGCGAAATGGAGAAGTGTCTCAAACAGTGGAGCTTTTCCATCCCCATGCCCTGGACAGAGCAGCTACCTACCCTCTCCCAGCTATCCAGAGAATCCACAGCTATCCACACACCAAGCCCTTCCTCGCCAAATGAGGACACAGCCTTCATTTTACAGTCAGTCACAAGACGATCATTAGGAGTTCTTTTAGTATCCAAAAAACAAGAAAAAAAATCCCATTCTATAACTGTGCTTTCAAAAAGGGCATCCATTAGGGACATGAACAAATGCATGTCCCCACCCAAGTACGCATCTGTTCCAAATATAAGCCTCACATGTAAAAGACTCCACACACAAAGAAAAACCAAACTTTATGTTCACTAGATTTTGAAGCACTGTCTGAGCACAGAATAAAATTATTGATGAGATTTAAAGAGAGCCTTGTATGGTTCTCATGTGTTTCTCTTGGTTAGTGCTTAAGTCTTAACTTATCTCCTATGAATATGTGAGATGCAAAATTTCCTAGCAAGAAATAAGCTTTCTGTGCTTATTTCTGCATTACTTCAAATACATCCCAAAGATCTTTTCTTGGTTTGTTCTAGATTGCCATAACTGTCACTGGATCTTACTTCCAGGGGCCAGAAGGGCAGCTGAATTCAAGACTTCTACATGTGAATATGGACACTCAGTAATAGTCTATCAAAATGAAATTGTTTTTAAAGTTCATTTTAGGAATACGTTTATTAATCTACTATAAGCTGACTGTGTCAAACCTTGCTGTTTCGCTGGCCTTTAGAACACTGCTGTATTGCCCTTCGGTGCTAAATATCTTTTTAGCAGTTTTTAATCTATAATTTGGTGGTGTCTCTTCTGCATCCTTTGTGATATCCACTCTGGGAAATAACATTTTCTGTTTTAGGTCCAAGCTTCTTCCTTAGGTATGAAATAAATGTACATAAGTTGTAAAACTTATATTAGCATGTGACTCTGATTTCACAAAAAATATCTAGGACTTTGGTCATGGAGCTGTTATCACAAATCCTGTTACACTGGGAAAGCACTCCGTTTTTTTTCTGTAGAAAAGTAAGCTATACTGAAAGTAAGCTTTCACTCACTGAAGATTATGTCACAGTTCTTCTTACTCTTTATTTTTAGATAGTTTTCTGCCTGAAAATATATTTTCTGCATAATTAGATATATACAGGTTTAAAAAATCTTCAATGGAAAAGAGAGCCTTCAGAAATAAACTATTTCTCTTTCACGTGTTTAAACCCCCTTTGTACAGGACAGACAATTGGGACCTCCACACAGCCATTCACAGCTTAGACTTTAACAACGGGAGTTTACCGCAAAATCAGTAAACTGTCCACATTTTCCATCTTAGCAATGAAGAAACTGTGAATTAAAAAAAAAGTCTCCAAGTAAACAGAGCAAATGGATACAAATCAAATGCCAGAGTGTGTGTGCATCATAAGAAAACAAAGAAGTCGGTAAGTCTGTGAGGATGGCCACATCTGCAGGGTGGCATGCAGAGAAACAATGGGTTCTCTTTTCACTTCTACAGCCTCACTGTGATAACGAAAAATGACTGCTTTACCTAGATTCTGATTTCATTTTCAGAATTATGGTAAAGAGTGAGGGTAAAATTATTCTACCACAACAGTGATATCAGCATGGCATTGTGACCCTAAGGGAACAACGGTGATTAGCATAGACAGCATGGTGGCTCTAAGAAAGCATAAATGGCATCCGTACCATGGCTAAACCAGGGATAGTTAAGCCATGGATATTAAAACCAGCACTCTCACTAAAGCAGCGTTACCTAACTACATGCTAAGTACTATTTCTAAGTTTTATTCTCACCCCCATTAAGAAAACTTCTCATTGCAACAAATGGAGATCACTATAGAAACCCACAATTGAACAAAATTCAGAATTGGGGAGGCCATTTCCAACTGATAAATCTATAAGACAACTCTTGCACCTAAGGCTCAGAAATCATTGCCTAGGAGAGGACAGAAAGTCTTTAAGAGCCAGAGGAACAGGGAGTTTGCTGTAAGATTGTGACTCCAGCAAATGCTAGAAGCTATAGTCATAAAGTCTTGCCAACATGAATGCTTAAACTGAGCTGAGTAAGGATAACACCAATAGACATGCTAATGTGGACAGAGAAAATTCCAAGACCTCAACCTTAGACATAGAACTCCGGGTAATTAAGAAATACTGAGTGGGAAGAACATAATTAACTATCCGATACCACGTAGTCGTTCCTGGAAACATACAGTCCATATAGTGGACTGAGCAGGTTCTATTTATACGTTTAGAAGTATACACACAGGTACACATATACGGAGCAATAATTTTAAAAGGAGGCAAACTCAAGACTCACGATGTAGGCTGCCATTATAGAAAGACATGATGAGGTTAGATGTGCTACGGAAGACTTATCTAAGTTTTAGTGATGGTAAAAAATGGCATCTGAACTTGGCCCAAATTCTGTTCACTTCAGCCTTCTGGTAGTAGAGATAGCTGTGTCAGCCCACAACATCAGTTCTCCGTCTTTGTTAATGTTAGTCCCAAATTTTGAATGCTGCATGAATATCTAGTTATTTTCCTTGGTGTAGGGCCAGGAAAATGGAATATGAACTGGGGTGTGTGTACCTTACCTGGACCTCTCCCTTCTTAGGAGAGTAGAAAAATGACGAACAAAAGAAGTACTTTAACCCTGAAGCTGATGGTAGGCCCTAAAGATGGATGTCGTCTACTGTTCTGGGCAGCTTTCCCTGAATTAGACAGAAATTCATGCTTTCCCTAATTTTTAATATTTCATAAGTTATTTTCTTAATTTTGGATACTATAATTACAATATTATACCCTTTCCTTTATTCTCTTCAGACCCCCACATATAGTTTTCCTTGCTTTTTCAAATCCATGGCCTCCTTTTTCATTAATAGTTATTATATGCATGCATATGTACATTTGCATATATATTCCTACAGACAACCTGCTCAGTCGGTATAATGTTACTTACATCTGTACTTTCAGGTCTGGCCATTTGGTGTTGAATAAAATAAATATTCTGGTCAAGACAGCTGAATTCTCTGTTATGGCATTTTAACCTGTACCCTAAATGATTTATCACTTAAAGTGCAAACAAAATGTGTTATACAAAGAATATGTGAGTCATATGAAATGAAAACAAAGACTAAGCTCTGGCTTCTGTAAATGTTCATGCTGGTGAACCAAAATACAGAATACAGCGCTCGATGAACGGACCTATGCTAAGGTTCCAGCCAGGCCATGAGGAAGCAGTCATAGTAATCCACACAAGAACACAAAGGCAATTCCTGAGGACCACAGAGTCCGACACACTATTTTCCCTGCATCCAAGCTTCGAACAGGTCTTCTCTCCCTGACTCAATGAACTAGGACTGTCATGTCAATTTCTTCAAGAGCATCTGTTCCTATTCATAACATCTGTCTATATCTATAACACCGGACATGTTTTCTTATTCACCACTATATTATCAGCTCTCAGCATGACATGGGTACACAGTACATGCTTGATAAATACATGCTGAGCCACTGAATGCCTCAAAGAGCACACGAAGTGAACAAAACTACCTGTTCCAGCATGGCTGGACTTTACCTCTAGGTTACTCAGCACAACATCTGAAATGGATGCCAAGATTATAACTCACTTCAAAGTTCACCAAGTCATTATGATCGGATTGGAGCAAAGTTAAGAACAGCTCCAAGGCCAATGGCTCAGGACTGCACAACACTGTCTTGAGTATGGGACAGTCAAAGCTTTGTAGGACAATTTTAAAAAACGAAAGTGAAAGTTTGCCATTTTTCTGACACTCCTAATTAGCAATAAGAAAACAGAAACATGTTGCTAATACAGCACATGGGGAAAGTGCGAGAGACGGAGGGGAGGGGACGTCTTTTAAAGTGAGAGCCTAGAGGAGGTCCACGGAATTCATGAGCTCTTACAGCCACTAAAAGTAGCAACAATAAATGAGAGAGATATAGAGAGGAGAGTCCCTAGCGCTGGGCTACCTCCTATTAAAGTGAGAGAAAAGTAACGACTTTAAACATACCCACAAGCATGTCTAACGGTGGGCTGCCCTTGCTTCTCCCTTTCCAGTTTTTACGTTTCAGTCTGGTACACCGAAACTATACAACGAGAAAAGAGTAAGAGAATAGGAGAATCTGCAATAACTTACTAGCAAGCAAAAAAAAATATTTTAGAAATGATCATATCTATGGAACTAATTTAAAAAGACAATGAGTTTTCACAGACAATTAGAATGTCATCACTGTGGGCTTTTCTAGTCAGGAAAGAAATAAAATGTTGTATTCTAGAAAAAAAAAAATACATTCTGAGTTTCTTTTTTTCCACTATGAGAATGAAACAAAAGTATCCTTATATAATATTCTAGACGGATGATAATTACACAGTTTTTTTAAAGGCAAACTTCTGTGTCAAGAAATTTATACAGAATAATTGTATTTCTCATCTGTACTCACTCACCCAGTGCTCACTACTTACAAAGCACAATTTAGAGGCTGGGGAGGCAGAGGCTTTGACATCTGATACCGGAATCCTGGCCACTGAGGATGAACATGCATGGACATCTTCAAGGACAAATTGAAACTGGGTTTGTTTACTCAAGTCTGTTCTATACATTAAATGTTCTGCTGTAATTTGAAGAAAGTTGCTTAGGCACAGGAAGGATTATGACAGAACTGTGACACACCTGGAATCAAATCATATTCTGGGGTTTTATCTTCTCTATGACACAGGCTATGACATTTAACCTGTTAAAGCCTTCATGTTAAATTAGAGGACCTAGTAAATGAATTCAACAATTGATTATATTCATGGCCACAAGACATTAGTTTATAAACTTTATAATGAAAATCCTCTAAATAGTCAAATTTTCTCTAAACTGATACCCAAATAAACTCTCTTAAATGTAGCTACTCAGAAGTTTAATTTCTTGTTTGTGTTTTGGAGGTTTTCTCTAGTTCTTTACGTCCCTCCTGGTGTTGGTGACTCGTGATCATTTGGAACTTTTCCTTTTTATATCACAATTAAATCATTAGCATATTCCTTCAATGGGTATTTTAAATGCCTGGGTAACAAGTGTGAGCATTTATAAGAATCATTCCATAATATTTTAGTAATTAAACGATTTTATCCGATCACAGTGTGCTCTAGTATAACAGCTCTTGAGTCAGCATGGGAAAGTCATAGTAGATGTTTGATAAATTTGAGTTTAATTATACAGATTATTAGACAAAATAACACTTAAAGGCGGTAGATATTTTTAAAAACTTTAATCATAGAAAACAATTGTTTTCTAACAGTAATATTTGCAAGATGATAATATCTTAATATATGGTGCTGAAAATTTTTAAAGCAAATATATCATGTTGCTATTCCTCTAACAAGACAGGAACACAAAGCTGCTTGTGAATAAAATTGAAAATAAGTTACTCATTACTCATAAATGCACATCACATTTACTGAGACAATCTATGGTCATCTATTTAGGGCACAAGATCAGCCTTATCCACTAAAGCTTTACCTATCAACAGTACACTTACTGTGCTTCAGTTTTCCTACCTAAAATAAAAATATGTTCTTTAATAACTAAAAGTATCTAAAGACTGGTATGCAAAAGCCACTTGCCTGTTGCAACGAATATTCTAACACGAGTAGCTTTGTCAGATACTAGTCAACTCTCGGCTGCTTTCATCTATAAGACCTGGAGGATAATTGTTGATGGTAACATTCCTATGAAAACACACTTCCTAAATTATGCCATAATTTTAATTATTACCTAATTTTCCAGTAAGTAAATTGGTTACCTTTTTACTTTATGAATAATAACAATTCCAAAATTATTATAAAGTATTAATAATGACAAAAATTAAAATGAACAGTAAGAGTAAGAAATACAAATTTAAATTGCTACATAATAAACTAAATCTGCCTATAAATATATGGAATGAGGGATTTCAATAGTTCATTTTCTGAAATTAAATGCACTCATTGAGATTTACCCTGCTACATGTAATTGAACTTTTCTTCTCATTCTCAAAAACACTGGCTTTGATTGATGTTCACTGGCCCTAAAGCTTACTCTTTTATTTCAAAATACTCTAACTGCATAGATTCAAAAATGTCTACATGGCATATTATTAAAATTAAGTCACACTGCTTTCATGCACAAGCTACAGAAGAGTTTCAATGTGTCATTGTCTTGAAAAGTTTTTCTGTGAAATAATATCCTTAAAATCATTCCCAATAAAACATTTAGGTTTTGTTTGTTTTGATCCAAATCTAAAGTGAAATGATGAAATCAACAAACAAGTGTTCTTGTCAGAAAACAGGAAGAAAGGCTTTTTTTTTTCCTTCTAAAAGGAAAACAAAGGATTCCTGAAGCCCTGATTTATTTTTCCAATTTTAAATACCTTAAGAGCAGCGGAAGTGCTACTGGCGTGGTAGTATTTCTAACAGTCAATAAATCTAAAATATTATGTGTGAATATTGGAATGAAGCCATTAAGAAGATTACAGCATGCAACGCACCAGAGGGTCCACAGGAAAAAAGAACTAGTAATTCAGGACAACTGTGACCACTGACCTTTGAGCTGCCACATCCACTGGTCAATGTGACACAGTAATAGAGTTCACATGCAACACGGTCACCCAGCCTGTAAGCATAATTTAAATGCTTTGGTGGATGCTTTTAAAAGGGCCCCCTTTTAAATCTCAGTTAACTTACTAACTAATCAAACAATGCCAATATTAATACCTTTAAGGCTTCAAAAATATTTATTAATGTAAATCACACATAAAAATTCAGTTACCATTCAGGATTTTATCAGATCTTTAAAACATTGTTCTAAAGGGCACCCTTGGAAAACTGATGAAAATGAGAACTTTATTGGAGAAGAGTTGAACAACTGCCTAAAATAGTTTTAGAAAATCACCACAGCTTTAAAAGACCTCCTATTTTCAACAAACAGCTCTTGCTCAATCTCAGAGCTTTCACTTGCATGTCTGTGGTATTCCAATGGCAACGCCTGCACCCCGCCTGCACCCCGCCTGTGCTAGCTGACAATGCTCCTCTTCCTACAGGCCCACAATGGCAGTTAGCTTAGTGTAGCACTAAATAAACAGCATAATGCCTCTTAACTGTCTACATCTGTATCTGTACATCTGTGAATGTGGCTGAGCATCTCTATACATTTAAAGCAATTTCTTAATCACACTTATACATACAAACACACACACACACAAAAAAATCTACAAGAGAAGTACTTCTCAGTTAAAAGTGATTCCCACTACATTCAGACTTCAAAGGCTCTCTTCTCAAGCAAGGAGCTCAGTGCCACGATGCAGATTTTAACATCGTGTAGAGAAAGGCTGAGTTCCTCTGTCTCTTCTTTTTAGTAAACATCCTTTCTCCTGAAGCATAACAGTAAGAAATGTACATACCATAAGGAAAATGTTTGAAAAGCTGTAATTCTATTTTCATAAGTAATTTTCTACCCAGTGAAAAAATTCTTGGAATGATTTCTAAACGCATAGTGTATCCTTCCTAGCAGTGACTACAGATTTCATAACGAAGCATCTGGCTACATTAAGCTGAGAAGAGAATATCAGTGTCCACTGGTCTGAGCTTGGATGGTTCATACACAACAATTTTACGGCAGTGAATACAGTCTAGTTTAATGAGCTTAAAGGTCAGGGCATGGGCTGGTTATTGATAAGATAGGCATTCTAGCTTTGACATTAAACTCCTATTTTCCTATCATTAGTCCTAAGAAAAATCTAGGCTAGTACTGATGTATGTTTTTTAATTGGAGAGTTTTAGATTCACCTTCCACAACCACTTAATAATGAAGAAAACAGAAAAATATACTGCAAAGTTTACTATCAATTCTCAAATTTTAATAACGTTGAAAAGAATAGGCACTCTGAGGGTTTTTTGTTGTGAAAATGGGGAGCTATTTTTAGCTTATAACTATGTTACAAAGATATTTAAGTAGTCAATAAATAATGTACAGAAATATCACTAGTTTGCAATTGTACCCTATACTAAAGAACACAAAAGCCAAAAAGTGCAATTTAACACAGATTATTTAATAAAAAATATAGAACACATCTCATTAAAGCTGCAAACACACACAAACACACACACACACACAATCCACAAGATCAAAGTCCCGAAGAGAACTGGCACACTTAATTTATCAGCTTTACAGACAAAAGACAGTTTTCGTCATTTCAAAAGGATCCAATGTCTTTTATGACAAACTAGGTTTGCAGTTTAATTTACAAATAGAATTCTAAGTAAGCATTTTTTGCTCTGCCAAAGCAGATGACAAACTGTAGGTTTTCATTCTTGTGGCCCTCAGCAGGACAGGAAAGATTAAAATAAAACTGAAATAATCTAGAGAAAACAAATAAATGTTTCAGAAAGTTGGGAGATCAAAGGCAGAGTTTTCTGACCCCAACTGTACAAGCATTTCTTATTATATTGACCAGTGCCATCGGATCATTAATTAAAAGGAAAAGCGCTGGCAGGTGGCAGGGAAGCAAAAGCCGATAATTGGCCCCTTCTTCTTCTTCTTGCCTTCAAAAACTCTCTCATTCTTTGCAAGACATGGCACCAGGCAGACAGAATGCCTACTTTGTAATACAGTGATTAAGATGAGATGAAGGGACTAGATGTTTAAAGAAACTGAGTAATGAATGCATCTAGCTTCTTAATTATGATCTCATTTTTTACAATAAGGAACGTGATATTCCATTTAAAATCTCAACTGCCAAAAGGTAAAATATTAAAAATAGAATCTACATTGATTCTTCTTAAAGCCCTTGCATACACTGGCTTTAAATGTTCAGATACAAAATGGAAAACAGTAATATAAGGGTCCAGTAACAAACATTCTTGTTCACCACAGGTATCTTTTGGACTTACCACATCACTGGGAAGGTTGCTTAAGTCATTAAATGGTGATTCTAAAGTGTTTGTGTCAACATTTAACACAACCACGTCTTCCAATGATTTATTTTTCACTCTCTGTTTAAAAAACACAATCATGAAAAAAATCTTATTATATTTTTCTTACAACATTATGATGTGTTTAAAAAAAAACTATCTTAATGCATTAAGCTTTGGAAAATTAAAGAGATAAATTCAATATTATAAAATAATATGAACAACTTTACTTTCTGAGAAAAGAAATTTGACTTGGCTATAATTCATTCAAAAAGATTTGATTAAAATGCAAAAAAAATCGTTATCAAGTATCAAATTAAAATAAGTATCAAAAATTTAACACAACATTTATAAAATATGCAGAAGTACATCAAAATATAAAAACTGTAGCCTTTCATTTGAATGTCAATCCTATGATATTGGAATTTGTCTCCAGTTTCAAATCCATTTTAGCATAAATATTCTGTAGAGAGTATAAGCTAATAATGATGACTACAGTACAAACTACATCTCAAGTGAATAAGCATATTCCTATCTGGCCACTGCAATACACATCCAGGAGAAGGACTAGACAGGAAACAAGACGATAAGGGAGCAACTACTAGCATGGAATTTGCCAATCATACCCTCACACAAATCTGTCTGTAAAGAGTAAACTTTACAATCCAGGCAGCTGGGGATAGAGGCAGGTGGAGCTCTAGGTTCGAGGCCAGCCTGGTCTAGATAGTGAGTTCCACGGCAGGCAGAGCTACACAGAGACACTCTGTCTCAGAAAAGTAAACAAAACAAAAAGAGTAACCGTTCATCAGATTGCCTCATCTTTCCATGTCATTTGAAAACTTAGGAAAATAGTATCTCAATAGATTTATAAAAAATAGTAAGTTATAAAAATCTTACCGAAGTTGTTATACCTAAAAGGGTATAGTTTATTTTCTGTTTCACAAATCTACTTAAATTACTGGATTCTACTGTTGCAACACTTGTCAGAAGTAAGAGATGCACTCAAGTAACAAAATATAGCCACAAAATGCAGAATTACACTCATACAGGCCAACTGGCAAAAGGTAACAATTTGAATGTAGAACTTTCACTTAAGTGCATCATTATTATTCCATTTTCTGAGAGAGGAGGGTGGTCTCTCTGTGTCCTAGAACACTATGTAGGCCAGGCCAATCTTGAACTTACAGAGACCCTCTTGCCTCTGTCTCTCAAATCCTGTGATTAAAGGCAAACTCCATTGGCTAAATACTTCTATTTTAAACTAGTGTAACCCATTATTTGTTACAAGCTGATTCTGATTAAAGTGCCTCTGATTCATTTAGATTTCAAATCTCTTGAGTATTTAGTTATATGTTAAATTTCCGTCAAAAATGATGACTGGGAATGAGGAATTTCTATGTGATGAGAAATCCACAATGTAGGCTGTATATTCTCAAGGGACATTAGTTCTAAAACCTGTCTTATAGAAGGCATTACAATTACTAAAACTCAGAATTAAAAGATGGCTACCTAAGTTATTATCAAGAAATCATTTCTGGTGACATAACACATTCCTTTTCCATGTGAACATGTTTAAAATGTTTAAATGCTTAGCTATATCATTATGTATATTAACTATAATTTTAATAACAATTTATAAGCAAAATATATGCCAATTTTTAGGAGAAATATATAATAATATGATGACCATTTCGCTTTCTGTGATGGTCCCATGCCAGAGAAACTGATGAAATCCAGAAGACTAGATCTATTTTTTTCCAATGGAAAATGAGTTTGTTCAAACACTTAAGGACTATGTATGTGCCACCAAGGCCTTTCTAATGACATCAGTACAAAAGTTTGGCTAATGGTATTAATGCGATATGTAGACATTTTCAATTGGTTTTTGTTTTTAAGGCAAATAACTGAATATTAAATTTTGTTCAAGGAACCACTCAATAAAAGTTTTTTAAAAATCTGTTTATTACTAATAAAAAAAGTGAAGCCCTAATGTTAGACTAAATGTACATAAACAACAGGGAAATAGGTCACACTTTTGCTACCTAAAAACGCTGACATTGGCGCTATTTTTTCTCTCAAATCTCTTCTCTACCTAGGCAAGCAAGTTATAAATGGAACCTCTTCCTCTGACTCATATTTTATGTCTCATATGTTTAGGGGGTACACTTTAAAAGAAAAAAATAAAAATAAAGATGTTTTTACAGAAAAGTAAGAACATGATGCCTAGTGTGGAAGTCTCTCTCAGGCCCTGTGGAGTTAACCCTGTACACACTGTGGCTATATACATTATGCACACAGTGTACTGAGGGGAACAACACAGCAGCTCAGAGCCTGTGCAGAGGAAACTAGAAGGCACTCTTGACTCTTGGATCTGCGCTTCCAGGTCACTCAACTGTGGACTTAGCACTTAACTTCACCCAGAAGTCTGGTTTTCAGGGAAAATAAAACCTGTTTTCCTTATTTCAGAAATAAATTTCTACTTTGAAAAGATCTGTTTTTTATTCTTTACTCACAATTATGTAAAAATAAGTGAATGAAAATTTCAAAAACATTAATTTTATGCTTTAGAAGGTGGAGGTTTTACACAATTAATAATATTAACTGAGATTGTTATGACCAAAAAGAAAACAGTATTTTTTGTTTTCCTCAAAAAATAGCTGCATTTACTAAGCAAAGGAAGACGATACTCAGTGCTCTCATATATTAACACATAAATACTTAAATTCCATTTAAAACATATAGATTATAAAATAAAAACAAAGACATAAAAATTTTAATTTAAAACTCTATTTGATAGTGACATAATGAAGAATGAATTTTACTATAGTTTAAGGAAAATTGCCAAATGATATGCACATGGTTTATAGGAAGTTCGAATGCACCTTCTCCCTCCATGCCAATAGGCAGATCAGGCTAATAAACAAGACAAGCACTGATGTGTGGAAGCTCCCACATCTATTATGGCTCTAAAAGTCCCTCTTTAAAAAAGGAATCTACTGAAAGTTAGAAGATTGTTACATTAAAATAGTATTTTTCAAAAAGTATAAAATATGTTTCAAAAAAAGATAAAGGTAGAAAATTATTAATTACAAATTTTCAAAGAATTTTTCAATTTAAACTTTCTTTGTAAGTTGCCAATAAGTATGTGATAAACTAAATAAAATAGCTAACACGCTTCCTCATTCATTATAATTTAGAAAAGCCTAGTTTATTCATTTTCAACAGAAGGGCCATTCAACACACCCAAAATTAACATAAGACTACTAGGCACTCTCTACAATTTTAAATTATTTTCATCTCTACAAGTAAATACATTATAAAATTCTGTGTGCTACTTTTAGTATACATTTAGTATGGAAATCATGAAAATCAAAATCTGTTACTTAAAAAAAAAGCAAGCAAATAATTTCATGAAAGTATAACTACTGAGATTCAGGTTATATACCACCTGATCTAATTAGAGAGTAAATATCTATGTGCTCTTGCCTTATTTCAAACACCAGATTCTGGATTACAATAGTTTCTTAAAATTAATAAAATATAAGGAATCGAAAATTTATCCTACTCAATCATCTGTGCTTAGCACTGTGTTGCATTCATTATTAATGCTGTTCTGTACAATCAGTTAAAGAGAAACGTGTCTGAATACGCTGACATCAGTAAGCATGGTGCCACTCAGCTGACTCTACTCTCAGTTTTAGCCTTTGGTAATTTATGTGCTGCTTTTCCTTTTTCCGTTTGTGTCTTTTGTTTGTTTATTGCTTTGGTTTTGGTTTTAGTTTTTCGAGATAGGTTTCTCTCTGTAGCCCTAGCTACCCTGGAATTTGCTCTGTAGACCAGATTGGCCCCTAACTAACAGAGATCAGCCTGCCTCTGCCTCCTGAATGTTGGGACTAAAGGTGTGCACCACCACACACTTAAGTCAATCTTACAAGAAGTGCTTTCTGGAAATCTCACTGACTGGAAACCCAGATATTTTCAATTTAAAGAGTTTCAAATTAGGGATGAAGTAAGCAACAAAAATCATTTTTTATGAGATAACAATAAAAAAAAAAATTTAAAAAGAACTACTCAATTTGTCTTGGATAATAGGATCAAAGCTTTGAACTTAGAAAGGTGCCGGCCTGGTTTTCTCTTTAGTTGGGCCTGACACGGAAGCCCCCTGTGTACCACAGGCTGCCTTGCATTGTGGGAATCCTTCCTCAGCCCTGTAAGGATGAATACCATAGGAATAAGCCAGGACATTCTGGTTAATAAGTTTCTCATTAGTATGTTAAACTCACATTTTGAAAATCAACTAATGAACTGGAAATAATGAAGTTATGAAAAAGAGAACTGTTTGACTTGGTGAATCATTAAGTATATAAAATTTAATTTCAAAATATAAGATACAGAAAATCTCAAGGTGCAAGAAACCCATGGATCATTAGGGAGCAACGATTTTAGTATTTAAAGCTGACCATGTGACTTCAAATACAACCATTTCCATAGGCTTCATGTCATCACAGAGCAAACCAGCATACTGCATAAACCAAAGTGATTTCTGAAAACGACCCTATGTATATCTATAATGTCAATCTAGTACATCTTAATACTAGTCAAATAAGCCTTAAGTAAAACTTTTATCTTCTATTTCTAATTAATTACTTTCATAACTATCTTACTAAGAAAGATACTCACCTCTATGAGACTGGAGTGAATTCCAATCAGGTATGGCATTGGGGCACTAAATTAAAAATATATATGTATATATAGATTCATATTGTTCATTAAAACTGAAACAACATAAAAGCAATTCAAATTCTTAAAAACTAAATTCAAGTGCTCAGTTCCACCATTAGACATCACATATATTCAAATTACTCAATGTATAAAAATGATATTTCATCTTATAGGCCATTATTATTTAAGGGTTGTTTATGTAAAAAAAATCTCTAAATCATTTATTATTAAATCAAAAGTTCTATGCCTAAATGACAAGTTTTATTTAAGAAGTCGATTACACTGAAGCTTTTCCATATACTTGATAACAAACATATTCTAAGCAATCATCAATGTGTCTACATTTCTTTTACATATAATCTTGTTCATTTTTATTGTTTGCTATTTTAATGGATTGTTTCCTATTTAATATGTCCCTCAACACCTGTTGTGTCCCTCTCCCACTGAGGTTAGCTCATATTTTCTCATCCTATACTCACTGTTCCAAAACCAGTGATATAGACACACTGCTCCTGCCCTCGAGCACACAGATTCATTTTACTTTCACTGTTCCTAGTATAAAAGGGCTATAAGAGAATTTTCCTGTGGAGCTCTAGCTGTGCTGGAACTCACTGTGCAGACCAGGTCGGCCTCAAACTTACGGAGATCAGCCTGCCTCTGCCTCCCAAGTGCTGGGACTAAAGGTGTGCACCACCACTGTCTGGATATTAATATAAGAATTTTAAAAATAAAAAAAAAATTCTCTACGAATGGTTTCAAATTACTCACTTCAGGTCATGATTTTTGTGAGCACACCAGACCCAGGCCTCCAGATAAAAACTTAAACGTGGTGACAAACAATGCAGGGGTAATACATTTCTCCTGGATTTCATAATCCAGCAGAAAATACAGACATCAATCATTTTAATGTTAGAAGTAATTGTTAGGAAATATAAGAAGAAAAGTATTTATCTTGAAATTTAAAACTAAATTAGCAACATAAAAATATGAGGACAGTCAGCCATCTATGAAAATGATAAATTTCAAATGATAAATAATGAGAACACATAACTTTTTTGTTTGGCTGTTTTTTGTTGGTGGTGGTGGTTTTGCTTTCTGTTTTGTAATTTCTTGAGACAGGGCTTCTCTATGCTACTGTCATGGCTGTCTTGGCACTCACTTTGTATATCAAGCTGGCCTTGAACTCACGGAGATCTGCCTGACTCTGACTCCAAAGAGCTAGGATTATAGGTATGCATCACCACCACCTGGTGGAAACATGTAGCTATGTTTTTAAAAACACATTTTGCAGAATCCTTCTATCTCTGACCTTTAACATAAATCTTTTCTGTTGATGTAAATCCTGTTTCTCAAAGGCTTGTAGAATGTTCTGAACAGCATTGTCATTAAACAGAACTGCTCAGGCTCTTGAATGTGCACTTCACTGAAGAGAAGCAGTAACAGGTGATGCTAGCACATATCCTGACTGGTCCAGACGTCTTAAATCATTTCAGAAATTTCCAAGTTTAGTTAGCTAAGGGTAACTAAAAAATAATCTATATATCCAGAGTCCCAGAAATCATACATTATGTTGTATCTCATTCTTATGATCCTGCAGTATTTCATTATTACTATACTGTCTCCTGCCCAGGAAATCTTTGCTTATTTTAGTCTTGTCCCTTTACATCCTTTTAAGGTGTCTACACAGCTGACCAGCTAGATGGAATTGTGTGCTATTCTGTAAACATCACTTGACTATTTGCATGCCTTGATCTCCTTAGGAAGAAACAGATTTTCTACCTTCAAAAGTTAACAGAAACAACTGTGGACTGTTGCACTTTCGCTGGCAGAAGGAAAAGCTAGTTATTTCCCTAGTTCAAGTTTTTATCCTTAGGTTCCTTCTACAACTCCACAGAAGACATAATATGCAGATTACTATCCAGGGCTCAAAGGACAGCTTTGGGCAATTGTCACATAACAAGCTGGCCAAATCTCAGTGTCTTAAATATGCCTCGTCCACCAAACATAAAGACAGTGAAGCAGTCTTTGCACTATGCAAACTTCCAGTTCCCCTGGCATTTAGAATGGATTACCAATGAGATTTATAACACAAAGTTCATAGTATCTTAAATTCCAAAGCATATTTTTAAAAAGAGTGTTAATCAAAATCTCAAGATTTGAAAAACTAAAAAGAATATCCATCTTAGAAATGGACAAACACTGAGTAGACTAGCATTTCATAAAGGAAAAGTCTAAACTAACCAAAGATCCTAGGAAATACATCCCAAAGAACCTTTGAAAAATTTCTGAAAGCTACCTGCTTTCTGAGATACAGATAATACACTCATATAAACTAATCCAGAATTAAAATTATATAAAATAGCAGACTACCATGACAAATTTAACAATATATCAACTGAAAACTCTTTAAGGGAGCACTGAGAATTGAGGTACAATTTATTTTTTCTCACTAATTTGTAGCAAATTCCTAAACTTACAGATGCTTGAACTGAAAACACTAGGGCATAATTTTCTAAAATCATTATAATATTTGACAGAATGCAGTGTTTATAGAGGAAAATGAGTATTGCTTCTTTCCTTCTGGACTGTACATATAGTACTGTGACATAAGCCAACTCTCATGGAAAGAGACCAATGTAGACACATGTGTGAAGATGTCAGCCAGCCCTACTGTCTAAGACACTATTTAGAAAAGACAGTACAAACAGTTCTCAACTACTTCTTCTTTGTGGTAGGATCTTTGGCAAACCTTCTTTGTTTCCTTTCCTAAGCTACTTACAAAGAAGCTTTCCTGACATGTACTACTGCAGCAATCAGGGTAGTCTAAATATATATATTTATTTAACTTTTTGCTTAGACCTAAATCTTACAGTTTCAAAGAAATAATCTAGAGAATCCAACTAAATGACTTACTTAAGCACTGCTTGAGCAAATAATAATCTATGCTATCTTGGTAATTTTATAGTCACACTTCCTTGTATATGCTTACGAATTGAGACAGTTTTGAAGTATCTGAAAATATATGTGTCATTTTGGAGTGTTGTTACTTTGCATAAGAAGAAAACACAGATAAATTTCACTCCCTCCTAACAGCTTTCCTGAACTAGCAAAAGTGTTGTCAACTTGTTGCTCCAGTTGTTATCCATGTCTCTTTGAGTGCTGGAGCAATTACAAGGTTACAGGGTTACTCTATAGTTGAGTGCATAAATGTGTACACAGAGCTAGGTTATGTGTTTATATCTTTCAGTAAATAAACAAGAAGCTTATTCATTGTGTTATGTTTTCACAGCTTTGCCAAACAGGTGGTCAATAAATGACGGAGAAATGAATGAGTGGGTAGGTAGGTAGGTGGGTGGGTGGGTGGGTGGGTGGGTGGATGGATGGATGGATGGATGGATGGATGGATGGATGGATGGATGGGTGGGTGGGTCTGTGGATGAATGGATGGACCAACAATGTAGTAAGAGTGTCAAAGGACCAAGATGTGATATTCATCTATGGTCACAAGAGGGCATTATGGTTCTCCTAAGTCTCTGGCACATCACCAATACCAGGTGCAAACACAGAAATGTTTTGTGGATCCATGACTATTTCAGGATTTGCAACATTCCAATCACTCTGAAAGGTTAACCAAGATACATGTAATCCTCAAGAAATGTGGCCCCATTTGGAAATTTAGGTAAATTTTTTCAATGATTTTAGACTGAGGGGATAACTTACACTTTTCATCTATCATCGGTATAATTCAATATGATCCTAATATAAAGAATACAAATGGAGGAGAATCATTTTCCTAGTCAACTGCTTAATCTATCATATTTTCTGATAATAGAAGAAAGTCATACAGATTTTTTTAACAAAAGCTGAGCCTAGCTCAGAAAGTTTTCAAGTAATTCCTTGTCTGGACACTAATACTCTACTCTGACCCAGGGAATACCTGGCATAGAGGCTGATGGAACTCACACTAAGGATGATTTCCAGCATTGGAAGCAAGAAATAAAGAAAAGGGAGAGAGGAGAAAGCTTCTTTAGATAGAGTGAAGCAGCAATAAAGACTCAATGGTAGGTTCAGAATCAAGAAAATAGTTCTAGAAAGAATTCTGTGTCGTTGATACTTTAAAATAATGTTTTAGAAAATGTTAAATATAAAATACCACATAGAATTGAACTTAAAGGTGTATTATCACAAGAGGTCTGAACTTTTTAACAGAAAAATTATGATGCAAGAAATATAGCAAAAGTAGTTCTCACCCTATAATTAGTCCTCAAAATTACTTTGTGTAAGACTTTTAGAAAGAAAAACTTTAAAATAAATGTCTAGTTATGAAATGCTATAAACAAAAATCTATGTTGCCTATGTCAACATAAACAAACTGCATTCTATGCCTTTAAGGCAGAAAAATATTTCAATTGTGTTGGACAAAAGGAAAACTCTAAAATAAATAACAGAAAAACTTACTTATTGATTTGGCCTTATACTTAGATTTGTGCATGTTACACTTCACAATATAATTAATTTACATCCTGTAGTCTACAGAATTATTTTACCTTTCAAGTTCTCCAAAGAGAGAACAGCAGTGGTGAGTCACTGGCTACTACTTCAGATCATGAGCAATACTGTGGGTACACTGTGGAAACACACAGTACAGTCTAATCAATCTGGACAAACACAAGCCTGTTCTGAAGAAGGCTAGTCACAGAAACTTAATAAAACACCTACCACCACTCTCTATAGACATCGTATATTTAAGTAGTGACTACAATTCTTTAAGAACTTTAAGGAATGTCTTTCATTAAAAATTTAAATAGATATATTTATTCCAAAGGACTTTGATTTTTACTAATACTAGCTTTGATATAAGAAAATAATCAATACCAAATGATTTCTGTGTGTTTGTGGGCATGTGTATTCGTGTGTGTATGAATCATGCCCATAGAGAAAGGCATGATACAGAGAAAGAAATTTCAACAAATTTCTCACAAGTTAACTATGCCTGAAGGTGATTATCTGGTGAAAACAATTCTTTACCCACTCTAGTTCTTGAGTGGCTTCACTCTGCACACACAAAGCCTCTGCTTTCCAGTCTCCTCCTTGTCTAGCCTCACTTTACACAAGCTTTGCTATTCCAGTCAGAACAAGGAGGCCATTGGCCATTGTTCCAGTTTCTAGTGGCCTGACTGAACTCAGATTACTGAGCTCACTGGGAGCTATTTCTAAGGCCAGCTGGTTCTCACAGCTGCTCTCACACTTTCCACACTGGTTTTCAAGGTTGCTTTAGGCTGACATTTTGCCTCATACCAGACTCTCAAAAATTCTTGTACTAAAGCAATTTTGTACTAAAAAAATTTGACAATACTGTTTTCAAGGTGATACTGGGAAGAGAGGAGGTGAAGGAAGAGTGTCACAGGCAAAGGTATGAAAGCTTGTCCTCATAGAGCCAATGGAATTATGGGTAGATGTGACAGATAAACTCTGATACCTAGGATTTTGTTCTCAGACATCAGAAACCTTGTGTAATCATTGAGCCACAAAATGAAATTATGTTTCTTATTTACATATCTCTTTTTTAAATGACCACAGAAGAAATTTGAAAACTTTAAAGAACTACATCTGCCAAATCTAAATTTCTGTTATCTTTGAACAAACTGTTCTGATACATATAAAAATACTTTTATACTTACAACTCATCTAAAAGTAAAGTTTCTACGGTTGTGATTTCTTTAACCTATACATGACTATGACATGAAGATCTTTTTCTAATGGGGAAATCTAGGTTGAAGGGAGTCCGGCGAAGGCCAGCTTACCAGCAGTAGTCCAGCAGGTGTGGTGGAAGCACAGGGATGTATATGTGCTGCCAGTACATCGGGTAGAGCAGAGCAGCCGATCCATGGAGACAGGCAGTTAACTACAATGCACAGAAGGGTAACAATAATGAGGAGCTGCTGACCCTCTAAAGAAAAAGGCATGTTCAAGGGATCAAAGATAAGTGGTCATCATAGAACAATTTATACAGTGACACAGCTCACACTGTCTTAACCAACTCTAAATGTAAATGTCTGTGTCTCAGAGGCCCCTCTGAAAAACACACAAACAGCAAAAATGATTTCATAGAAATCACATGCAGATTTTTATATTCAACTTGAAAATATAGTTAAGGTTAAATTTTGAACCATAAATAAAAGTGGAACTGAAAAAAAATAGTGAGTCTTTTAGAAAATATTGTAGGAAATGACAATTTGTGCAGCACAATTTGCGCATCACTCAGATTAATACAACACGATTAAATATGGAAAGAAGAAAGGATGAAAGCTCCTCAGGGATATCATTAGGGCAAATTGCCAAAGAATGAAACATGAGCCAGTCAGGAGAGTCTGGAAACTGCAATAATACCAGGGGACTTGAAATGTTCGACAGTTGGAGCTTCAGTAATGTGTGAACTGTGGGCTATGGTATCAAGAGACTCTGTTCACTGACACATAGAATGTCACTATTGACCAGCGAGCTGCCCAAGCTTGACAGCTGTACTACAGGAAGCCAAGTATATCATAATTTCATATTTAAACTGCTCATTCCAGATTAACATTTTGTTTCCTAGCTTTAGATCACAGCGGCTGCAATTACACTGTTGTTACTTTGGAGGTAATCGCCATTTTAATTGTTGTGTTTGGGCAAGCAGTTAATTAAAAATTTTTAATGCTTAACAGAGGGACATCACTTTTTTTTCTCCCTCCTAACTAATCCTCATTCATATTTCTTTCTGTGTGGCTTCTATTTTAAGAATTACTATAGTTATAAAGTATATTTTTACTGATTAAAGTAGTAATTAATCCAGCGTTCTTTTTGTTATTTTAAAGTTTGACTATAATCTCCATTTCAAGATTCTCAATTGAGTTATTTTACTTAACTTGAAAGTAAGAATTTTTAACAACTGTATGAAAGACTTTACATAAGGCAATAGCTCCATATTTTAAAAAAGTAAGTTAATGTATAAACAATTACTACATCTAAAATAATACAGGTAAATGTACACAAAGTAATCAGTCTCATTAATAGCATCATTGTTCTACCTGCAAGTCTAAAATAACTGCAGTCAATAAAAAAAATCAATTAAGAAATAAGATAATATGGTCTAAAATAAAAACACTAAATTTTTCAATAACCTTTTCCTTATATATTGTGTACTTTCCAGTCAGGATTTTTATCAAGTTGACAGACAATGAAGTCTGGCTGAAATTTACTATCTGATACCAACACGGGAACATTACAGTGCCTCGCATCCAAGCTTTGTTAGTTTATCACAACACTCTTTCAATAAGTGACATTTTTAATTTCTTAATTACAGCAAACGTCACTAGGAGGCATTTAACAAGTACAGACCAAGGGAGTGAGGAGCTTACACAGCAGGCTGGAGAGCCTGACACAAGAATGAGCTACACTCTGTCCACTTCTCCAACAGCTTCCAGGCACTGCTTCCGGATTGTGTACTTCAAGGTTTTCAAGGCTATGAAAGTTTAAGTCCCTTTGAAAGGCATAGTTAGGCACTTGCTCCATGTGAAAACACATGACTTCTAGGAAACCTTCCTTTTGTATTGAGAAAAGAAATGTGAGGCAAGAGGAAAAGCTCTTCTCAAACTGAGGAGCTGCCAGAGGGGCAAGAACTTCCCGATGCCCTGTGCCTACCTCTACTCACACGCTGCTCATCCCTCACCAACAAGCAATGGCCTTTGTGGCAGGAGATGGACTGCCTTCTTAGAAGATGGCTTCCAAGGCCATAAATAGCTGAGTCACAAATCCCTGTACTGCCCAGTATTTGGCAAATGACACCCTTGTTAATCTAGCCTAGCAGAGAAGAATTAAGTCATACAACCCTTGGAAACTTTCCAGATAAGTTTCCCAATAGGGAAGAGGCAAAGGAAAGAGTACAGGCTGATCTCTTTTTAACTACTGCATGCCTTAACCACACTCCATCCATTGAATGAATATAGCTACTGTGGAGCTTGTTCATTCGCTAGATAGCAAATTCAGACTTGGGTCTCTTGGAATTAGGCTTTCCTAACTATTGCAATTCTGACTGGAAATTAATCTTAAATTTATGAAGAAATAAAGCTAAAGAAGATCCAATATCCACTATTTACCCACCAGTACCCAAGAGCTATGAAATTTTTTAAATTGAGCAATTATTATTATAGCATAAAGTTGAAGAGAAGACAGCAAAGTTACAAGTAAAGAAAATAAATTATTAAAAATTAACTATAACTAAGAAACTGATCCCACACATGTAGGTTGCATGAAATCTAATACCAAATTTATCAGTCACAATCAGAGCGCTGAGACTAACAGCTGCATGGCCTGTAATATTTGTTCACACCCCTTACTCAGGTTCCTAATCTTTAACATAAAAAGTTTACAGTAGGTTGTATATAAGCAATGTCTATACAGGTCAAACATTCTTTACTCCTAGATGACATCAATTCCAATATTTCATATTTTTAGTAAAAGATTTTTATCCAACCCAGATGTTTCATAGTGTATACAGTCTACCTACAAAATATATCCAAAAATTAAGTCTAATGTTTTAAGGCCTATTAGTAACTGTGAATCTATGAAATCAAAAATCATAACATTTATTTGCTTAGGTCAACAGCAAAATAATTAGTGTCTTTTATATGATATCCCACAACTCACTAGACACAATACTGAACACATGGACACCCTAACCCCATGAAGCCTCCATGTCTTGGGACAGGCTAACAATAAGGCCATCATATCTTGCAAGTTGGGCATCCTTTTCTAAAATATCCAAACACTTTTATTTTTCATGTGCCAACATGACACTAAATGGAAAACTCCACAGTAGACCTCACACAGCAGGTTCCGATCAAAATGCATGTGCACTAAAAATATTGTTTAAAATTACCTTTGTATGAAACTTGAATGAAGTCTGTTTATATTCAGATCCCATACTCAAAGTATTTCATAATGTATTTGCAAATATTTCAAAATCAAAATAATTCAAGACACTTTTGGTCCCAAATATTTCAAACAAAGGATCATCAACCTGACAGTTAAAAATGCTATAAAGATTTCCACAGTAGAAAAAGTGCAGAATAAGAGAGAAGCCTTTTTTATATAAAGAATTGTAGGATAATTCTTATGTGACTAAACTGGACCCAAATGAAGAAAACAGACTGTATATAACTGGGAGAACATTCTTGGCAAATGAGACATGACAGTCAAAAACCACTAATTCCACAATTACTTCTTTAATATTGGAAGCAAACGATGATTGTAAGTAAATGTTTAAGGAAATAATAATTTATAAATGGCAAAGGCAGCTAAATAGTATTCAGAGCAGTTTTAGGTTCACAGCAAAATGTAGCAAAACATAGAGTTCTTCCACATCACAGCGGTTGCCATTAGCAATAGTCCCAGGTAGAACGGTGCCAGTTCAGAGAGCCAGCATGGACCCTGTGTGGGTATGGACACGTAACCAGTGACTCATACCTGCCATTATACGACCATAAAACATTTATTAAATACTTAGGCATAAATCTACAAAGTATACAAAAGAACTATAGAAGGAAAACTGCAAATCAATTATGAAAGAAAGCCAATAGCTAATATATTGGAGAGTTAGCCCAAGTTCATGAACAGAAGACAGTATTTTCAAGATATGAGCTCTACCAAAGTTGATCTACAAAGTCAAAGCAATCAAAATCCTAGAGCATTGTTTCCTATACATTAATAAGCTAATATCTATGTGAAAAAGCAAAATACATAATAGGAAGCACATTCTTGAAAAAAAAATTGGAGCAGAGACACTGGTTTCATAGTGTGGGAGCAAAGCTAGAGTACTAAAGACAGGCTAACGGTAGTGAAAACATAGGTGTATTTATAAAATGGAAGAAATAGACCCACAAAATCAACTCCTCTCATCTTTGATAAAGAATTGAAGATATTCAAATTAAATAATGGAGGTATTTTCAACAGAGACACATTTAAAAATAGAAGTTAAAGCAAGCCTTGTACCCTTCAGTATTTAACCGAAACATATCACAGACTAAATGCAAAATGCAAAGTTATAAATATCAAAAAGATAACATAGGAAAAAATATATATGCCCTGGGGTTTGATTTTTAGATATGATACCAAAAACATGATACATGTCAGAGACCTGAGAAGCAAATTTTGTTTTTAAATGTTTAGGAAGTTGACAATATAGCTTGATGCCAGAGCACTTAAGGTCCTTGGATCAATCCTTAGCACCATAAAAAGATATATGAACAAAAAGGCTAGAAATTTATTCTGTAAATTATCAATGGAATGGAAGGACTAAATGGAATAGGAGGGAGACAGGAGAAGGGGAGAGTGGATGGAGCAGTGACTAGTAAACAGTAGTGAAGGATACATCTGAGACGGAACTGCTGTCACTCTGACACAGAGCTATAGACCTCAGCAATAAGAAAACCCAATCAAACACAGGCGTAAGACCTGAACAACGTCAGCAGGTAATCACACAGATGGCAAACGCGCATGCTGGCACCCGTCATCAGAGAAACACAGACTAAATGCATCACTATCTCTACACTCAACAGTGGGGGCAGAAGACGCCGCAATGGCAGCTTCCAGTCATTTCTGGTGTGGATGCCAACGAATCCACCTCCAGAAGTCAGTTTGCTGGGCTTCTTTCCTTTCCTAAAGTCTTTGATAAATTAATACTGTTTTACATTTTGTCCTCTTCTGTACTCTCCTGGGACAGCATGACAGTCCATTAGAACTGCTAAAGAAAATATTTTAACATTCATCTTTAGTTCTGACTGACATGTTATGCTTGTAAATTTTTAAGCAAATTCTGAGATCCTGATGACTATTCTTTAGAGATTTCAGTACAGCACTGAGGTTTGGACTTTGAATTTGTTTGCTATGATTTTCTAGCCATTTAGAGAGTATGATCCAGGTCAGATCACAGAGTTGAGGAGAGCAGTGCCTTCATGTAGTTAGAAAAGATCCCTACACTGTATTCCGTGTACACAACAAAAGCACCACCCACCATAACATGGTTCCAAGGAATGGTTGTGGGAAAATAACCTAAGCTTCTGTTCCCATTTTAATTGCTGAAATCTCTAACAATGACATGACTGTCTTGTATGACAGTGAACATATGCAATAGTTGAATTCTCACGCTGCAGGTGTGTTCTCTGTTTAGGTTTCTCAGTTTTCTGCTGTTTTCACCATAACTGTTTCATTTAAATTTCCTACATGTAGTAAGAGGTTTCTGGCCCGGACTCTCGGGCCTAGCCTCTAGGTTTAGAACCGCAGAGACACACAGGTGCTTACAATAATTTTAGGCTGATCAGCCTAAGGCCCAGACATATAACTTGCTAATTCTTTACCCTTAACCTAACCCATGACTCTTATCCTATTCAGCCATGCAGCTTGGTACCTTTTCTCAGAACAGCATAGTTGTCCTCTGCATCTGCTTCTTCTGGCTTCTCTCTGGCATTCTGCTCTGTTCTGCCTGTTCCCAGAGTTTTCTTAGCCTGGTAGCCCCGCCCACACTTCCTGTCTGCCTTTGGGCAATCAGTGCTTTTTATTAAACCAGTGGGTGGGACAATTATTTACAATGGAACAACATAATCCCCCTACACCTACACACTAATTTCATTTGTGTCACTGAAATAATATTTTATTATATACAAAAAGAAAAGAAAATATTTTAGAAAAAATAATTTACAAACAAGAGACACTCATTATCAGAGGTCAAGATGCAGGAGCTGGCAGATTCGCTGTCTAGTGATACCCAGGTCTCTGCTCCAGAGATGACAGAAAGGAAATGGGCAGACAGGACAATAGTCCCAATGAGGGTTCTCAAGGAGCAGGAATCCTAGTTGGTCTTAATAAAAACCTGGAGCCAGATATGGAGGTAAATGCTGAAAGACCAGAGGAACCAGCCACCAGGGAATTCTTATGTCTACCTAATCCTCAGGCCAAAAGAACTGAGCTCCTGTCTCCTCCACCTTATATTCCTCTCTCTGCCCAGACATATGACCTCTTGTCTCAACCTCCCTAGCACTGGGATTAAAGGTATATGGCACCACTGCCTGGCCTCTATGGCTAACTAATGGCTGGCTTTGCCTTCTGATCTCCAGACAAGCTTTATTTGTTAGAGAGTATAAAAAGTATCAGCACGTTTCCCCCTTTTTTTTTCTAAAATAAAAATGAGAGTTACAACTAATATAAGAGAAACTATATATAACAGTACAATAACTATATAATATACACAGGCAATAATTACATCAATAATGTCTAGTACAATAACATTTGACAAAGTCAGAGAAAATACTCCCATTATTTATCCTATTTAGGTGAGTTCAAAGGATTGTTCTTAATTCACCTTGTATCCTAATTTGCATTATCAAAATGATCTTTAGATGTGGCTCTCAACCCTATACACTTTATACCTCTTAGTGAGTTTCTTCTCTAAATCTGCAACAAGGAAAACTATATAATGTTGTGAGCTAATGCTCTTGTACACTGTAAAGATTTAGTTTAATAAAATACTGATTGGCCGGTAGCCAGGCAGGAATAGTAAGTGGGGTGATCAGACTAGAAGAATTCTGGGAAGAGGAAGGACTGAGCCAGGAGTCCCCAGCCAGATACACAGGAAGAAAGAAGAGAATGCTGTACTGAGAAAAGGTACCAAGCCACATGGCTAAACATAGGTAAGAATTATGAGTTAATTTAAGTTCTAAGAGCTAGCTATTAATAAGCCTGATCTATAGGCCAAGCATTTATAATTAATATAAGCCTCTGTGTGTTTATTTGGCTGTAGGACCAGGTGGGACAGAAACTTCCACCTACATTCTCACCTCATAATTTAATGAGTTTCTATAAGTAATATTGTCCCACTGACAAGACCTATGTATAATATCGGGGGGATCACATTCAGACTACATAGGACAAACTCTGATACCTCATACCTGAAAATTTGTTTTACCCTCTTTCCATCATACCTAAGTTCTTGGAAAGTTCTAATCATGTCATTACTAGTTACTGTGTTAGCTTCTCATATATAGCCAGATGACTCTAAATTTTTCTTGGTTTTAATCTTTAAATTTTGTTGCTTGTTTATCTAGAAGCTGATGCAACACTTGCCATCTACAACACAATGCACCAAACACATACATTACTGAAACCAGAGTACAGTAATGAATGAAGCATGAATCTCTGCCTTTAAGACGCTAGTGTTTTTATTTTCTTGTACAATCCACGCTTACTCTCACATCCAAGTCTCCCCATCTCTTGGGTTTCTCTAACTGCTACAGTATCTATAAATGCCAGTACCCTCAAATAGATTTGCTCCCATACATGGCCTTTCTCCAATATTAAAACTGCTGTTTTCCTGTTCTCACTTCAAAGCCTGCTCAACAGCAATTTGGATTTTGTTAGAGAAGGTCCATTTCAAAGTCTCTTAATCATCCCATCTGCCTTCTCTCCTCACAAGCATCTATACTGCAATTTCAGGACCATGGAATGCCCATATGGATAAGACAACACCTATGTAACTTGTTCTTATTTATACACTAAACAACCAAATGGAAGAATTACTGTTTGTGACAAGATGACAGGACCCTATAGAAACACTTTATTCAGATTTATTTTTCTTCATTTTACTTTAGCAAACATGATTTTATTCTAAAACTTCTTATTTCCCCTCAATATCTTTCTTGACACACATATACATATACACATATTTAAGCACATATATCACAGTTACATATTAATCACATAACATAGCCTAAACGTGCTATAAATTCAAGAATTCAGCTTTCTATGGACTAAAGTACAGAATCCTTTTAACATTCCACAAGAATCAAGCATGTGTTTTTCTTTGTGGCAATGACTGCAAACAGCAGGCTGGCTTTTCAATTCCACTGACCACCACCATAACAGGAACTGGACATAACAAGCCAGCAAGAAGACTTGTCACTTAGGAAAAGCCATTTTGTTTCTTTCTGAGTGGCAGGGTTATGTAACCTGAAGTTTAAAAATATATCAAATCCCTGCAGAACAAGGAGGCGGAAAGAATGTAAGAACCAGAGGGGATGGGGGACACCAAGAAAAGAAGGCCTTCTACACCACCATGAGCACGGCCCATATGAACTCACAGAGACTAACGCAGCAGGCATGGGGCTTACACGGGCCTGTACCAGATCCTCTGCCTAAATTAGGGCTTCCAGTTTAGTGTTTTAATTCTACTCCTGAATGTGTGAAGGAGCAGGTCCCTGACTCCTGTGTCCTCTCTTGGGCTCTTTTCCTCCTGTTGGTCTGTCTTGTCCAACATTGACGTCATAGTTTTTGTTTCATATGGTGTTTTATTTTGTTATATCTAAAATAAATATATTAAACTATTCATTCCATTATAGCATTAATATGCAAATTGTATTTCTATACATCAAGTATGGTTTAAAAGAATTTAGTGTCACTAAAGTGAACTTTGGATGTACCATTCTTCCTCCTTTCCTTTCTCTAACTAGGGGTGTGTGTGAGGCGTGCATGTGTGTGAACAAGTGTGTGCAGTGCATGAGCATGTGCAGGCTAACAGCACACAGCAGTTTCTATTGCTTTCCATCCTAACAAAAACAAAACAGACTAACAAACAAACAGGTCCTCTCCTGCTTCTAGCTCACCATTTCAGATGGAATGGCTGACCTGTAACTCACTAGAATCAGCCTGTTTCCTCCCCTTCAGTGCTGGGGTTACAGCTGTGTGCCACCACTGCCCAGCTTTTACACAGGCTCTGGGGATCCAATGTCAGATATTCATGATGGTACCACTGAGCCTTCTCCCTAGCTCTGTCTGATGAGAGCTCTTACTTAAATGATGGGTTTTGTCTCATTGACACCACGATGGAACCACAAACTCTTTATATTTTAAGATCATCATATACAGTATTTGACAGATAATAAGCTTATCCTTGTCATCAGATGGCTCAGCAGGTGCTAGCTACCAAACCTGAAAGCCTGAATGGATCCTCAGAAACCACATCAAAGAAGGCAAGAATTAACTTCCCCAAATTTTCTCTAACACATCCTATGGCAGACTTTGTGGAAAGATAGAGGCACATATAAAATAAATAGATAAATGCAAAATAAAAAGTAATTTGGCCAACTTATAAAGAGAACATTTTTATATCCTATCTTTAGAAATATCTGCAAAATGCCAATTATTTTCATTCAAACTTTCTTTTGGTGTTAGCTATTTTAGATTCCTCCCACCTCGTGAGTGTCCTGTGTGACTCGAGGTGCTGTGGTAAAACAATGACCAAAACCAACACGGAGAGTAAAAGATTTGACCTTAGACCTGCACGTCACAGTCCATCAGTGAGAAAAGTCAGATCAGAAACTGATGCAGAGACCATGGAGGAACACTTACGGGCTTGTCTAACTAGCTGTCTTATACCGACCAGGTCTCCCAAACTGGAGATGCTACTGCCCTCATTAGGATAAGCTGCATCACTTAACAACAGGCCAACATTGAGACTCTATCAAAAACAATTGGCAGCTGAAGCTAACTAGAGAATAAGGGGCTGTTTGTGCTTTGGTAGATGAAATGACTCTAGGCATTTAAACGTCCCAAATGCCACTGAATCTAAAGGCTAAAGAAGGGTGGATCCCTGGCTGCGGTGACTGGCCTCAACAGACAGCAGACAAGATAAGCACAGAGGACCAGAAGACAAGCCAGGAGTCTCTGGAAATTCTTGACACTGTCTCATAAAGAAATTGAATGGGAAATTTCGGTAACAAAACAACAAAATTCCACATCCAAACTTGGAGATCCTTAAAAAACCAAAGTTTGTATCATTCTACAAATAAACTCAACCATCTGAGGTTCTAGCTAAGTATGAGGACGAATAAGGGATGGATAACAAGAAGCCACATGGATCAATTACAGCCTCGGGACCAGCTACAGGAAGAAACAGAGCAATTTCATTTATAGAACAGATGGAAACATACAGTGAATACAAAACAGTTTAAAAAAAAAAAAAAAACTGGGGAAAGTCCTATACTTTCTATTTAATACTATAAGAAGGCCAAAAGAATCCTAAACCAGGCCAACTCATACCACACTGAACAAGAATCAATACTGCAATATAAATTAACAGAACTCAAGGGTTCAAGATTTACTGATACCTTTTCCTTGAATCATTAACATTTAGATCAACTTCTTTAAAAATTAAAATTCTGTACCAGGAAACAGACACACAAAACCATTTGATTAAAATGCCAAAGTTTACACGGAAATCAGCCTCTCGCTCATAAAACACAATTTTTAAGTTAAAATAGTAGCTTAAGAAAAGAGCTCAAGCATGTCATTGATGATCTCAACAGGAGACACGTGATAAGTGTCACAGGTGTTTGGGAATGAGAAGTGATGGCAGTAGCTTAGAAAGAAAAACATCCCTCTTTTTAAAGGAGTCTTACACACGGAAACACTGAAGACTCATCGGGGGAAAGAAGAGAAAGGTGCCAATTCATGTATTCCCTCAAATTTCCTTTGGTTAAAAGTCTGCTGCGTATTATTACTGCCAAAGAGCCAGTCCCAGGAGAGTGAACACATTTGACAAGAATCTGCCTCACAATTCCTCAGGAAGCTTAGAATAGACCTGCCGCCAGATCCAGCTCTATCGCACTTGGGAATATACCCAAAGGACACTTCATCCCGGTACAGAGACAACAATCAGCTCAGCCATGTTCACTGCTGTTCTGTTTGTAGTAGACAAAAATTAGAAATAGCATAGATGTTCATCAACAGATGAATAGATAAAGAAAAGGTGGTACATTTACACAATTGAACACTGCTCAGCTGTAAAATCATGAAACTCTTGGGTAAAGGCTGGACCTAGAAAACAAAATCATTCGGAAAGAGGTAATGCAGGCCCAGAAAGACAAATATGGTATGTATACACTTATATGTGAACGTTAGCTCTTATGTCTTTGAAAAGCAAGCTACAATCCATAGACCACAGAGATTAGGTATAAAGGAACAGAAAGTGAACAAAATGGTTATAGAGAATTATAAATGGAGGGGAATGGATTGAAAAGATAGAGCAGGGAAGAAAAGAAACAGGTGAAAAGGGAAAAACCAAGGATAGAAAGCTAAAATTAAGGGTCATTTGAGGGGCAGTGTGGAAGTCTAATATAGCAGAAGATTCATGAAATATATAAATATATTACAGCTGTCTAAATGAAACTGCCATGTAATGGGGAGACAAAGCCCCAAGTAGATGTCTTTCTTCAACAAATGAAGCTTCCAGTACCAGCACTGGGTTACACATAACTGAACTGTTGGACAAAGGGGTCCTTTGGGAACCCTCTAAAACCCAGGTTATTGCTAAAGCTATATGCTCTCCACTAACTGATGGCAAGGCCTTCACCCCTATGAACTAGTGTTTATGGTACTGGGAAGTACTCTGCACAGTACTAAAGGAGAAAGGTAGGAGCCAACCTAGCTACAAACTCTTTGATCTTCAAGAGTGACCTGACTAAAAGATACTCTAGTGCAATGGTGGCATAAAACTTTGGGAATAGCCAACCAATATGTGATTTGACTTAAGGCTGACTCCATGAGATGGAACCCATCCAGACAGTGCCCAAATGCCCAAGAATCTGAGACTAAATAGGCCAGGAACCTACGGAAAAAGCAAATTACTACTGCTCTACTAAAGGAATGTAGCAATAAAATGACTCCTAAGTGGCATTCTCCTATACTCATATCAGTGCCTTGCTCAGCAATCATTAAAGAAGCTTCTTCTTACAGTAACAAGTACAAACACCTGCAACCAAATAATGTGCTGCAGAGAATGAAAGACTTTGAAACACTCTGTCTTAAATGAGATTTCTCAAATCTCAGAGGATTTAGGGGAGGGAAAAACCATAATTAAAATATACTGTATTAAAAAGTCTATTTTCATAGACTGAAATAAAAAATAACAAATAAATAAAAGCAGAGGAAAATTATACATCCTTATACTTGATCTTTATAATCAATAGCACAAAATTAAGTTATATAATTGTTCTATATGGAAAATAATTCAGTTAACAGAAGTAATCCAAGAGGCCTAAATGGCAACTAAAGGCAGCTCTAACATAGTCCCAGGCAGTCACACTAACCTTCCTGCTGGGGGAAGCAAGGCCAACTGTAAGCTTTCAAAAGACAAATGGGCTAAACTCTCAGGCAGAAAACGTGCATGCTCCCCTGGAAAATGGGGTAAATCTGAAAGCGGGAAAAATAGAAGTATTGATATTTTTCTTTAAAGGCTTCCACATACCCTAACATGCAAACATGCCTTCCTGCAAAGCGTTTCACATGGACCTGACCACAGCCATTTCCACACTAAGTCACATTCACATAAGGATGACTGGAAATACACTGTTAAGAATGGCAGTGCATGTGTCAAGATACTGGTAAGGGGAGTCATTATCCACGCCCGAGTTCGGGGAACTTAACTAGATTCTATGGGTTGTAGGAAGATGCAAAATTAATTTTTTTTTAATTCAAGTGTATTTCTCTACCACCGTGTTAAAAACACAAGGCCAAACAACTTTAATAACTTCCATCAGGAAGCAAACCTGGGTAAACTTTGTTTTCCCATCAACTGTTCAATTTTAATCTTCTGAAAAGAGTCTCTGTGCTTTAAGTTTCAGCTAAATGAAGATACACACGGCTCCACTAAGAGACAAAAATGAATGTACACAATGCAGATAAGGATGTTAAAATGCTCTGGACTCCCCTTAGTCAAAGCCTATAAAAACTACTACTTAATAGCTGATTTTCGGGGAATCACAAGATGTCTTTCTGCATATGCCCTTGATGGAATTAATGAGAAGGTGAGAGAAAAGCATATGCTTAAACGCCTGGGGGAAGCTATAACAAAGAGGAATATACAGTTTATTAACACAGTTCCAGCGTTCACAGCACACTGCTCGCTCTAAATATTCCAGAAATAATATGCATATATAATCAATTCTCTGTAAATGATGTGCATACATCATTAAGAGGATGAACGATACTTACCAACTGTATGTTGGTCAAAATTGTGCTAACATTTAGACATCTGCTTTAAAGAGATACATCCCTTTTACCTGCTTCTACAAACCATAAATGTACACCCTAGTTAACATATTACTGACAGGATGATGAGAAAGCTCCTGTCAGATGCTGGCCAGCTGGGTGTTTGAGACAAAATGCACAGCCCCAGCTGACTAGTTAGAGGAAGTCTGGTGAGGTACAATTACAGAGGCATATGACAAGGCTTCACGCCTGACTGATTTGAGAACCCATGACATGGCTTTAAACAGCGGTCCTCCCCATCCATGGTCACAAAACAGCAATAAGTCAACTAATACAACTGTGTAGAATCATGATTTATTCCTCTGCTTTGAATATGAGCCCATGATATGGTGCTGCACTAGTCTACTAGCGTTTGCTGTGGCTTAAAACATTAGGCCTGCCTACAGCATGCATAAAATCACCTAGTTTGTATGGGGCTGACAGAAGCCACTGTGTACTTGGCAATATAAACATCAGTAGGTACAAGCAAAACCAATGATGTCCTAACTCATTAATTTAAAAATGTAAAAATGTAATAATACTAAGACTTTATCATGCTTCCTCGAATGGAAAAAAGCTCATTAAAGTTATAAAACAAAAGTATCTTGATAATGTGCTTATATAACGTAAAACTCGTCAGGAGGGAAGCCTGGGTACACTGGATTTTGTCATGCCTTTATGAAGAAGGTAAGTTACTTCAGCCACAGAAGGGAAAAGCCCCAACAAGGTCCGAGGGCGGCATTCATCGCAGTCACGAGAATCACCCCTGGCAAAGGGTGACACCAAAGCAAACAAACTCACAGAGCAACAATAAAGTTATGAATTTTAAGGTGCTTTATCATATATTTACTCTTAATAATTCAAATGTTGATTATTCAAATAATCAAGAGTTGGGAAACAGATTCATGCATTAAAATTGAATATGAAAAATTATCTATGGCATATGAAAACACAAAAATGTATTAATCTTAGAACCGAGGCAATTATTAATCTTCCTTTGGTGTTTTAGTGATACTCTTAAACCCTTTTTTAAAAAAATAGTTTCTAATTTATGTTATGATTAAGACCTTGACCTCAAATGTTACTATGCATATAATTCATCGCATTTGTATTTATTAAGACTAAATATATATAAAAGAAACTGTTCAGGGTAGCAAAGCCATTTCCCCATATAAGAAGGGTAAGGAGATTGTGAAAGCAAATTTGAATGTTTATTTTTTTTCAGCCCAATTGTCCCAAAGGTCTTCAAGTCATTTAAAGTTGATATCACTAGTTCTCATGGATTGCCATGAACAATTCAGTTAACAGAATTAGAATTAAACTTTATTACAATTTGCTTCTTAAAATCACAAATCTGGACTGTCAATAAAATTGTATTAATTATCATTGAGTTCTACCTCATTAGAAAAGTGTTCCACCCATACATACTTTACACAAAACACAAACCTGCCTTTACGTCCCAGTCTGTACATAATCATTGTATCTTTTACACATCAGTACACATTCCATATGATAGATGCTTATTTGTTCAGTTTTTATACATTTCAAGCCAGTTAAATATTAGCACACAAATTGGCCTGGGTTGACGTATGGATGAACTTATAGTGCCTAGAAAAGGTATAAAAATATTTTATGTATAAATTACTTTCTTAATCTATTAGAGAGCTCATACAATAATCTGTCATCATGAGAATAATTTTCATCAGAAATAATTTTTAAATCTTAAAAATGTTATGCTTATAAATAAGGAGGAGGAACATGGACAGCAAAGCCAACCCTGAGTGGAAGGAGTAAAACATTCCAACACCGAGTAATTCCGGCAGGCTCCTCAACAGCTCCTTAAAACTCAGGAGAGAAAGCGATTATGGGGCCCTTCTCCAGTACTTACACTCTGATGTATGTCCTCATCTACATACAATCTAATCTCCTGTACAATCTAATTATTTTCAAGATAAAAAGATTTTCAATTTGGAAAATAGTGAATATAACAATATTATATACTCAATAGCTCAAATTTGTTCAATTCTGTGGTGACAGGTGTGGCCCTATACAAAGAGTCAGGACCTGTTTTGTCTCATATTTTGGATCTTCAAAAGATTTTTGGTCTTGGAGTGGTGATTTAAATTTTTATGAGAATGAAGTATGCATGCACATCTGTGTACTGTGCCTTGTGCCCATAGAGGCCAAAAGAGGGCATCAGATCCCCTGGAACTGATGTTACAGGTGACTCTGAGTCACCATGTGAATGCTGTGACCAACCCTCAACTACAGGAAGTGCTCTTAACCACTGAGCCATCTCTCCAGGTTAAGAAAATGCCTTTCTTATAAATAAACACTAACTTGATAACCTTAAGGAATCTTAGAATTCTATCTAGTCTAAAATACTATGATATTTTTAAAGAAATTGTATTTCTATTATAGGAGAATGAAATATTAAAAGCAGATTTTTGTTTTGCAGGAAATAAATTTATGAACAATTTAAGATGGTTTTAATATATCACAAACTACTCAGCTCCATTTGTTTTACATATTTCAAATCTGAAAATATTAAATTTTATATTTAATGAAAAGTACGAACTCTAGCAAAAATACTTTTGAATATTTTTCTATGACCTAAGAAAAGTCCTTCTGTTCTTGCCTTTCCTGCAGTAATGAAGAGCTTCTAGAAGAACATCGGAGTGCCATAAAACCTGTGATTTATAAAAATGCTACTTTGACTTTTAAGTTATTATCAGCCTGAAGAGCTCCTCCAAACCAGAACTATTATAGAATCTACTCCTAAGCCCACAAGGCAACAAAGATGAATCTGCTATTACCAGGTTAGGATAGCAGCTATTATCATGGCCCTGTAGTTTCTTTCAAGTAGCTCCAATGGAAAAAGCCACAAGTGAATAATAAAGGTCTCATAATAGCTCTTAAGAGTTCTCTATGTGATGAAGGCACTAAAATGAACTCCAGAGAGTTTAAAAGGGGGAAAAAACACCTCATCTCATGATAAGGAAAAATAATTAACCTGACTTAATGCATCTGGGAAAGCTTCTATAAATTAGACTTTTATACTTCAAGAGCCAGAGTAAAACCATATATTAAAAATATGTAGATATTGTCTTTTAAGTACATGTAGTGCAGTGTTAAATCTGCAGAGGTTTTAAGGTCTTTTGTGAAGCACTCGATATGTGTTAGTCAAAGAGAAAAGTGTGAAGGACTTACAGTGCTTAATTTGCTCGAGGTAATAATGATTCGCCTCTCATGCAGCATACTGGCGTACAATCGCAGCATGTTGTTCACGTCCACAGCAACAAAGTACTCTGTCAGATTTCTCTGTACAAGTGAAAAGAACTGTTTGAGCTACACTTCACAGGAATACAAGGAAAAACATTTTATACATTTGCCAGTCTTAAAGTTCAAAAGAAGATATTATTAGAAGTGGCATTCATTAATAATAATTAAATGTGATATTCTTCTGCGGACACATAGAATGCTATATTCTACACAATTATCTAAAGCACTGCCTATTCTATACAACTATTTTGCAAAGGATGTCCAAAGAATGGATCCCACTCTCTGCAGTCTCCCTCCCCACACCTCCATTTCCCCAGCTCCAATGGAAGCCTACGGAATTATTAACTTTAGAGCTTGTTTCCAAGGATCGCAGTTTTAACCAAATACTCCTGGTGATTCCCACACACACTGATGTTTGTGAAGCTGCTACTCTGAAAAAATACAGTTAAATCGCTTCATGTTTACCATTCCCCCTCAGGTACCCAGCACCCAATGGAGAAAGTGGATTTATAAACCTTCATTTGCTCCCATATTAAGGAAAATCTCTAGGCTTTACCCATCACCGGGCTTGCTTTTTGTTATCATAATCAAACATAACTGTGATGTTCTAAATTGATTCCTCAGTTTAATACACATTAGACTCCGCTACAAAACAAAATGGGGATGAGCTACATCAACAGCGCTACTTAGGGCCTGTACTCGTCATTACTGTAAACTTGCTGCTAATAAAAAATTAAGCATTTTAGAAAGCAAATATTCTAATACACAAAAAGTGTAGAGTAGGTAGGCAAGGATCCGAAAGGCTGAAATTTTGGCGGACGAGGGCAAATATAAGAAATCTACCTGTTTCTTAATTTGTAGAAGGCAGGGATCTCACAAGACCAACTTTCAATCATAACATAAAATCTGAAGTCTCTAAGCAGTTCACTTGGTGGGGAGAGGCTCCTTTCCATGGTCTCTGAAGGTTCCTTCACCTCCCAACTCAAGTCCATTACAATATTACCTTTCTGAAGTGCAGCAGAGATGTTCCTAAGTGGAGTGCTGCCCTCCAGAAACAGTGTTCTTTCCCTCAACAGGACAATGGGAAGGAGGTCAGTGATAATATAAAAGTTATTTTTTTTATCTTCTCAGTAATCGGTTTTTAATGGAATGTTTGTTTTCCTTAAATATTTGAAATGTTAGTCTCTAAAGATGAAGCAGAGCTCTCAAGATAGCTTAGCAGGTAAGGGCACTTGAAGCCTGATGACCTGGTTCAAACACTGGGACCAAGATGGTGGAAGGTGAGAGCTAAATCTCAGAAATTGTCATCTAACCTGCACAAATTCATTCCTACCCACCATCCTCCCCTCTCTCCCTTTGTCCTTCTGTCTATGTTTCTCTCCTTTCTCTCTGTCTTCCCTTCCTCACTTCTTGATGTGTAAAAATTAAAAAATAAAATTCAAACTATTAGGTGTTCGCTAGTGAATGTAAGCAGTGGTAACTGAACAGAGTCACTCTGTATAAGACTTGTGAGTAACAAGGTCACGGATATCTGAGCCAGAAAACAGTGATTAACCATGATCCTATGCCCATTGGGCACAAAGGTCAAGGATTCATTATGAGACCTGAGAGTTTAGATGGTCTATCCTGGACCACATTGTAAGATCCAGTTTAAGTTGAGTCTTTTGATAGAATTGTACTAAAGAAACCTCTCAATAGAATTCACAGGATCGATCTTTACAAATGTCCAAATGGGATGCTCAGGAGATGGCTGAGCTGGTAAAACCCTTGCCACACAGCATGAAAACCTGAGTTGAGATCCACAGCATCTATGCAGAAATCTGGATATGAAAACACACCCTTGTAATCCTAGCACTCGAGAGGTGAGCCAACTGGATTCCAGGAGAGATTGGTGAGCTCCAGCCTTTCTCACAAAACAAGGTGGAGAATAGAGGACACCCACTGCTCATCTCCAGTGTCCTCAAGCACACAGGTATATGCATACACATGTATACATACACATGGCTGCCACATATGTGAAAATACAAAGAAAATTAACATTTGAATAACTGCCCTTCACTCGCTATTCATATGTTTGAGAAAGTAAATCTTATAATGGGTTGAAAATTATATAGAAAAGTAGTACACATCTGAAAGCATGCAAGAATACCCAAAAAATCTTCCTAGGCATTTTCCTTTCATTTGATGAATAACTGATTTATTTTAATGTTCTAAAAAAAACTAAAGAGAGTATTTTCCTTTTCCCACAGTTATCAAATGGTATGGAAGTATATCCACCATTTCCACTGATCCATGCAAGCTCCTACAGAAAGTATTAACTTGGAAAACTCTTGAGAAATGCAAAGTATTTCCAGTATAGCTATAGTTAACAATGTAACAAGCATTACTTTTTACAATATCTTCAAGTCTAACAAAATGCCTTAATATAAAACCAAGAAGTCAACAACCAGGACACTAGTGATTTAAACAAAGTTATAGAAAGGAAGTCAAAAATTCAATGGTCCATTTACTAAAATAACTGTAAAGTGAAAATTTTCCTGTTATCATTGTTCCCCACTGGCAGAAGCCATACCTCTACAGCACCTCCAATTTCAGACATCTAGCTCAAGAGCTGGGTGTGGGAGGCCCTAACTGACCACCCCAGTGACAGGCATTCCTTTCTCCTTCTCCTTATCAACATAGGCATTAGGAGAGAAAGAATGGGAAAGATACATGGAAAGAAAAAGGAGAAGATGTGTTGGTTCCTTAGTCCTTGAGAATTTCTCCAAAGAGAGATGGTAAGAACAAGGTACTTGGAAGATGAAGCTGTATTCACAGACACTTACACTCTCCGGTATGGTCGGGAGTCCAGTTAGGTCAGGGGCAATGAAACAGGAGTGCTGGGCAGCAATAAGAAAGACAAAAGCACAGAAGAATTAAAATTTCATATTCTATATAATTTGCAATAAAAATCAGAAAAAAAATAGTGACAGACTAATGTCACAGACTAACAATCTGTAAGCGAATCTCACACGAAACGGCAAGTTTAAATAACTTTATTGTCTCATATGAGAAGCAATGGTCAAAAATAAGAGATTTTAAAATTGGACAGAATTAGAATAAGATTCTGCAAAGTATTAAGACAAAAAAAGAGAATATATTACCAAAGGGTTATATATGTTTAACTATATCTATGAACACATATCCTCTAAGTATATTTAGGTTGATTTTAAAAACAAAAGCATGCTAATTAGAGTCTGTAAAATATACTGAGTCCTGGGTCATGATAAACTATAATAAAGTTTTCATAGCAAGTGTATAATTTATAAACAATAATAAAAGATAATCTTTAAAAGAATAAAACTTAAAAATACATTTGCTGCTAAGCAATAGTGATGCACACCTTTAATCCCAGTACTCTGGCAGAAGGGTCTCTGTGAGTTTGAGACCAGTCTGGTCTACAAAGCAAATTCTAGGATGGCCAGGGTTACACAGAGAAACCCTACCTCAGGAAAAAAAAATGTATTTGCTATCCAAAATTCTGACCTTATTTACACACCAACAGATAAATATTAATTTACAGAAAAATAGCAATAGATTTCTACATGAAAAGGATCTGGGTCGCTACTCCCCAGTGTCCCCCACATTTTATTCACTCAAATCAAAGTGCAATCATTGAGCTGATCTATTTCTGTTCACACTATGCTCCTAAATCTTTTTAATGTCATAATCATACAGTAATACATTTAACATCATCTTATGTGTAAAAGTAGGAGAAAACTGAAGCAGCAAAAACTTTCAACAGTATTAACAGAACTAACCGCGTAAGAGGCTGTTTCGCACAGTCATGCTGCGTAATTCAGGTCACAAGACAAGAAAGTGTGACAGGACCTCTCATGCACTGACTGTACTTCAGCATACTACTAAAAAGAAAAAATGCAAGCCTAGGTCTATTAAACACCTTTATTTGGATGTGCTTTTCAATTATTGTGTTTCACAAAATTTGGAAAAAAAGAAAGTATAAACAGAAAATACACTCTGAATGATTATTTTTAAACAGTTAATTTTTCAAAGAATCAGAGTGAATAAATCAGAGAGGCACAGTGATTTCAGAACAGTGATTAGAATTCAGGGTCCTGTTCACTCACCGGCATCAGTGAGGGCTGGTCTTTCAGAACTTGCTCACTGGCAATAAATAGCTCTTGGTTCTTATGAGAGAAAAATGATCATTTTACTTTCAGAGAGGAAGCTCACACAAATGTGCTCCTGTGTGCTAAGACAAACAGTGTTGCTACACTGTGCACAGAAAGAACTGGAGGGACACTCTGAACTCTGCCCTGCCAATCAATTCTAGAAATGCATGTACAATGCTTTGCACTGTGAATACAAAGGTGGTAGATAAATTTAATGATCTTCTAAGTACAATTTTTTTATTTCACTTATATTACATATTAACTTTTCATAAATTCTGCAATATTCTAGTGATCAGCAACCACTTCCAATAAAGACTTCTAAGATCATCAGTTTTAATCTGGAAGATAGAATTAGTCTCAAAGGCTTGTTCAAGACAAGTGCTCTAAGCTCTAACCTGCCAATCAGTAATGGACAGAACTGGGTACATAATGATCTGCTGATGAAAGCAACATAAATTATTATTGAACTCCATAAAAAAGCCACATATAGATTTTACTATTATATTAGATAACTGTAGCTTGAAGACAGATACACAAGATTTGAAAAGCAATTATAGACTATTAGTGCAAAAGCCCAACTAGACAACAGGTATATAGAATGGTGTTTAATATCACCAAGCACTAGAGAAATGTAAATAAAACTGAAATATGCAACTTTACTCCAGTTTGGCAAATAAGATCATGCTGATGCAAAGCAGGAAGCATGGAGAACTGTAAGAAGAACTAATACATTGTTGCTGAAAATGAAAATATGGGAAACAATATGGAGGCTCTTCCAAAAGCTAAAAATAAAGTTGTCCTATTGAAGGAGAGATCCCACTCCTGAGTGCACTGCACCCTGCAGAGTCCCGCCCCCTTGTTTATGGAAGTGCTATTCACAATAGCCAGAAAATGAAATCAACCTTGTCTTCCACCAATACATATACATCCTAAAGGTGATCTTATTTATATACACAAACAAGCATGGCAATGATTCTATTGTTTATGTTCAACACTTGTTCAATTACTCTTCATGGCAAACATCTATTAAAAGTGAAACTTTACCATCTGTGATAATATGGTTAAATTGGAGAATGTTACACTAAATAAAACAAGACAAATAACCACATGATTTAAAAAAGAAAAACTTGATCTCATAGAATCAAGATATATCAACAGCACACCCATCAACACATACAATTAATATATTAAAAAGAAAATAAGGGCTTCAAACACAGCTCAGTAGTGGATGGCAAGACCCTGGTAAGATACCAAAGCCAAAAAGACTAAATAAATAACAGACTTAAATAGTGTACATTTTGTAATAACTTATTTAAATTTATATGACTGTGTTTGTACACATGCACAATGTGTGACAGTGCCTGTGGAGAGCATACGGGGGCATCAGATCCCCTAGGACCAGAGTTGACTCGAGTGCTGGGAACAAAACTGGTCTTCTGCAAGAACAGCGAGGGCAGGAACCTGCTGAGGCACCTGTCCAGCTCCAGAGCACATATTCATTACTCCCATTATTTAATTAAGCACATATATTTGAATTGAGCACGTAACTCTTGACTGAACATTTGGATTGCTTTATAAATAAAAAATGTTTTTAAACAATGGTGTCTTCTTTTCATAAAACCCAGGGCTGTGCCGTTGTCCTTCACTTCCCTAACTCTCTCCTGCATTCTGACCAACCACAACATTCTCTGCATTATCTGGAGTTCAACAGCCTGGGAGTCCTGAGTGTCTCCTTACGTGTTTCCTTACCTCAGCCTTCATCTAGTCAGTCTGAGAAGCAGAGCTCAGCTGCTCCTTTACGCTTCCAATAAACTACTTTGATAGCAACTACCATGCCTGCTGACGACTTCCTAATTTGAGCTTAAAATTCCAAGTCCTCCTGGGCTTCCCATTCCATAGTTTCCATTCTTTTGCAGAAAAACTGATTCTGTTCACTGTGGCAGTTTGCAGCAAATAAAAACACACAGAGAAGGCAGCAAAGATTTCAGGAAAGAACAAACATGATCAGCTGTGTGATGAGAACTTCATAACCAGGAACAGGGCAAGTTCTAAAGCCAGTAAGACTACAAGCAGGCTTTGGAATGGAAAGAAACGATTGTGTTCACTTAAGACGCTGACCAGACAGTAAGACCAGAGTGAGATAAAATGGTAGGACAGAAGAGAGAGAGAGAGATTGGAAATTGTCTATCTAAAATGGTACCAGGAAGGTATGGCAGCTACATGGAATGTAAGATAGAAGGATTATAAATTGGATGCCAGCCAGAGCTACACAGTAAGGCTTATAGTCAGCAGGCACAATTGTGTCTTAAAAACTTTTTAAAGATTCTTGGCTACTTTAGCAGTATTAGGAAGGGGTCTATCTCATGGAGTGCTATTCCTTAGGGAAAACTATTATTCTGCAAAAAGAGCTTAATAATGAATAACATATTGCTATAACCATAGATCAATCAGTGCCTCATTCAACCCTCATGAGAGAAGGTTCTTCTTGCAATAAATGAGAATTAACACAAGGACCTACAGATGGAATATATGTGGAGAATGAGATATTTTGGAACATGTCCTAAAAGGGATATACTTATCAAAACTCTCCCTTCAATGCTCAGGGATCAATGCAGAAGACTCCAGGTAAAGTACCTTCTAGAACCAACGTGACTGATGTACGTATGAACTCACAGAGACTAGGCCTGCAAAGGTTCAAACAGATAAGACCCAGCACTGAGAGAGGGAATGGACTCAAGGGCCCACTCCTAACAAAGAAGCTATTTGCAATTGTATCAACTGGGAAAGAGAAAATTAGTTTTGTCCAGTGAGCGTCATTGGGTGTATCAGTGACACTTCAGAGCAGCGCTCATGCCAGGGTGGAAACACTAACATAAAGTGAGCTCCATGGCTTTCTGTTGTGTGTTGTTTGGGTTTCTGTTGTTATACTTGTTGTTGGGTGGTTGGTTGGTTGGTTGGTTGGTTGGTTGGTTGGTTGGTTGGTTGGTTAAGTTTTTGTTGTTATTGTTTCTGAGAAAGAAAGAACATGGAACTGGGTGAGAAGGAAGGTGAGGGAGGATCCAAAGAAAATAAAAGAAAAAAATATGATCAAATGCATTGTATGTAAAAAGTGTTAAATAAAAAAAAAAAATTCAGAGCAGGGGACATGTCTTCATGATGGAGTGGCTAAAGTCTAGGGGTCCACTAAATTTCTTGAAATTACAAACAAAGTGAAGAGTTATACTTTGTAATACAGAATTGATAAGAGTTGAAGGAGGTTTGCTCTGGTGGTCTTTAGAAGACAGAACTAGAAGGAAGGAATCAATTAAGCAGAACTGCTCAGAGTCTGAACCAGAGTAAAATGAACAGAAGAGAGCACACTCTATCCGTGCAGGGAAGGGCAGCAGAGGCAGGAGGACAGTTATGTCCAAACCAAGAATGAGCATAACAATTTTATCACCACTCAAAACTGCAATCAAAATTGCAAAAGGCCTCACATGAGTTAAGATTACAAGTTAAGATTTCCTCAAAATTAGCTGGCCCTATTAATTTTCCCTCTTTTTTGAGAAAGAAAATAAAACCCAACATATTCACAGAAAATAATGACAGTGTCAATAAATAAATCTATTTTATTTCAAAATTTAACAAAAGACATAAATAAAAACTCCTCTGTAGTTATCTACAACTTTGGATGTCTACAAGCCCCCATAATCCAAATCCTGGCCTATCCAACTAAGCAGAAGTAAGTGACAAAGTACACTGAGAGTCTCATCAGAAAATTGGCACCATATGCTCACTGTTCACAACAATGTGAACAATGTGAACGCTGATCACACTGTAACTAGCCTGGAAAGGACAGTCACGTGTAAGAAGACAGGACATTTTAGCTGGAATCTTCATTCTTCATGTTACAACACAACTTTCTTTCCTGAAGCATGCTTCATTTTAGGAGAGGTTCTTCTCTCCCCCCCACCCCCTCTCTCCTTCCTTCCCTCCCTCCCTGCCTCTGTCTGTCTGTCTGTCTGTCTGTCTGTCTGTCTGTCTCTCTCTCTCTCTCTCTCTCTCTCTCTCTCTCTCTCTCTCTCTGTGTGTGTGTGTGTGTGTGTGTGTGTGTGTGTGTGTGTGTGCAGACAAATGTGGGTATATGATTTTATTTTGTCTGGATTTCATTTTGAAAACCAATGTTCCTTAAAACCAAAATATTCCCATATATTTGGTTACTGTCAGTCCCTAATAGCTTTTTATTTCTTAAATTTAACAGCTATAATAATATACATTCTAAGTTATATGAATCATACCATGTCACAAGTCTTGACATTAGCATTAAGCAAGATTAACACAACCATTGAAGTTTTTCTAGAAACAAGGTGATTTGGCAAATGGCTCCTGGGACAAGCATGTGTTCTTAAGTGAGAAAGAATTGTCTCCAAAAAGAAGTTATAAAGTACTTACCACATTCAAGTTAACAGGTGTGTTTGCCTTTGGTACTGGGTGATTATAGAGTGATTTGAGAGTTTCATTCAAATCATCTTCCTGAAATAAAGAAAAGATTATTTAATAATTAAAATAGATAGTAAGCAAATAATTAGAATTATCCTTGAACATTACTGATGAGAATGCAAAATGGTATAGCCATAGCAGAAGTAGCTTGTATGAACTTTCCTCAAAACATAAAATTATCCCAATATCCAGTATTTACACCTCTACATATATGGGGGAAAAACTGAATGTAGCTGCTAGAATAGGTTGTTTGGTTTGAACAATGAGCTTTATATATGCCAGGAAAGCTCTCTACCACTAACTATGAATGGGTCTGAGTGTGAGGCAGCTGAACAATCATCTATGTTGATGTCTTACAACACATACAAGGTAGATAAAGCTGAAATGTCTACTAACAGATGAATGAGTAAACAACTTGTAGTGTATTCACTCAATAAAATATCATCCAGCTTAAAAAGGTAGAGGATGATGGCAGATGGCACAGCACTAGAACCTTCTATGTACGACATTAAAAGAAATAAACAAGGACAAACAATGTGAGATCCAGCTGTGTGGGAACCTGCTGTGGGATGGTCTTTCTGTACGCTAGAAATATGAGTGGCTACCATTGGTTAATAAAGAAGTTATGGTGGACTGTGGCAGTAGAGCAAAGAACCAAGCAGGAAATACAAGAGAGATAGGATGTTGTGGGATTCAGGTGTCAGCTGATAAGGTCAAAAGACACTTATCCAGGGTACTGGGCCCCTGAGGGGGGCGGGGAAAGCCCATTGATAAGGGGCTTCTGGAACACGAGACGCTCTCTTCCTGGTTCCTGGCTGTTGGAGAGAGGATCGGAATCCATCGTCCCTCCATCACTCGTCCACCATTCCAGACTCCAGTCCCTGTTCAGGTGCTACTGTAATCTGTTACCTGTACCGTGAATGTTGCTTTATACTTTAATAAATATCTATCTGGTATTGGTATCTTCTGAGTACACTCCGCCTATAATAGAGAGAGGAGAAAAGCAGACTCGAAGCAGACACTGTGAGCTGCCTTGAGGTCCTGGGGGCTATAGAGAGAAACTCGCCCTCTAAGATCCTGTTGGCTCCTAGGCCAGAGATTCTTCAGGGAGGCAGCACAGAGGATGAGATCTCCTCCCATCTCCTTACACCCCTGATCCTGGTGCAGCTGTCTCCATGTGAAATGACTGTGTACAGCTTTTGCATGTCTCCTTCATGGCGGAGGAGAGAGATCAGATACAGATTGGGGCTTTAAAGCTGGTTCAGGGCACCACAGGAAAATCCACAGCCAACCAGGCTATAACAGATGTGGCCGTTCCCCTAATTCACTTGAGGGAAGCAAGATGTAAAGGAACAGGTAATGCCACAAAGCTATGTTGCAAGACTTAGCTTAATAAAAATGGGTTAAGTCATAAGAGCTAGTTGATAATTAGCCTGGGCCATTGGCCAAGCAGTGTGTAGCTAATATAAGCTTCTGAGTAATTATTTTATAAGTGGCTGCTGGACTATGCATGGGAGAGACTCAACCAGACCACTAGGTAGACAAAGAAATTTTCATCTATAGGTACCTTTAGTAAAAAAGGCAAAAGTAGATAACATGGCACGTGCCAGAGGAAAAAAGAAAAGAAAATGGCAAACTACTGTTTAATAATTACAGAGTTTGGATTTGTTTGGGTATGCTGTATTGGTGAAAATAATGTGAATGTGATAAATACCATAAAATTATAATCTTTGGAATGATAATAAATGTTCTTTTTATACTATGTATATTTTAATACAATAAAGCAACAGAGAAAGTCAACTTACCAGTTCCTTTGCCAAGTAATCTGCCAGAGTATTGAGAAGCTTATAGTATACTTCAAACCACGGCAAGTAACTGGAAGGAAAATTTATGGGTATGTAAAACCAATAAATAATCAGGAAACTGAAAACCAAACTGACACTCTTTAGAACACATTAATCCTAGATAACAGAAAAGAACTATACCTATGTTTTCTTTACCAATTCCAGAAAATTTATTACTATGATAATGGGAATATTAGTTATATTCACTTTCATTTTCTGTCAGCATCATCTATAAAATGACTTACACCATTTAAATGCAACCACTGTATAAGAATATATGAAAAAAACTAGAAAACGATGTTTAATGTACTCACATGTCACTTTATTCTAGAAAAGTAAGACCTTTAAAAATGTGTCCTTCATGTGAGTATCGCAAAGTGCATTTACATAAATTAAGATGGTGGCAATGTCACAGGACCACTACTATACGGTGGTGTACCATTGACATACACAGTACATAACACACACTTGAATCTTTATAAATATTACCCAGTTGATACACAATGCAACAGAACCATACATACAATTAATTCTTCAGAAACTCTGTAACCATCTTTACGGATAAAGCCTACTCTAAAATATTATACACATAATAAATTAATTTTCAGTAACAAAACCAATTATAATTTAAAATTCATTTTGCTATATAAAACTACCCTTTTTATTTGCTTGTTATTTACTTTTATTATTTATTTATTCTCTAGCAGTCTTACTATTTAATCCACACTTATTTTCTAATTCAGTTTATTATTTTCTCTTTCAACACAAATGAATAGCCTGGGCCAATGAGATTGCACAATTCCCTGAAAGCCTGATGGGATGAGTTCAATTCCTGGAACCCACAAAAAGGAACAGTTGTGGCTCCCCAGAAGCTGACATGCACATACCCTCCTACACATTATCTATATACAGTAATAATATTTAGCATAGCTTACACATGAGTACACAAGGCAAATGTACGTTTATAATGAACAAATGACAAAACCTGACAAAAAGAGACTGTGCTGCAGGAGAGAACTTTAAAACGCCTTCATCCCTCTGAGATGCATTGAGGGGTCCTGGTAAAATCACTTTTAAACAGTAACTATTGGAAAACAAGAAAGAGGGGGTAAGGCAGCCTGTGGGAACCCAAGCTCAGTCCCTGGAGTGCGCAATGCTGGAGAGAACGGACGGACTCCTAAAGTTATCACGTGACCTTCACACATACTCTGTAGCCTGCCAGCCACAACTCCCCACAGTGGCAGTAAAATTTGGAGGGGAAAAGTTTTCAGGGATTCCAAAAGATGAGAGAAAAACCTCAAAACAGAAAGATAGAGAATCGTATAAGAAAATCTCGTGGGAACTAGAATAAAAAGACAAAACCAGGCAGCTAATAAGAGGGGAAATACAACAGCAGCCTGTATCAGGCCACTGAGTAACAGCGGCTCCCAAAGAAAGAAAAAGGAGCATTTCTTAAAATGTTACCAGAATGGCCCCTCCCCTTCAGATCTGAGTCTTCTGACTGATAGTGTGATAACACGGGAAGTGAAGAAGCCTCGCTTCAGTTTCCTGTGAAATTCAAGAATAGAAATGGGGTGGGAGGAGTATTTCCAAGAAATAAGACAAAGAGTTAAGAGGCCCAACTACAAATGTTACCAATTCAGACCCTGCAAGTGAGAAGATGAACACCTCCAACCAGACATACGGAGACCACTGAAGGAGTGAGGGTGGGGAAACACCATGCTTGGCTGTTCCAGGATGTACAAATTCTCCTCCTGTCTTCAATGAAATAAGGAAAATCACGAAAACAATGCAGGAGTATGGGAACACAGAAGAGACTATAAAGAAGAGAGAAGTCCAGTACCAGAGGTGTGCAAAGGCTTAGGATCCAGTATGAGAAGGGATGAACTTGGGAGGATAGGCTGGCCACGTTCACAGTAAGATGCTGATGCTGTGTGGGAGCCTAGAAAACTCTAGACAGATGTGTAACAGTTCTGAAATCATTTAGAGGCATAAAAAACAGAAATATTAATTAAATTATTTAACAGCTCAAGCCAGAGTTTTCAAATAACAATTCAACTATGTCTTATTTTAAAAAGAAAAAACAAAGAAAGGAAGAAAGGAAAAAAAGATAATCTTTGAGATTACATCTTATAAACTAACAACTCAATGCAACACGAGTTATCCCACCATACTTTCTATAATCACTGTTAATCTGACGTCATTTGTTCAGCTGGTCACACCTGACAGAGAAGCAGGCATGCTAACTTCAGATCCTCACTACTCTCTCCCTCTTCCAAATCCAGGCCCTGGCTGACTCTCACCCCCAGCAAATACCAGACTATCTGCTGTGACCTTGCTCCTTCTCCGTCCCCAGTGGTCTCTATCTCCAGTAGAACCCACAGATCTTATCATCCAACCTCCCTTTCTTTCACTCATCCATTGTCCAGGCCCCATCTCCAGCAGGCAATCCCTAGGAAACACACACCAAGCCTGCTACACCTCTCCCTCATCTCTTCCGGACCCAATCCCTCAGTCTCATCCCTGGCTCAGCAGCAGACCTGACATGGCCTCTCTTCCTTTTCTGTCTCTATCCCCAGTAGATCATGGAGATCTCTCCAACCCTCCTCACTACTCAGCCCCCAAGTCCAGCAGACGTTAACAGCTAAGCCTTCCAGAGAAGCAAGAAGGCCAGCTGAGCAGGTGGGAAAGCTTCAGATCTTCACTTCCTCTCCTCCGAATCCAATCCCCAGCTCTGCTGCAGACCACCTGCTACGGCCTCGCCTCACTCTCTACCCTGGTTCCCACCAAGCTTTCCTCCTCCAATGCTTGTTCCCCCCCTGGCACCCCCAGCCTCAGTGCATTCCCATTCCTATGTGTCAGCTCCCAACACCCAGAGACCAACGCTACTCTGAGGCCCAGTGGCCACACCTTGCAAGGTCCTAGAATAATTCCCTCACAGGCAACACACAGCCACCATCCCTTCCTAAGAACTAGACAGAGCAACAGGAAACCAGGGAACAAAACATCCACCCAAAAAAGACAAGAACAACAAAAAAGAAAGACAACACCTAATGTGCAATCATCCCAAACCCAGATGCCTAGACACAGCATAGAAACACAAGCAATAACAGATAGAACACTGTCTCCACTAAAGACCAGCAACCTTCCACAGTAGGTCCCGAAAGAGGAAACATCTGAAGCACAAGACAAAGACCTACAACAGCCTTTATGATTATCATAGTTGTCCTTAAAGAGAAAAAAAAAATCTGTTAGAAAAAAAAAAAACATGAAAACACAAACAAGCAGTGGTAGAAAATAAATAAAAAGAATTGTTCAAGATCTAAAAGTGGAAATAGAATCAATAAAGAAAGCCCAAATGGAGGAAATTCTGAGAATGAAACATTTAGGAACTGGTGCAGTGTGACATGGGATGTCTTAAGGAACTGTTGGACTATGGCGACCCAGCTTACAGTCAGGCAGGAAATCAGATCTTAGATAACGAAAAGACGGCAGAGTCAGACAGAGACGCTGTGAGCCGCTTCCCAGGTGAACAAGATGTAACGGGACACAGGTAAAGCCACGAACCACGTGGCAAGACATAGATTAATAGAAATGGGTTAAGTTGTCAGGGCTAGCTGATAATAAGCCTAAGTCATAAGCCAAACAGCTTACAATTAATGTAAGTGTTTGTGTGATTATTTGGGGCTAAGTGGTAGTGGAGCTATGAGTTCAAACCTTGGGACCAAGCCAGAAGAGACAGGTTAAAAACTTACTACAGAGCAGAAGGCAGAAGTTAGCCTTACCAACAGAACTGAAGAAATGGAAGAGAGAGAGAATCTAAGGCACTAGTGACAAGATAGAGAAATTGAAACATTAGTCAAGGAAAAATGTTAAGTCTAAAAAACAGAAAGCATCTAGGAAACTTGGGACACAATGAATAGATCAAATCTACAGATAATAGAATTAGAGGAAGTGGAAGAAATCCAGGCCAAAGGTATAAAAAAAAAAATGTAACAAAATCATATTTTATTCCTCCAACCAAAAAGAACAGTGCCTATTCAAGGTACAAAAAGCACAGAGAATACCAAATAGACTGAACCACAAAAGAAATTTCTGTCAGCATACAACTGAAATACCAAATATACAAACCAAACCAAACAATGTGGAATGATATTAAAAGTTGCAAGAGGTGGCCTTTTTCTATCTCTTCTAGGTGTTTCAGGTTACTGTGTAGACACGGTCAACTCCAAGAACTGTACCACATACAACCAATCCCAAAAAGTGGCATCAAGAAACTCTGGGAATAAAAATATAATTCTCTTAAGGGACGTTGTTGGAACATGATCAAAAGACTGATCCATGGTCAACAATGCCTTGGGAAAGTGTGAGGGGAGGGTGCTTTGTAGCCTTAAGTTTCTGGCCTGAGGTCCCAACCTACAGTCCCACAGCTGCTTAGCCCTTAATCACACAAAGGCTTACATTAATTACATGCTGTTTGGCCTATGGCTCAGGCTTATTGCTTGTTAGCTCTTATAACTTAACTAAACCCATTTTATTAATCTACATTTCATGCCTTACCTATTCTTTACAGCTTGCTTCCTCCATGTGACTCCATCCTTCATGCTTGAATTTCCCGCCTGCCTCTAAGCAGACTTGCCAGAGGCCAAAACAGCCTCTTTATTAACCAGTCATATTCACGGCATACAGAAAGACATCCCACATCAGTGCATGCACTTTGTTTCCTGGAGTGTTCTCAGATTTGATTTCATGCCTCTTATAACAAACATTTACATTCAATTTAAAGATATGATTGTTTATTCTTGTTGGATGTTAAAACATAGCTATAAAACCCAATTTGGTCAGTGTACCCTGAATCTGGATATGGACTTCTGTATTGCTTTCATATAATCTATAATGTGTACCAGTCAATTGTGTATAAGCTGGTCGGTCCTGAGAAAATTCTAAGAAAGATCTTCTCTGTAAATATTTAGTACTTCTTACTTGTGCTTATTTACATGTTTTTCTGATCTCAAATGATCTTCCTTAGATCGCTACTTTCTTTGCATCTTTCTTTGAATGTTTGATTCATGCATAAAAATATTCTGAACATGAAGTAAGACTGTCTACAGTATTAGACTGCTATCCACCCCGTTCTTTTAGGTCCTCAGATCCCAGGTCAGCAGATAAGATCTTCTCAGATCGGAACATGGGAAAGAAGTACAAGAAGAAATGCAAAAGATCAGGGAAACAGTGCAAGGCAGTGAGTGAAGGTGCAGACGCCACCAAGGCCGCCGTGGAGCCCAAAGCAGGTAAGTCCACAAGGCCAAAGAGTCCCAACCACAAACTTAGCCTTCTCGCTTTCATCTGTCACCCCAAACTTGGGAAACATACTCTAAACTACATGGCCAAGGTTGTAGACTCTGCCAACCAAAGCCCAAAGTTCAAACCAAGGCAGCAGCTTCAGATCCAGCTCAGGTTTCCATAAGTGCTGGTGTCCTCTGTGAAAGCCACACAGAAAAAGTTTCTATCTGCCAGTGTAGAGACAGAGGGACTGCTGTGATGTACCTACACACTGTTTGCAGGAGTGAGTGTGCCCTATGTTGTTCTTACAAATAAATTCAAGGCAAGATCTAGGGTAAGGAGGGAAGTACAAGGAAGAAAAGAACCAAGCAAAATACTAAGACCTGTTAGAACAATATCTGACTTCTCAATTGAGACTCTAAAAGTGAGAAGGGTCTACACAGATGTTCTACAATCTAAGAGACCACAGAGGCCAGTTCAGATCATTGTAGTCGTCAAAAAGTTCAACCACAACAGATGGAGAAGGAAAGGCATTTCAAGATACAGCCAAATTTAAGCAGTGTCTATAAACTCAGCTGTAAGAAAGGGTGAAAAGTAAAACATCAGCCTGAAGAAAGCAACGAAAACAAGAAAACATAAATAAATAACCTCAGAACAGCTCACCAAAGGGGGCACGTCACAACACATAATGGGATCAACAAATACTTCTCTTTAATAGCTCTCAACATAATGGTGCCCCCCCCCAAAAAAAATGATTAACAGAATACATACAAAGACAGGATCCATCTCCTGTGATGTCCAACAAGCATACATTAATATTAAAAACAGACCTCACCTCAGGGTAAAAGGATGGAAAAGAAATCCCAAGTAAATGGACCCAAGAACTTAACAGACATCTTAATATCTGACAAAAACAGACTTCAGATCAAAACTGAAAAGATAGGAAAAGCCATAGGAAGGTAAAAATCCAAGATGACATATCAATTCCTAACATGTTGTATGCCCCAGGTTTGTAAGAAAAACACTACTACAGCTTAAATCACATATTTATCATCACACACGGATCGTGGGAAACTTCGATAGCCCACTCTCACCAATAAGCAAGACACCCAGAAAAAAACTAAAAACCAAAGAGAGAAAATATGGAGCTAATTTACATCATAAACCAAATGTACCCAACAGGATTTATGGAACATTTCACCCAAATACAAAAGAACATACCTCCTCAGCACTTCATGGAACTTTCTCCAAAATACATATACACAAACAAAAAGCAAGTTTCAACAGATACATGAAAATTGAAATAACACCCTGCATCCTATCTGACCACCATAGAATAAAACTGTATAAAACAGAAATCTTAGAAATTCATGGAAAATGAACAAGTCACTACTGAATGAAATATGGGTCAAGAAAAAAAACTAAGAAATAAAAAATAAGAAAAAACATCCTAGAACTGAGTGAAACATACCCAAACATTTGGGACACAATGAAGGAAATTCTAAAGGACTAGCTCATAGCATGAAGTGGCCACATAAAAAATTTGGAAATAACTTAGCAGCACACCTAAAATCTCTAGGGAAAAAAAAAAAAAAAAAAAAAAAAAAAACAGAAGAAATCACAGCAATAAACAATTAAACTTGGGGCTGAAATTAATAAGTATAAACAAAGAAAACAACAACAAAGAATCAATGAAAGAGGCCAGTGGAGAAAACTCAGTAAGACTGATAAACTCTTAGCCAAATTAATTAGAAAGCAAAAAAAGAATATTCAAATTAACAAAGCTATAGACATAACAACGGAGTACTGAGGAAATCCAGAGAATCTTAAGAGCATACTTTAAAAAGCTCTACTCCACCAATAACACCTACAAAAGTTAAATCAAGATCAGATAAGCAATGTAAAGTGATCTATAACCCCTATTAAAATAGAAGCAGTATTAAAAGTCTCCCAATCAAAAAGAGTGCAGGGCCAGTAATGCTATCTGAGTTTCAAAGGAGGAATAATGCTAGTAATCCTCAGTTTATTACAGGAAAGACAATCAGAACACTGCCCAATTTGCTGTACAAGACCACAGTTACCATGACACCTAACACACATAAAGGCCCTACGAAGAAAGAACATTACAAGCGAATTTCACTTACGAACATAAATGCAAAAATACTCAATAAAATACTTGCAAACCAAATCCAAGAACATACCAAAAACATCATCCATGATAAAGTGGCCTCATGCCAAAAATGCAAGGATTGTTCAACATATGTAGATTAATAAATGTAAACAACCCAAGAAACAAAAACCACAGGATGGATACAGAAAAGACCTCTGACAAAATCCAACGCCCTTTCCATTCAATCCCCATCACAATTCTTCACATACCTTGAAAGGACAATGTCCAGCTTTATGTGGACAAGGAAACGGGATAGCTAAAACCCGAATAACAAAAGGACTGCAGCAGAGGCATCACCAGCCCCTATTTCCAGTTCTATAGAGCTATAGTAATACAATCACCACGCACTGGCACACAAATTGACAGGTTGATCAATAGATCAAATTGAAGAATTAAAGACTCAGGTTGAAATCCACACACCTATGCACACCAGATTTTTTTTTTTTTTTTTAATAGAGAAACCAGATATGCACGCTGGAGGGGGCGGGACAAAAAGACAGCATCATCAACAAATGGTGCTGTTCAAACTAGATGTCTGCAAACTGGTCCACACTTACCACCCTGCACAAAACTCGGCTTCAAATGAGTTTTCTCTGTTCGTAATATACTTGCAAAATAAGACATACTCAGATTTCTGCAAGATCACTCCCTGACACATTAGTATGTACTATAACATAAAGAACCAAATGCAAACGTGTATGTTCTCAATGATGAGCTGCTCATTGCAATAAAACACTTTTTAATAAAAATAGCACTCTTATCTCAGTGGAATGCTCTAAGAACATGAGAAAGCAAAGGCATTTCTGCTGCAAAATCTACAACCATATAGAACAGAGGCTGCAGACTGGCTGTCTGCTGCTGCAGCTAGCCAACCCAGGGCTCTGTTTTCTACACCAGCCGTTTTGTGGATGTGTTTAATCTAATATACTGTCAGTTTCTACATCTCAGATAGTACATTTTTAAAAATCTCAATTTCTTGCTCTGTAGAAATTCTAAGAACTGAACTCTAACCACACAATATTTCTCTAACAAAAGCCTGGGACTGAGAGGTGCTCCTTTGTGCCATTTGCTGTTGAGAGCACTGGACATGCCTCCATTTCCTATAATGAGGCCTCTAACCTATTTCTCATTTCGGTCTCCAGCCTGACTGATCCCCGAAGCAAACTAAATCCACAAACCATAATAAGAAGCAAACACTCATCAGAAGACCCAGCCTTGACTTCCTTTTCTGGTGGTCCACACAAGTGAAAGAACACTGGTGTTTTAGCAAGAATCTAGTTCACATTTACTGAGAAAATGTGTGGCAAGGTAAATAGCAACCCTTTTTAAATAACAGCATTTTTCCTAAAATTTTTAACTTGAATATAACACATATAATAAATATTATAAATCACATATGCCTTCAAGGGTAAGAAATTCTCTTGTCAGTTGAATTGGGGAGGGGGTAGTTTTTTGTAGTTAATTAGCTAATTTCTGAGCAATCTATGTTGAAAGCCATCTTCACTAACATAGAAACTCTTATGATGATCAAGAGTGACCTAAATCTTTCCCTATTTTTTGTACTTCCAAATGTACTTAATATGTATTTTTTGCTTTTTTTTTTTAATAAAACCAACCACAAGAATGTATGGAAGTCAACCAAATGTGGAAAATCAATCTGCTTTATTATTTGAATGTTTTAAAAGTGAAAATGTAACCTCATCAACAAATTGTGACACTATTATATATTTGTAAATATATAAACATAAAACAAATTACTCTTCTAAAAGCCAGGAAGCTAAAGTTTAATTATAAGATTATGCCTTAAATTTCCAATGAAGACAAGAGGTGAAAGACAGACGCATACACAAAATCCCGAGCTCATCTGGCGGCGTCAGGAGACTCCCCCACACTTGGACTTCCACTATAGTGCTAGTAAAATTTTACATCCAAAAGTCAAAGGTTAAATAATGGAAAGGAAATGCTTTCTGTCAGCCAAGCGACCACTACCAGCCTGAGCGATCAGCAGGAACCCAACATATAGTAAGCCATAAAACTAAGGAACCTGCTTTTCTTAGGAAAACCTCTCATGTCTACAGCTGTTTGTCCATTAGGAAATTAACACAAAATGTGCAAAATTGAAACATTCTGTTTCTAAGGGACTTGTCCAAAGGAAGAGTGTGAAGCCTTCAGTTTGGTGTGAGTTACAGGTAGCAAAGGGTACTACAAAAGCCTTAACCATAAATCTGCCTTCCTCATTAGAGTATTTCATTTTGAACTCTTGGTGACATTTTTATAGTTGTAAAATTACGTTAATGAAATTAAAAGTGGATGAGTATTTCTTGAATCTTTGCAAGCATATGAAAGCAATTCTAAACATAAGCAATAAGACTTAAGTTAGTGAGCTCTGAGGACAGCTTTGAAATCTTGCTAAATCAGGAAAGACACTCTATAGAGGAAGAACTCCGGTACCACAAACATCAAATCAAATGCCATTTTAATATTACATTAGACTAAATTTTAATATATCTTAAAAAAGATAAATAGCAATTATAAACATATTAACTGACAAATATTATGACAACATAATTCTAGGAGAAAAGCACACAGCGTTTTAGTAGCATGTATAAAGTACCAGCTTATCAGGAAAGTAAAAAGTGATCCATAGTCAAACTAACCATGGACGTTATTTCTGGACACCTACATAGAAGAATGTTACAGTCACCACAGCTCTTATGACTACTTCAAAAATATCTATGCAATTTTCAAATTATAAATACTGATAATAGTTAATCCTTTAACTTGATAAATTATAAAAATATATAAATATACCTTTGGTCATAAGGAAATGGCGACTGAATCTTAAATGTCGTAGTGCACACATTATGTGCCACAAATATAAAGAGCTTGTTTTCTTTTGTAGACTGTCTTGATCTGTAAATTACTAGTGAACATATACTGTCAAATTCAGCAATAAGTCTTAATTGTAGTAATTACAAGAACTCCAGTCAAAGGCTTTGCCAATCTGACTGGAAACACTCCATAAAGCTTCTTCAGCCTCTAGTCACAGTCAGAAAAACAGCTCCTCTCTCACCAAACTGGAAGCCTGCTACAAATGGGAAAGTCTGAGAAGTTTTAAGTAGCTCCATAGCTATTCTTACATTTCTTCCCCAGTTCTTTTCCACAAAATTACTACTTAAATCTAAGTTTTAAGTGTAGATAGAATGTATATTATATGTATGCATAATGTTTGCATTATCTTAAACTTTTTTTCTAGTACATTCTAAGTATACAGTAAAAAATCTAAGCTAGGTGGTAGTGGTGCACTCCTTTAATCCCAGCTCTGGGGAGGCAGAGGCAGGAGGCTCTCTGAGTTCAAGGCCAGCCTGGACTACCAAGTGAGTACCAGGACAGCCAGGGCTGCACAGAGAAACCCTGTCTCACACAAGCAGCACAATATTTTCCTCTCAGAGGTCATTATTTCACATCCTGAACTTAAATTTCAAAAGCATGGAACAAAGCCACCCCTTTTCTGTTCTTAACTCTGTACTGCATACTTTGTCCACCCCAACACCAGCTAGTAAGATAACTCCCTATCCTGGGAACACACAATACAGTTTATATGACAAAAGATGATTTGGATACATTCCTACTAACACAATGCCTAAAGTTCTTATTTATAGTTGATCATCTATATAATGATGGCATCTTAGAATTTTAGACCAGCAAATGCTATATAAAACTCTTTTTACAATATGACAATATTTCTTCTTCTTTTTAAGATTACAATATAATTACATCATTCCCTGTCCCTTTTCTCCTTCAAAATTCTTTAGCCATTGTAAAGTTAATTCATGGCCTCTCTTTTCATTAGCTGTTGTCACATACATATATTTATATTTCTAAACATGTAAGTACAACCTGGTCGATATGTATAATGTTACTTGTATATATGTGTTTTTTAGAGCTGAACATGGTATTGGATAATCAACTGGTTTGCTTTTTCCATGAAACTATTTTTAAGAATATTGCTAACTCTTTGAGAATTCCTATAACATAATTTGATCGTATTAATGTCCTAGCACAACCCACTCTTCCTGAATCCACTCTCATACCCATATCTACCCCAACAATGTGTTCACCTGTTTTATTTTTTAAATCCACTCAGTCCAGTATGTATTGCCTAAATACTCTTGAGGGTGGGATCTGCCTTGGAGAGAGTAGCCTACCTACCAGGAATCATACCCTTAAAAGCCTCCAGGATCCTGCACTGTTTGAATTCCTGTCCTGACTTCCTTCAGTGATGAACCATGCTACAGATATCTAAGCAAAATAAACCCTTTCCTCTTCAACTTGCTTTTTGGTCATGGTGGGTCATCGCAGTGTTAGAAACTTAACTAAGACAGGAGAGATCTCATGTTTTCTCTCATATTTGGATAGTAGATTTAAAACTATAGATATGCACATTTCATTTGGAATAACCATAGAAATTAGAAAACTGGTGGGAGGAAGAGATAGAGGATAGAGGGAAAGGGAACAATGGGTCAGAACTAATAAAATGGGGAGGGAGACAGGAAGAGGAACAGAAGAGGGAATGTGAGGAAGAATAAGGAACACTAAAGTGCCCTGACACAGAAGGGCAAGAACAGAGACACTCCATCAAGCCCGCAACACTTCTAATCCCAGAGGAAACAAGTTCAGTTGAGAACCCTCCTCAGATGTCTCCCCAAGTACAACTCATTCTATTTCTTATCCACCAGAGTCACTATCAAACAACCAAAAGGTCGTTTAAATTATAAAAGAATACTTTAATAAAAAATCTACAACCAATAATACTCACTATAAAAGGTTCTTATTAACATAAGCTTTTACTTTTAATTTATTATATTTACATGACATAATTATATTTTTCATGTGAGTCTATTCCTAACTCAGGAGACCAAAAAACATTCAGCTGCTCTCCCAAATAAGCAAAGTTTGAGTCAACATAATGATTTCTATAAATTAATGACAACTGGCTTACAGACATATACATTTATGTGTGTATGTGTATGTATATATATAGATATAAATCACTTAACATGGAGTATATCTCATGTTTTACATAAACATTTTGAAATAATGAAAGCTTTCCCAAATTTAAAAACTATAAAACACTAATATAAACTATGGTAAGTATACAGTAATTATTTAGGCTTACTAATAAATCAATATATTCAAAATATTTTTAGATAAAAACAGAGAACAGTTCAAACTCTTTCATTCTACATAGTATAGGAAATGAATTTGAAGAATGGAGATTCAAATCTGAACAATGATATCTGTAACTTACTCTCAAACGAGTTGTTAAAATAATAGGTCATTAAAAATAACGGGGAAAACTGAAAGAAAGAGAAAGTATGAGGAGTGGGAGAGATAATGTAAGCGATAATCTGACTGATATATACATGACAGCCCACTGTACTGCTGGAACTCTTCTTCTATAAGTTTTGATTTTTCAATGGAAATTTTCAAAACTTCATAGAAAAAAGTGGAAAGTACATGTTGTCTTGTTTTTTTTCATAGGGAAAAAAAAATCTAACCTTGTTAAAGTACACAAAAGTTTGTTACACTCTTGCTCTGAAACTAGGGTAAAAAGAGACTCTCTACTAAAACCCTAAACATCCAACTCCACCCCACTTACCGAAACGATCTTCTACAGCTAAATATTTCAACATAAGGACAAGAGGCATTGTATGACTTCAGTCCCAACCGCGGGAGGCAGGAGCAGGCTCATCACTATGAGTGTGAAGGCAGCCTATTCTACATAACAAGTTCCTGGCCATATAGGATGGGGAAAAACAAAAAAATAAAACAAAACAAAGCTTCAGTCTATATTTTGAAGCATAAGGTTCTTTTTGGGAAAAGCATAAGTTTTAAATATAGTTATTACCAAGAATAGAAAAATGTGCTTTCTCAATGAAATGCGCATTCATTCTAAAATAGTTATCCATTTTGAGTCAAAGAAAGAAAAAATGATTCAGCTCCAACATTCACTTGGAGTGTTTTTATTAAATCCCAGATCTCACTATATAGCAGAGACGAGCCTCAAATCTGCAATCCTTCTGCTTCCATTTCCATATACTACACCATATGTGCCTCTCAGGAACGGACAAATACAGCGCAATAGCAAATGAAGAGGGAAACCATACAAGGTTTCCCTTATACCAAGGTGCACTAGTTTGAATGAGACGTCCCCATAGTTCAGGCATTTTAATACTTGACCAGTCGGTGCTTGTCTTAGTTAGTTTTAGAAGTATGACCTTGCTGGAAAAAGGATTTCACTAATACACTTAATAGTTAAAAATGTTGGTGCCATTTTGAGTTAGATCTCTAATTTCCTGGTTATGGTCTGGAGTGTGAGGTTTCAGCTGCTCCTGCCATCATGCCTACTGCCTGCTGCTGTGATGATGATGGACAATTATCTCTCTAAAACCATAACCCAAAATAAACCATTCCTTCTATATGTCACCTTGGTCATGGTGTGGAGCTGCAGCAATAGAAAAGTAACTGATATATAAGATTTTCTTCATATGTCCATCTGAAAACTAAATATTATTATTCTATAGTCGTTTCTATTGAGCCTAGAATTGCCATTTTCTATTTTATATATATATATATGTATATACATACATACACACACACATATATATGTATATATATATATATATATGTAATAGGCTATATCTGGATTCTTTGTTCACCATGACATCTCAAAGAAACTCTAAGTTTAAACAATTTTTTCTAGCTTACCAAACAGCTCAAATCATATCCTTTGCTGGAGGAGACTATAAAATCTGGAGGATCATCACATAACTAAAAGCCTACCTATCCCAGCTTATTGTTTCCACTGGAATAGGTAGGACCTGAAAATAACAGATATTCTCAAAAAGAATTAGGAATATAAATTTTACAAAAAACACCTTAAAATATAAAAACAAACAATAGCTTTTAAAAAATTTAAAATAGCCAGTGGCCCAACAAAATTTTAACATCAATTTGGCAATTTTTGCCTTAAAACAAATTCATTCACAAAAATAAAGAAAATCACAAGTGCATCAATGACATAAAAGAATACACTTTATTAAATGTTATCCTATTTGCATATAACTCACACACTAATTTTCAGTGATAAACCACAATACGTTGTCTTTAAAACATTTAGTTCTTTTAAGAAAATTCTAATGTTATTGGTAAACAGTTTATTATGTATGTGGAGATTATTTATCATCTACTTAGATTTAGACTGAACAAGCAAAGAAAATAAATTATAAATATTACTTTGTTTTGATTTTTTGAAATCCCAATCATGACATAGCAAAATAATTTACTTTATAGCCAAGTTTTGATTATAATTACTCACCTAAGAATACATAAACAAATTCTGCCTCCTGATGTGAGTCTGCAGAACCCAAATCTCTGCTTACTTTCAATGTCTGTCAGTACGAAGGTAAAGTGCTGTCCAACTTGATTCTGAGATGCCCTAAAGTATAACAACATTATATCATTAAATCTGTGCTCATTTTCTTAAAAATAAGAAGGCTTGACTAGTATTTGCATTGGCTTCACCTTTGCAATACTTGGTTCTAGAAGCTGGAATGATGTTCTAAAAGCAAAGGGTCGTGAATCTGCAAATCAACTCAACCAGTCATGAATCAAGCATCACAATAAGTTCTGCCAGCTCATGGGCGGAGAATATCACTGAAGGCCTCACTTGGAAACCAGCGCTCATCCTACATTTTCAGAAGAGTAAGTTGCCCGTAAAATATATCTTGAGGTTGCAGCCATGGTTACTCACTCTACAGAAAAATCAACAGATTCAACCCCTATATTTATTTCTACCCTCTGTCTTGTCTATGGTTTCTACTTTTCAAAATTTTAACTGCTTGGATAGCAAATCCTGTTGCTTCTTCTCTGGGGGTGACCACCATCATGTTGAATTGTTTCTTCTGCTGACATTGTTACCCAATGTAGTAAGTACATCACACCAAGCACTACAGGTATTTTCCTTAGCATTAGCTCTTAGAATTATCAGCAAGCTGCAGAATCAAACACCAACTCAAAAGAATACACTTCCTAATAAAGTAGCCTACTATGTTATCTGCCATGAGTTTTACCTAATGTTGAAATAAATAGGATAGAGCCCAGTGACATGTCCCGGCACAAGGGACAATATAAGATATTAGACAAAATGCTTACCTCTGTTTAAAATGCACCAATATACTTCCAGATACTGGCTCATAAAACCAGAATAGAACTTCATGTTCTTTGTCCCAAAGTAAAATATTGATGACATATAATTTTGGTTTTAAAATAGTCATGAATTTTGAAAAGTTAAGAAAACTATTGCTAGTGTTCTAAAACAGTAAATGATTTTGTCACAAAAAACATGAGCTCTTAAACAAGAACACATCTAAACGGCCAGGGCAAGTGCACAATTAAATTTAAATCCTCCAGTGACTGATGTATCCTCTAGTGTTCAAGATTTATAATATCCTCTTATAGTTTTTCTCTGTTTCTTTTATTCTTGGATTAATTTAATACTATAATTTGAAGTAAAGACAGAACAACTAATTCTCCAGAAATAAGGAAAAAATAAGTTTTCATCAGCAATATTTATTAGTATCACCTAGAATACTATTAGATCACTTTAAAATCTATACACTAAAATTTCAGCCTCACTAGTCCTTAGCAAAATTTCTTCCTAAAAAAAAATTTCTTTTAAACACTTCTTATAGTACAGCGAATAAAACTAATAATAGTAATAAGTCACATGGAAAACAAATGTCATTATGTCCAAAGATATCTATTATACTAAATTCCAACTGCATACAAGAAGTTCATTTCGTATTTTCAGTGAAATGTAAACACAGTAAAATTTTCAAAGCTACTGGGAAAGTTTCCCACAGCTGCCGTAGTAGCTCACTGTTCTTGGGAGACCACTAACAGTGAATTCACAACCTCACACAGATGCTCTCTCTTCCAATTAGGATGAACTGAGAGTGAAATCAGGGTATCTAGTTTTAAAAGGCTATCTGAAGGCCCTGATCAAAAAACAATGACTTTTTTTCTGCTAGTACTTACAATCTACATCCGAAAAATAAAAAGAAGAAATATAACCTATTGCCAACATTGTGTTAAGACGTCCTCACTGACCATGGTAGAAGAAGTAAAAAAAAAAATCTGAAAGGCATTATCTAATTATCTAATTCTAACCTCTCATCTCCAGTGTTTGAATAGAAAAATAAGTGAAATTATATGTCATTTTTCTAAAGATGTATATTTAATCATTTTGAAATGTGTGCTAAAAAGATAGAGCTATATTAATTATTAACTTATACTGACCTTTCCACGTCAAAGGGGAAACAGAACTTGGGCACACTCTGCAGAACTTCCTACAAATGCAAATGCAAAGTAGAGAGGATGCTTTAGAACAGTTTTTAAATGCAGTTAAAACTTTTTTTGAGACATTTTCAAGGGGTGGGTGAAGTATTTTTAAGACAAAGGCACAGGTTCTCAGACTAAAATAATTGATTATTAAAAAGGAATTAAGTGTGTGCTTTGGCAGATTGCACTGACAATGCCCGGAAGCCCCAGGAGGGAAGGGCCTGGCCTGAAGGGTATTAACACCCTTCGCATCCCCGCTGGGATCCCCTTCAACAAGGCCATATGGATCTCACAAGAAGCACTGCACCATATGGGCAAGCTGTGTCTGCTGCTACTTGTACCACAGGCTAGCCACGGGGACTTTTCACAGATTCTGGCTCAAAAATATAAATGTTGTTTCAATTAACATGCAGGCAGAGAAAAGGGAATGAAGTTGGCAGCAGAATGAGTTACTGAGAAGTGTAACAACTCTGCATGTCCCATACTCAAAATGTTTTTTTGAATTAAAAGACTTTGTATAGATTCTAAAATACACACTTACATGTTTAACACTTGGTACTAAGTTTATTTCAAATAGTCCTCATAAATATGTACCTTAATAAGTCTCTATTATAATATAGACAAATATTAAAATATTAATTAATTATTATAAATGTTTAATCGAAACACAACAATCTTACTAAAAATTTAAAGGTATTTATTAAATTACAACAAAACGCAAACAACTGTCAAAAAGTTGGAATGACAAAGAAAAATGTACTTTGATGTATCTGAGCAGCACAGTAAATTTTAACTTTGAATCTAAAGTTGCACCTTCAGGTATTATAAAAAATATAGTTAGGTGACCTAATAAAGACAAAGCCTGTTAAGAAGCAAAAGAGCAAATACCTTAATGAAGCTGTAACTTTCCACAAACGCCTTCTACCAGATCCATATGCATAAGCCTTCTATACAAATACAGTACTGAGTATTTTTAAGTGAATTTCTTAATTAAAAAAAATATATACGCCACTTATCAATCTAAAATAAAATACTGCAGAAATCCAATGGTGATACCTAAGAAAGCTTCAAGAGAACTAACTCACAGAAGCATAAAGAAAAGCATCATATTAAGAGAAGAAAATAAAAAGCATTCTAGCCTTAGGGCAAGTATGCAGGCTTGCTTATCAATGTGTCCATTAAAAGTTTGAGCATAGGCCTATGCTTAAAGAACGTTATCTTACTCTTTATAATATTGTGCTAAATATAATTAGAGAAGTCACTAGACGTGAAATAAATTACTAAAAATAGCTTATTATAAACGGGAAGACTCTTTTTATTTGACTGTTACTTAAGTGCTATCTTATGTCATAGAGTATGATGTCATTTACCACATTTACTACATCTATAAATAGTAAGATAAAATCTTGCAAAATTACCCACAAAATTCAAAAACAATAAAAAGCATACAAAGTCAATGTCTAACTCGGAATATATGTAAATTAGCTGTATATTTCACATCAATCTTAACGCTCAAACTGAGGAGGAAGCCTCTCAGTTGCATAATCTTTCACAAACACCCCCTCTTTTCCATAAGCAACATGCATGCAACACACTTCTGCAAAGCAGCCTCAGCTCGCTTCCCAACTGGCAGCAGCGTCCCTCAGGGGACAAGTCTTTAAACCTCTTCACTCTTTAAAATTCAACCAGCCAGCAGGTCTATAGACAAGTGCATAAACAGTAGAGGGGGAACCTCCTCAGACCTCCTCCTCCTCCCAGCTTCTCGGCTTGTCAGAGGAGCTGTTCTGCTGACTGTTCCCCCTGACAGGGTAGCCGGCATCAATAGCTCCAGTTCTCCCTGCTCCCAGGACTTAGTTTCTCCTTAATTACAAGTGCAATATAAACTATAAACTACAGTTGTTTTAAAGGAGGAGGGGGGTGAAGAGAGGAAAAAGGCATTCAGATAGCTTTTGTGTCTTGAGTCATTTTAATAATAGTGATAAATTAAAATTATACTTTTCATATATTAGAAATAAGGGTGAGGTTTCATATTCTCACTCCCTCTGTGTCTGTCTCCCTTCCCTCCCTCCTTCTCTCTTTCTCTCTCTCTTACACACACACACACACACACACACACACACACACACACACACACACACACATTCACAGGTTACTTAGGGCTGCCATCTTAATGACAGAGAAGAGTAGATGCAATGTTGTTAGATGGCCGTCTGCTCACCCCAGAAGCTGCTGTGCAGCATCTACGCTAAAACAAACACTTAGAAACAAATGTACTTGTAAATGTTCTAAAATCCACAATGACAACAGTCTTGGAACTGCTTTAGAAAGAGAGTAAGATGAAACGCATCACTTCTGCAACTACTTCCCCATCCACTTTTCCCAGCACTTCCTCCAGAACAATTGAGGTGCTTACTGAAGCTCCATACTTGCCTCTTTTCTGCTCTGCATAGGAAATCTAACGAACACCAATGGCTTCGACTTTGTGTATTCCAACTTCTTACAGATTAGGCAGTTTTATGAAGTCCACAGTTTTCCCATGTCACTTTCTAAATAGCCCCACACCTTGCATTTAGGATGTGTACAATTGAAGTTATCAACTGAGTTACAGCCCTTAACATCTACGTGACACCATCCTCTCCAAAGACACACACACCAAAAACATGGCAGTCATTTATACCTTTCCTCTCCCCTTGACTCCCATATATAACCAATTATTCACCAAGATCATTAATTAAATTTCATAATTATCTTGCTTTCCATAGCTGAATTTGTCAACGTCCTCTTTCTGTTAACCTCCGAACCTCCACTCCTGAGACTTAATCTGGCTGGGACAGAAATACCTGCAACTGGAGAGGTACAAGACACAATGGTTGGCTGTAGGGATATTGTGTTGTTTCATGGTAAATAATTGTCCCACCCACTGATTTAATAAAAAGAGCTGATTGGCCAAAGGCAGGCAGGAAGTGTGGGCGGGACTACCAGACTATGGAAAAACTCTGAGAACAGAATGCCGGAGCAGAACGCCAGAGAGAAGCCGAAAGAAACAGAGGACAACTATGCTGCTCTAAGAAAAGGTACTGAGCCCCATGGCTGAACAAGAACATGGGTTAGATGAACAGTAGAGAGCTAGCAAGTGATATATCTGGGCTTGAGGCCGATCAGCCTAAAACTATAGTAAGCCTCTGTGTGTCTCTGTGGGACTGTGGGACTGTGGGTCTGCGGGTCTGCGGTCTGTGGGCCTAGACCTTGAGGTTAGGCCCAAAAGTCAGGGCCAGAAACCTCCTACTACAGTTGGCTCTCCTCCTCTGAGGGCCAAAAAACCCAGTCTTGAAGTTTCCTGATGGATAATCACTGCTTCTCTAATTAACACTATAAGTGATCCTAGAACAGTGTTCAACAACAAGCTGCATAATAAAGACCATGTGAACTCTCAGAAGCAGACATATGATGTGGACACACTGAGGAACTGTCTAACTCAACATCTCCTCCAGGAATCAGGGATTGTCTTTCATGGTCTACTGCACTAAACATGCTGGCTTTTGTCTTTTCCACAGTACCACAGAGTAAGCCATGAGCATCCAGCACATCACACAAGGACACAGCAGCCATGACGAGTATCCAGTGAAGCATCATTGCTCTCAATTTTCCAGAAGCATCCAACTAGGCCTAGAGCCAGAGGCCCTCCCAAATTTATCATGGAAGGGAGATGTCTATGAGCCTCACCACAAATATGCTAAGAAAATCCAGAATCCGTATTTATTTGTTTTCAAATAAAATCTTGACATAAATAATGTTAAAAATATCTTGGTAAACTAATGTTCATAAGGCTCCTTGCAATAATATAGAAATAATCAATTTATACTACAGTTTTAATGTACATATAAACACAATATTATATGAAAGTCATTCTCAAATATCTATAATTGTATTTTATGAAAAAAAATCATTCTTACAACAACAAAAGTTCTTTTTAGCAATTTTCATTCAAGTTTTTTGAAAAGGGGCATAGGTTTCTAAAAATAATATTTCAATATAATCTCAAGTAAATACAAAATAATAACATGTAGCCATTCCATCTATCTGTGCTTTATAAAAGGGAGCAATAAACTCTAAACACAAAAAATCATGCACTACTCAGCCACAGCAGTTTGGGTAGTAGCACTAAGCTCATACCCCACAATGTGCACTAAGATGCGGCAGGACATCTCATAGAAGTGTCAGGGAAGGTGTCAAACACATTGCACATTCTATCTTTAAAGGAAAATGGGCACATAGTACATGGTGACAATTGGACACATCTTTTTACCAGGAGGCTATAGGAAATGACAGAGAACATGAGAGCCTGTTTAAATATCATATCCTTTAAAAAGTGTTTTAAACTTACAGAGTCCACTTAAAACTTAGGAGAGAAACACAAATAAGCAGGAAAACTGAACCAGTATGATATTTTTCCTCTTGGTTTTCATATTTTCCTGTGTTTTTTTTAAATTAGAAGTTAAACTCATTTTTACCTTTCCTCAAGTTACAGAAGAAATACTAAATCTATGTGTTTTCATGTTAAAACTGTTTATACACAGTTAATTCTAATTAACTTCACTATTAAAAATTCAAAATAAATTTTTATCACTAGAGGACTTCAGAATGTCCATGAAGCAGATGCAGCCAGTGAGGACAGAGTTATGCAGCATAATTCTAGAGAGTTGTGCTGGTAAGATTCTGTCAACTTGACACAGCTGGGACCATCTGGAAAAGAGAGTTGGAATTGAGAAAATGCCTGCATAAGCCTGGCCTGTAGGCAAATCTGTAGGGATGTTTTCTCCATTAGTGACCTGCAACCACCCATGGGTGGGCCTGGGCTGTATAAAAGAACAAGTCCAAGACAAGCAAACCTTGGGAAACAAGGCAGTAAACAGCTGCTTCAGTGTCTGCCTTGGGCTGCTCCTTCATTTTTTTTGTCCTGACTTCTCTTCATGAAGGGCTATAAGATAAATAAACCCTGTCCTCTCTAAGCTGCTTTTGGTCATGGTGTTTATCACAGTAACGAGAACAAATACTGTGTGCTTGTCACTATATACAGTGCCACCTTTGCAGTCTCCTGTCACTTCAGATTGATCTAATGCGCAACCCAAAACATGCTCACTCACAAAAGATAGGTGCTGTACTTGGCAATAAAGAGTATAATTCATTACCTCCTATGCATTTAATAAGAGAAGATTTTTTTAAAGAATAAAAGTATATGTAAAACAAATGATCTAAAAATTTTTATCAAAAATTCTATTATAAAATAACTTTAATGTTTGGGGTTTTTTTTTAAACCTTTTCATACACATATAGATTTTATATCTTGAACTTAACCACCCCATTTGCCCACCCTCATTTTCATCCTTTACCCTCCCATTATTCTCCTACACTTTCCTTTTTTGATAATATATCTACATCTTACATATGTCTATATAAAATCTATGAACCATAAATGAAAAAAAAACATGCAAATATCTTTCTGAGAATGGCTTTATTTACTTAATATAATTACCTCCAGTCTAACCTATTAGCCTGAATTGGACATTCTTAGTCTTCTGAGTGGCTGATAAAAAGTCCATTGTGTCTCTAAACCATGTTTTATCCTGTCCTCTGCAGATGCACATCTAGGCTGTTCCATAACTTAGCTACTATGCATATTGCTGCAGTAATATTTCACGTACAGTTTCTGTGATATGTGGCCTTGAAGTCCTTTGGGTAAATACCCAGCCTGATTTCCTTAGTGGCCACTGACATTACATTCCCAGAAACAGAGTGTAGAAGCTTCCATTTTGTCTACACTTCCGTACCAGAACCAACATATGCTGTCATTTGTTTCCTTATTGACTTGGATGAGAGAGAATTCAGGGTAGCTTTGATCTGCAGTGATTCCAGGGAAGCTGAACATTCTCATGTACTTACTAGCCATTTCTAACTTCTGTGAACTCTGCTTATTCACTAGTTAAGACTTGCATTGTCCTCTTACTATTTAGTAGTTTTCTATATACTCTGATGCTCACTTTCCCCCCATTGTATATCTGGAAAAGATACTTTCTCCTTCTATAGACTGTCTTTCACTGGATTAACAAGTTCCTTTGCTGGATAGATTTCTGGTTCCATGAGGTTCCATTTATCAACAGCTGCCCTTGACTCCAGATCAACTACAGCTCTTTTCAGAACTTCTTGGCCTCCAGCTTTAGTTTTCCTTCTCTCTGATCATTTCAGGGTTTTAGGTCTTCCACTACTATCTTCACTCCATTTAGATTTCATCTCTGGACAGACCGAAAGACAGGACTTTAGTTTCATTCTTCACATAAATATCAAGTTTTCCCAATACCATTTGTTCAAGAGGCTGTTTTTCAACCATTGTGTGCTTTTGGCATCTTTGTAAATTCAGGCAGCTATGACGTGTGAACTTACATCTGAACATTCTACTGAATTCCACTGGTCTGTGCGTTTTGTGACAATACCACTGCTTTGTTGTACAGCTCTGTAATGAGAGTGGAGGTATGTCCAGCACCATCCTTTTACTAAGGTTGTTCTGGCTACTAGGAGACTTCTGTGCTCCATGTGCAATGAATCTGTAGATTACTTCTGTTGACATATCTGTTTTCATCATATAGCTCTTTTCCAATTCAGGAGCATAAAAGGTCTTTCCTTCTAGTATCTTCTTCAATATTTTTCTTAGATGCTTTAAAGGTTTTTGTTGTTGCTGCTGCTACTGTGGTTGTTGTTGTTTTGTCTGTTGGTTTGATTGATTGAAGACAAGGTCTCACTATACAGACCAGGCTGACATCAAACTCCATCTGTCACTCTTTCCAGAATACTGGGATAAATGCAAGTGGCACCAAGTCCAGCTAGAATTTTTAAAGTTTTAATTATATATGTCTTTCACTTCATGGGGTAAGTATATTCCAAGGTATTTTACCTTTCTGGCATAACTGCTTCAAAATGAACATGCCCCTGGGCTCTTTCTTAGCATATTTGTTATTTGGTATATACAGGAAGCTATTGGTTTTTCTTGTTGTTCTGCTATTTTGCTAAAAGTGTTTACTGATATTTCGTTGTGTAGTGTCTTTGGTCTCTGATGTAGAAGCTAACCACTTGCATATAAGGACCCTTCCCCTTTATCCTATCCTATTTTTATCACTTTTAATGCCTTCTTATCTTCTTACTCTTGGTTAGACTCTAACTGAGCACTATATTGCATAAAGAAGGAAAATGGACTCCACCACTGTCTTGTTCGATTTTCCACTGAATTCAGATTAGGTATGGAGAACTGGTAGGTAAGTCCTTCACAAATTCAGTGGTGACTTTGGAGTAGCAGAAAGGAGTGATTCCAATTCAGTGTTAAGAGAAAAAGCATGATGGTGGCCCAAACAGCTTGATCTGCTACACCATCTGAGCTATGCCTGCAGATGTGTGAGTACTGCATGGATGCACACTCCTATTTCTCTAGTCCAAGACAGAATATGTGAAAGATTAACCAAAAAAAAAAAAACAAAAAACAAAAAACAAAAACAAAAACAAAAAAACCCCCACAAACATGTGGCTAAATAAAATAAGGACAATCCAGGATATGAAAACTGAGTTCAGTAGACACAGGAATATTAACGAGAATTCAACCAGAAATGAAGACAGAACTGAAAAAAAATCAATAGCCCAACTGGTGAACTCGGGGGGAAGCCCCAAAATAGAATGAATCAAGTAGAAGAAATAATATCAAGACTTGGAAATAAAGTAGGGGAATCTGTGCACATAAGCAATGAATATGAAAAATTTTAAGCACAGAAAGGAACATGCAGAAATTGAGAGACATTATAAACAGTCCAAACCTTCAAATTAAAGGCAAAATAGAAGGAAGAATTTTAAGTTATTAGAGCAAGCCAAACTGGTCAAAATACAGAAAACAACTAACTATAGGTACCCCACCCCGGATGATACATCTACAACACATTCTCTAAAGCTAAGGCTCAGGAAACACAGAATAGAGAGCAAACTGATTGTAAGGTCCACCAAATCCCAACAAAGTGGTTGCCTAAAGTAGACCTTAGCAGTAGTAACTAACACCGGGGGACATGCCAACATGGATGAGGAAAATACCACTAGATGAAGTGCAAAGGCAAGTAATAACTTCTGAGAGATGAAGAACCAGTCTTCCCACAGAGGAGCCCTCAAATTTGTTATCCAACATTAAGTGGTCAGCCCTAAAAATCTACCACATGATCCATACTAAATGGACTCTGAAGAATGTATTTACAAATTTATACTATATATGTATGATAATTAAAGAAAAGAGAAGCCAGGACTTTATGAGGTAGTTGGAGGAAGGGGTGGAGAAAGAAGAAGGTGGAAAATGATTTAAAAAACGGGACTCAAATATGAAGTTCTCAAAAATATAGTTTTTTAAATAAAAAGAAATTTCTAATGTACTGTTGATGGAGTATTTCCATAATAAGCATAGAGGAACTGCTTTCACATCTCCTGACTGTTTAGGTTGAAAGGGTTTTGTCAGAGAACCAATCATTTCTACCTACTTGCTGACTACTTCCACTGACAGTCTTGGAATAAGCTATTCCCCTTTTGTCCTAAGTCATCTTCTGTCTTTGATAGTGAGACACATTTCTTGGAAACATCAGAAAGGCAGATCCTGTCTTCTCAACCAATCTGCTAGTTTGTGCCTTTCAACATAGAGCTGAGACTGTTATATTCAGATATTAAAGGGCATACAGCACTGTCTGACAAACTATTAAATTTATAGTTATGTGGTCTTCTCTTCCTCATTAGCTTAACCACGATTCTAGCAGGCTTTAGTCTTCCTCTAGACTCTGAGTATGTCGATTTTTTTCAGTCTGAAGAAGTACTTCAAGTATGTTCTGAAAATCCAGCTTAGTCCTCATGAATTCAGTTGGTTATAATCTTGGAAAATAAATTCTTCTTCAAGTATAACACACAGAATTTGGGGGATGGGGTAGTCTGGTTAGCATCTTCTTTGGGAATTTGGGATATAACATTCCAAGCCCTCTTGGATTTCAGATTTTCTGCTGCCAAATCTGCTGTTACTCTATTAGACCTGGTATGTGTCTTGAGTTTACTTGAAACTTTCAATATACTTTCTTTGTTCTGTGTACTTAGTGTTTTAACTATAATGCAATGTGTGGGGAATGGTGTTTATTAGCCATGTCTATTTGCTGTTCTTAAATACCATTTGTACCTATATTTGGGAAACATTCTGCTGATTTTATTCAAAATGTTTTCTCTCTACTCAGCATTAAATATTTCTTTTTCTAAGCTCATAACCTAGATTTGTTCTTTCCATAAGTGAAACATATCAAATAGGTCAGTTCATACTTTATTAATTTATGTTTTCTTGTATCTGAATGCTACAATTCCTCTATTTTGCTGTTAAGTTTTAATGTTCTGTGCTCACCTTGATCCATTCCATTGTTAAAGCTTTCCACCGACTCACTGAGTTTTTCATTTCCAGTATTTGAGTTTGGTTTTTCTTCCACATTTCCATTGCTTTCCATAATTCTATTTTCATATTCTGTACTGAGTTCTGTGTTTCAATTACCTCTCTATTATTGCATAGAATTCATTTTTGCATCTTCTCTGATTTTTCTGAGTGTGTGTGTGTTGTGTGTGTGTGATAGCCCATGATTCAAGCACTCTATTTTCTTTCTGACTTATTTGTCTGAGATTTCATTCTCACTAGAGGCCATTACTATGGGACTGATAATTTTTGGAGGGGCTATATATTGCCTAGAGTTTTCAGATTTCTCGTATTATTTGCATTGAGACTCGTTCCTGTGAAATAAATAAATTGCTTTTAATCACCCATATTTAATGAAAATTTTGGAAGTGTTCAAGAGAGTGTAGGTCTATACTACCCTGATCTCTCTTCTCTGATCTCAAGAGTTATACACGGTCAGACCTCAACAGTATTTGGAAGAAAGAAAATACTGGAGGAAAGTGAAGGGGAAAATATCGGCAAGGGGTGATTTGCATGTGACAGTCTGGGCTAAAGGTAGAGTGAAAGGACTAGTTTAAAAGAAATGTAATACAAAAACAATTAGAGAGATAGAAAAGTACATATGAAATAAGAGGTGAATTAAAGGATTAAATGGGAAAGGCCAAGAGGAAGAGACAGCAGACATGTCAACCAAAATTAAGGACATGTAACAAAAACTTAAAAAATAAGTTAGTTGAAAAATATAACTTTTAACAATGAGGGCTCAATGGGAATTACCTCGCATTGGTGAGTACAGTGCTCAAGGAGAGGTGGGTTACTAAGTAAAAGTCACAGGACAGCATGCAATACTTTCCTACTAGTGTTTTGGGCATGGAATTCCCAAAGGCCTCCATAACAATGTATATGTCCATTCCCTTTGGTTATCCACCGTAACTACATGAAAAGGTCCTGCTGCTTAAGACACTGCCCATTGACTGCAGGACATGGAAAAATCAGGCTCACGCAGACCAGGAACCTGTCTCTGTTTCCTGCTTTCATAATGCAGGAAACTGCTATGCACCCTGCTGAAGAGAAACAACACCAAAGGTCTTACCAAGTACTGGATTTGCATGGTGTAATAGTGACCCTCCAGGAAAGATGCATCCACTGATACAATACTGTACTACTGCTATAATGTGACTATTTTCTGATTGGATAGGATACCTGTTCCACAGGAGGGAATTTTATGAATGATACTATAATCCTAATCATAAACAGCTTGTGTCTAGAAAGGTCATAGGCTCAAGAGTAGAAGTTGATACGGCTGTTTTCCCAAATAGTCATGCTGTCAAATTACCTTCTAAATATTTAGATTCTCAGACTAAGGCTGCCTTCATTCTTTTCTAAAGAGCTTCCTTTGGCAATGCACAGAAGTTAATTATCAAAGTTCTGAGTATAAGAGACTGTGTGCTCAACACACACACACACACACACACACACACACACAAAAGCTTGAAAAGGAGGCAGAAATGCTGTCTTCTGGACATGACATGACTATCACTCTCATGAATTCACAGCAGCTGTGGGTACCCAGGCCTCATGACTTACTGAACAGCTATTGGCAACAGGCAGTTGCTGAGAGAAAGAGAATCACTTTTTTTTTTTTTTTTTTTTGAGAGTCTGACTACTGAGTAAGGTTCCCACTCTGGTGGATTACCTCATGCACATGCACAAGTGAGCAGCTCAACTCAATTTACTGAGCTAGCCAAACAAGCAAACAAACAAACAAACATAAAGTTAGGTGTGGAGCATGCAACAAGGGAGGGAGGAAAGGGGATTAATTATTGTATTTCACTGTCATTATGTACATGTATGAGACTCTTTATTGGGTATTAAGTAATAGATAAAAGTGAAGAGCGGGCTGGATAAGGCATAGAGTGCTAATAAGGTCTAGCCTGAATGCCAATTCCTGTCTCTAGTATTCAGGAATTCCTTTCTGGAGCCTACAGATGTCTGTCACATAGCTGGGTATTCCTTTATGAGATCCTTCAGTATTCTTTGGTGATCCTTCAAGGAATATGTTAGTGAATGCTGGCCCTGACCTCAGAAAAGTCCCCTATGAGTTGACACACATAGGCTAGTCCCATCTTCATAGGTGAGATGGTGAATGTTGGCTCTAGCCCAGTGTGGTCCTTCCTGGGACCCATCTATGTTGTTTCTAGTCTCCAGTACAGACCAGGTCTTCACCTCACTCAATATTATGTTTCTTATTCTAAGTTTTCCTGTCATATGTAAGATCATAGATTAACATTGAGGACAATCATGCTAGGTGAAATAAACATCTTTCAGAAAAATAAATGAAGTATCAGAAATAGGAAAATTAACCAAAGCAGAAAGAATGGTGCTCACCAGAGAGTGTAATGGTCAGTGGTATAAGCTGAGTTTCCAGAGACCTACTATATATTTTGCTCATGGCTCACAATATGTAGAGTTGTCATTCAGTGGGTAGATCTCAAGTACTTATTCCTACACAACAAAGATGCTGGAGAAAATTACAAATACACACTTCACTATTTGACTTGTCCTGAGTGCAGTCTGAACAAGCACAACAGCTTTCAAGGAAAGCCTATGAAAGCTCCTGGCCTTAGATTACCTTCCTAATGCAGCACATGGACAAGCATCTGAAAACACCCTGCTCAAATATTCTTGCTCATTATGTACTTCTTACACACCGAGATCAGGAAGCATGGGCATGGAGTTCTTCATTGCCTGCCTCAATTACCTGTGAATCCTCAACACCAGGTTTACTAACACACTTCACACCAACTTTCTGACAATTCTTTAAGCCAGCTCAGGTGTTTTAAATTCTTGCATGCCCTAAATATTAAGACTTGGAGCTATATGGCATGATTCTTCTCCTGTCTTTTTCCCAAGATGATCAATAATCTAGTCAAAGTTTTTCCCTTGAGTTAACTCCACAAATAATAATAATAATAAAAGCTTTTTGAATTCTTGCTATTTACAATACAAACCATTAAATGATCCTAATGGCAGGCAGGAGTCTATAAAAAAATTTAAGAAGTTTTATATTTGTGTGTGTGTGTGTGTGTGTGTGTGTGTGTGTGTGTGTGTATAATCCATCTCTTACAAAACAAAATAGCTAAAATAATAATAACAGTCAAAGCACATAAGACTAACAAACTACCTTTCATTCACATTATGGAGTCCCAGAAATAGCAGGGGCTGAAGAAGCAGGTATCACTAAGCAGACCTCCTTGTCCTTAGACCTTACCTCCCAAACTCACTTGCTCTAGTGAATTCTCTTATCTGAAGCACACGACCTCCTAGCTCCTTGGAAGATACCCACACTGGAATACCTAGCAAGGCCAAACTAAAAATGTGTGGCCTTGAAGATGTCATCTTCCCAGATGCCTCCTTTCTATACTTGAATGCTAACTCTCTACTAATATTGAGTTTCAAACTTCATAAGCTTGATTTTCTTTGTGCACAGTGTATCAAAAACTAACTGAAGCTGCATGAATTCCTGTGTCTATGTTTTGCAAAAAATGACTGCTACACTTTAGTGTTGCTTTATCCTAGGTAAACAGGTTTAGAATAAAAGTATATGCTATCAGTCAGTACAAATCAATATAAGACATAACCACTATGAATAAAACACAAACAAACATCAAACTGTATACTATATGGGTAACTATTTAAAGGAAACAAAAAAATATTTTAAATAAAATATTCACTAGTACAACCTGTTAAAGGAAATATATAAGAAACAAGAAGCTAATTTTTGCAAATAAGTCTATATAAATGGGGCCAAAATCCATGTTCTCCTTAAAGTATTTATACTAAGCATCCCAACATTATACTTTTCAAAATTTAAAATGTCTAGCATATGTAAAATCTATTAAAATGCACATAACTTATCTGAACCAACATGAAAATATACCTAATAAATACTGCTATTCATCTGGCTCTTTCAGTTCTCCCTTAATATACAAATGCGTTTCTTTTCTCCAAAATGCAGCAGCTGGGAATGAAAGAAAGATTCCAGATCATTTTTACATCATATTCCATCATCTTTTCATTAGTCTCTCTGAGCTTTTCTTTGAGTGAAGCCCCTTTCTTTAAAAAGAAGGTCCTTTTTAGACCAATGCATATTTCCATAATCCACACTGCAGTTTCCTCCTCTTCTCCCCAGGGTGTACTAGCCCCCCATCCCCAACTAGGGCTTACAACTGTCATTAAGCCCCACAACAATAACAAGACAACAAAAGAGAGGGTGGGCATGCGGCTAGCTCGGACCATATGTTGACCAAGTTCAGGATTTTTAGCTGCTATAAGATATTTTTACAGCTTGATTTTTAACAGTGAAGTGTCATCACACCACTTGTTCTCTGGAACTGCATTTCAGGCAAAAACTATAAATACTGAGGAGCAACTGACAATATTTCTTTTAAAAAGCTTATCTTCTAAGGACGTGTTGAGAAAGGAGCGAACAATCACTAAACACAGAAGGGGACAATCAGTGAGTACTCATTCTGCTCAGCCCAGGCTCTGTTCAACTTTAAAGAAAAAAAAGTATGACTCATTTTTAAAGCAGCATGAAGATATGAGCAGGCCTGATTCAATATAGCATTGTCCATGTGAACCAAGTGGGTTTGGGTAATTTTAAAAGACATTATTTCTATAAAGTAACATCTAGACATCTTACTGTTCCCACCTTCTGTTTCAGTGTCAACCAACTTCAACTCCTTTTTTTTTTTTTTTTTAAATAAAACAAACTGACCTTCCAGAGCATCAAGCTCTCCACCCAGACTCCATGCTCAGTCTGTTTGAGAGAGGAGCTACTTTTGATGCCCCAGCCTAGACTACATCAGTCCATTCTGCTCCTCTCAAACACTCTGTAGAACTAAAACCCAACTTTACTTTTGCCAATAAAAATGTTTCTATTTAAAAAAAAAAAAAAAAAAGCTTGTTATTTACTTCACCTGCATCACATATGACTTTACTTCTGTAGGCTGCAGAGCAGGGACAGGCCTTCCCATCCAGACTAAATCATTTGTAGTGTTAGAATATGACAGTCACTAACGTAAAAATAAATATAAATATCCTACCTCTAGAACTTTATCGTTCAGCATAATAACTATGTCATTCTTACAGGGCTTCAAATACAACGATAGTGTTAAGTAGATTGTAATATTCAAATGTAATATCAAATGTTTCTTAAAATAGTTTTTTGATTGCAAATTTGTGAAAGTATTTAGTTCCACTGCCAGCAAATATCTATTCTACAAAACAAAATTTTAAAAATATCACTGTTTTTCCTACTGTTAGCAATGAAAATTTTAATTTCACAATTCAAAATAAAAAGTGGGCTTACAGCAAATTAAGACTATTGTCATGCTTTATATTAACTTTTCCAACATTGTACCTTCAAAGAAAATAAGTCCCATCTTTATAAGAGTTGAAAATCTGATTCTCTTCTTGATACACAGCAACATATGAAGAACATAGCCCTGTATATTTCTGTCAAAGCACACTGACAAGACAGAATTGACATTTCCAGGTTATGAAGATAGTTACAAAATGTTTGAGATGTGAAAGAAAGTAAGCATCTAAACATATGTAACTTTTATATTCTCCTTCAAAGCCTGGTATTCTTAAAAATTAATTAATTTGTCGTGGAGATGGGTTTGTACAAACATACACGTGTTTGCAAATACATCCTCATAAAGAGTAGTGAAAATTTCATGTCAAAAATCAGTTTGTAACAGTACCATCCATGCCCCAAAATGTTTTAAAAATTAATTTCTTTATAATTCATAATTGTTTATAATTATTGTTAATACTAGAATCAGTAAGTTGTCACCAATAATTTAAATCTTCATAAGTAATATACTAAATAAAATTACAAAATACTCATATATCAATACTGCTCAGTTTTAAATCATGAAAACCTTTGCATTATCCAAATCCTTTTTAAGTCAAACAAGAAGAGAAAAATGAATGAGTATATAAAACTGTACGGTCACATGTTTAAGAAGCATTCTTTCTAAACTGCACAGTAAGACAGCTACACTTGGTTGAACATAAGAGACTGTGAAGTGCCAAGTTTGACTTTCAGGCAGCTAGCTGGCTCATACCACATAGAAAGCCCCAAAAGGATACAGCCGAAATGCACAGGTGAAATGCCCTTTACTATGACACACTTAAAATTATAATTTAAACTTTCCAGATACTTCCTACACGATTTGCTAATGAACAGCATGTTACTGACATGATTACAATAACCACGGCATGTGCCCTTTCCTAGCAGGCTTCTAAGTGCACTTTCATCTACAGAAATGAAAGGCAGGAGGAGGAACCATGGTCAGGAACTCACTGTGAGTCAGTAGTGAGTGCGCTAAACTTCAAGCTGCAAACTCCTCACCAAGCCACGTCTTTCATTCATACGTTAATGAAATTCCATTATATTAGGCATAGCCCCTGAACTCTTTCTAAACCAAAGCTTACACAAAGCTCCCGGACTATACTCCTAGAACATTAGTTACCTATTTCCCCACTGTGATCAAGATAATTTATCAGGAGTTTACTCAACTGTCTTTATTTAATATGTCACTCGCTCAACTAAACAAACATATATTCACATTTTATTATGTGATAGACAACAGTCGTGTGTGGAAACGAGAAAAAAAAATGAGAGGAAGGGAGGTGGTACAGAGGAATGGAAGATGGCTTTTGAGATATATAAAAGAAGCTATGAAATTATACACAGGTTGCCATAGAAGTTCAAGAAAGCCTTAGAAGAATTAATTTTCAAGTTGGAGTCTAAGATAAGGGGAAATCTCAGTCAACATGCCAGTGGGGATGAGTGCAGTCTCATAAAGCCCCACTACCAGATTAAGAGCTACAGGCAGTTAATGACTACTAAGAGAGAAGATCAATCTTCCACAGGGATGAGGCTCTGATAAGTTATCCAACCCCAAGTGTCAACCCTAAAAACACACATATGAGCAACACTAAAATGACTTGACAGGTTGATATTTTCATGTTTATATGCCTGTGTATATTAACAACAGTAATTAAAGAAAACAGGAATAATATATGAAAGTAGAAAGAGGGTTTGAAGATATCCAGGGAAAGCGGGAGAGGAGTACAGGACAGCAGGGGACTGAAGGTGATCAAAGTGTCCTATATATATTAAGAAATGTTATAACAAAACAGCATTTTGTATAATTATTAAGTGCTAATAAAAATGTTAAAAGACATTGAGGATGCTTTCCTGATGGTGCATGCTTTTAGTCCCAGCATTCTGGAGGCAGGGGAAGGGAGATCTATGTGAGTTCAAGGCCAGTCTGGTCTACAAAACAAGTTCCAAGTCAGTCAGGGCACAGAGTGAGACCCTGTACTCAAAAAGACAAAGCCATAGAAGACTGTGAGATCTGAAGTGCACTGGATTCCTGGGAGTTCACTGACACAAAACGAATTACTTCTGATTTAAAATAAATGCAGGGATGCTGACTGATGTATTTTATCAAAACTCACAAACAGCACTTTATTAGTCAAGAGGTCCAGCAACAGATGATCACACTAAAGTCTATTCAGGTGGACTGGCAAGTACGTATCTTCTTATGTGATTCCACATTTAGGCCTCCCGAGGGCCCCAAGGAATCTAAATAACAGTTTTAAAGGGAGAAATAAAAATACTGTAGTAACATTTTAAAGTGGACAGGAGGCTGCTTGTAATCAGTGAACAAAAGACAACTGGGGTGGTAGAGAAACAAGCCTCTCAGGCTGGTAAAATGAGTCCAGAATCGCTGCAGGGTGGAGAACTCACTCAGCTCAGCTTCTTACGTCAAAGTCACCCCTTCACTGAAGGAACTTAAGATATTTATGATATTTATAAATCCACCATTCACTAAAGGCTAAAGGCAACTTAAGAATGCATACCCTCTTTTTCTTTGAAGCCACGGTCAAGGGCAATAGACAAAATCAGTTCCTAACATACCCATTTAATTGGCTCATTCAAGTTAACTTCCAAATTCCCTTCTTTAAGGTTGACATCCTCATCTAGAAAATTAGCCTTTCACAAAATTCAAAATCATTCATACCACTGAGTAATGAATACTTGCAAAGATATACTTTTATGAGATTTACTTTTTACAATACCTGAGAACTGAAGAGCTGGTAAACTGATCATTTGAACAGTGGTAAGACTGTTATTATCTCACTTCTTTTTAGGCAAAAGAATGGGAACTATTTATTAAGTATCCAGAGAATTTCATCAAAACAAATTAGTTCAAACTATAATTCAACCCCAAAATGATATTTTCATAATATGAATTTTAAAGTTATTTTCTATGCATTATCATCAAAGTAGCTCATTTTTGGTCACAGTAAGTACTTAAGGAACTACAGAAAACTCTAAAATGCCGACCATGAAATTCATCCTGCAGTTTCCTGCTGATGTCTGAGCTTTCTAAGAAAATAAATTAATAAAAATTACTTAGAAATAAAGAAACAGTCCCAATTCAACTTCTAAACATAAGTGATTCAAGAATTACTGCTCAGTTGTTTATAACAGATTTATTTCTAGGCATACAGAAATAATGAATACATCCAAGAAAAAAATATTATCAAGTTTTTATGACTGGGAGTTTTACTGTCCCCAAATATATATCCCACAGATGAAAGTGCTTTACTGTGCTGAGACCATAGGCATCCAGCTGCTGTGACTCTTACTGTAAATGCTTCTTACTCACCTACCTGGTCACTTAACTCCTCCATACATCCTCTACACTTGTTCTTTCTCAAAGTTATCAAGAAAAATAATTGTAGCTATCATATACAGTATCAGCAGTTCACAGTAATAATGGAGTATTTCAATTTAAAATTATGTTCCCAACCTGGTCTCCAAAGTCCTCTGGGAATTTCCACAATACCACAGGACCTGCAAACAATTGACATATGTTGTTTTAAAAAACATAGGAAAATGCTAATATTCTTAAAATGATTAATTTTGATATTTTAACACAATTGTAAGGTTAATTTCACTACATTTTATAAAATTAAATATTTTGACATTTGGACTTAAATAAATTTAGCAACAAAGTCAAATAAAATTTGTAACTTAATCAAGCTACTAAAAATCATTCCCTTTAGCAATCTATTTGCATGCCTTGGGGTTTAAAGTTCTACAATACATTTTTAATTTAACTATTTATAAAAACACTAGTTTGAGCTTGAAAATAAAAATATAAAAGCAGTAAGTAATAATAATCAAACACAGCCTCAGCAACTAAATCAAAGCATGTTGCTTTAAAATTCTATTTTAAATTCCAATTATAAATATATGTCAATAACGATTTTTCCTTTATATCAGTTTCAAATGTTCATATTTAAACTCCAAGGTAATATTTGAGTACTACCAGGTAAGATACTACTTAGATTTAAGACAGCTCTTTAAAAATAAATTTGACTTTGCAGTCTATTTCAATAAACAAATGTGATTTACATATATATTAATTTTTAGATATAGCATAATAAATCAACAGCTTTATAAATATTCATGTAAGTTGTTTATTCCCATATTTATCAAGCCCCTTTTCTAAACATGGCAAAAGATAGCACTGCTGGCTTTAATTAGTACTAGTAAATAACGAACACTTGTAAAGAAAATCTATGAGATTTACTTCTTGCAAATTGTGGGAATCCTACCAGAGAACTGAAGGTGTGAGCTAGTAAGTTTATCATCTGAGTAGTAATGAGACTTCTTTAGGGGCAAAAGAATGGAACTACTTATTAGGTATCCAGAGAATTTCATCTAACAAGTTAGTTCAAATTAGAATTCAACCCCGAAATGATATATTCCCAATGATATTTGGCCATGTACTTAACTCTACCAAAAACAAAGCTAAGCATTTCAAATGAGTTTCCAAGGGTAATTAACAGTGGAGTAAGAGCATTTCTGAAAAGAGCTGCTGAAAGCCCATGGTAGAACTAACATACCAAGCTCTGTCAGTCTACGTTCCACCCCAAGCAGAAGGCCTCAGGGACCAGAGACTCTGTGTAACCAGTCAATGGGCAATTATAGCTCCATTGCGCAACTGCCACCATTTTACAGTGCATTTTTAAAAATAGAAATCGGGGTGCAAAATTTCTTATATGGTAATTCCAAAATCCAATAGACAGCTAGCAACATTTTAAGCATAAACAGGCTACTCTAGTGCTTCACGTGTAGTTCTAACGGGATATTTTTTTAGTTACAAACAAACAAAGCATGCTTTCCACAAAAATTTTAACTTTAATAATAATTAAGGAATTAAAGTTTTTCACATAAATCAACATTAAAAAGCCATATAGAACACCTTACATAAAACAATACATTGGAAATTTATGGAAGGCAACATCAGATGGTCTGCCATCATTCATAGAAAGCAAGTGTTTACATTTTGGGAGTTAATGTGAAAAACATCAAATATCAACTAAAATACTCAGGCAGAACTACCTTGAAGATCCTATTGATGATCACATCCCAAATTGTATAGGCTCATGAATACTTTTACCAAAACTGAGAGCTCCTAAAACAAAAATATTCAGGAGAATCTTCACAAAGTCTGACAGCAAATTAATAGTAATAAAACAAAATCATCACAGAAGCAGGCTAGTCACAAAGCACTGAATGGGCTCTGAGGCAGCTACTTAACTATCCCTTTTCATCAGCCCCAGCTTTAGAGTCAACTGCTATTTCAGAATATGAGCAGGTTATGAGGCCCAAGTCTGAAATTGGGATATTTGCCTGCTGTGCAGTCCTTACGGTTTGCTTTTACTGCTGGCTGCATTTATCTGCAGTTAGCTAAGGATGCTTTCGATGCCTCATTTTTCCCACATCCCTTGCTCATTCCTTCATTTTTTTTTTCTATGTACTATATTTTGACAGAAGGAAAATAAATGACTATATGAAAGGTTTATTGGATTAAACATCTAGTGGAAAATATCCTATTTATTTTCATTAAATAAATCTCATCCTTCAGCAGCATGCAAAACTGCATTAGAATGTACACCCACATTTTGAAATGGATTAACTTAGTTACTGCTTATGTGGTTATATTTCAACTACATATTTGTAGTAACCTTTCAGAGTACTGCAAAGGAACAAAAGGCCTGAGAAAAATAATGCGATTTTGTCACTTCAAACAAAGCCTGAATTTTCTCTTCCCTAAGGATTATTCCAATCCTCAATCTGATCTGTCAGAGCCTATTTTATGCTGCTTTTACAGAAGGAGGGATGGGAACTGCTGGCAAGGATGTGGAGAGGCGGTGACAGGGACATTGTGCTTGTCCCACCAGCCAGAGTCCAGGGAGAATGCATGTCCATGCTAACAGGAAGAACATGTCACTCCATTCTCACACAGTTACATCGTAAGTACACAAATTCCTGTTAAATTAGTAATCTTCTAGATAGCAATCAATTACTGTTGGTGTATAAGCACAAGTGTTTTTAAATTATATTTTAAATACAAAGTAAGAAAAATCCTGTAATTGGATTTTCTAGCCAGGAATAAAATTAAAATAACTAAAGATACTAGTGTGGATTATACTAATTTATTTTAAAAAAAATCATAGGATTAAAATAAATTTCCTAATTTCCATAAATGAACAAAATCTCTTTGATTCTAATAAACACAAAATGAATTAAATAGTTTATTATTATGCATCTAGAAAACCAGTATATGGAGTTCAGATGCTGTATACTTCAGAAAAAAAATATAATGTACAACCTTTGTATTTTGTTTTTTAAAGACATTTGTTTTTACTTTATGTGCGTAAGTGTTTGCCTGCATGTGTGTACGTGCACCAAATATGTGCCTGGTGCCCAAAAAGGTAAGAAGAGGGCAATGAGTCCCCTGAAACTGGAAATACAGACAGTTGTGAGCCACCAAGTGAGTGTTGGGAACCAAGAGGGGTCCTCTGCAAGCAAGAGCAGTTAGTGCTTGTACCTGCTGAGCCGTTTCTCCAACTCCTTGATTACAGAGAGTTTTTCCAAGCTTGATTCACTTACATTATAGGATGGCATTTATGGACAAGGAAACTTCCATCCAAGCATGAGGTGCTCTCAGACTCACCACAGAGCTGGTTAATTAAGACTCAAGTATTCTTTCTGAGAGTTAAAGAGAACTTATCCTGAAATACTCCCCATAATAAATATTGCCCATCTAGCTAAGTTCCACCTATTCCATGCAGAACTGAACCCCTGACCTCCTTATACTCTCCATGGCATTCACAAGCAGAATGTCAAAGTCTGTCTAGGTTTGATGCAAAGCATTCTTTTAAGCAAGGTCACTGCAGGAAAAACTAAATTCAACTCTAAGACTCCTTCTCTTCGTTCAATATTTAAGAAATATTGCTAACAAAGGAATGTATTTTGAAAATAAATGAATAAAAAATATTAAACAAAAATGATTAACTTTATTGAAAATGTGCAATTTTTTTTTAACTTTTTCACCTTTGAAGATACCATAGTGAAGTTAAAACTGGGTCCCTATCATTTACAGAAAATATAAACATTAAACAGAAAGTATATATAGGTAGGGCGTGGTAGTACACGCCTTTAATCCCAGCACTTAGAAAGCAGAAGCAGGTGGAGCTCTGTTGTGTTTCAAGTCAGCCTAGTCTAGTGAGTCCCAGGACAGAGACCCTATCTCAAAACAAAGAAAAAGAAAGAAAAATGAAAAATAACAAAAGAAAGATTTGTGTGTGTGTGTGTGTGTGTGTGTGTGTGTGTGTGTGTGTGTGTGTTATGAACCTAAATTAAAAAATGACTTCAAAAAATCAGATCAAGTCTTTGGTGGAGTGTGAATGGTACCACCTGAGCTGGTGGTCCTAGGTTTTCTAAGAAAGCAGGCTGAGCAAACCAAGGGGAAGAAATGAGTAAACAATACCCCATGGACTCTACATCAGATCCTGCCTCCAGGTTCCTGCTCTGTTTGAGTTCCTGCCCTGACTTCCTTCAGTGATGGTCTATGATGTCAAAATATAAGTCAAATAAACCCTTTCCTCCCAACTTGCTTATGGTCATGGTGTTAAGCAGCAATAGTACCAACTAGGAAAGAGGTCTTGCATAGTGACTTTTTATGACATCAAAGAGATCTAATCACCAACGGATTATCTGAGCAGCAGAGAACATTCTAGGCTGAAGAAACAATATTCATGATGTCTTGAAGAATAAAAGGAAACAGAGTATCCTTTGTTAAAGTAGACAAAATTTAACATAACAAGAATATACCATAGCAGGGAGAGAGCATGGAGGGATGGGGCTGAGTTGGCAAGAGGAGAAGGGACAGTCAGAGAAAAGGACAGCACAGCTGCCATGCGTGGGCATCAAGAAAAGCGCATGTCCTTAAGATGAATAAAGAAAACAAGAAAATTACAAGTACTGCAAGTAATGGAGAAGTGACGGCCACAGAATGACAGCCACATGTAAAGATACAAAGTCATAGTAGGAACAGCAGACAAAGGTAAAGGCAGACAGAACCTGGGTAAGCACTGGGCAAGAGGTCTGTGCCCAAGAAAAGCAACTAAGCATGGCTGAACAAGCTGAGAGCAAATAGGAGATTAGGCGAGACACCCTTTTCTCTGACAGCAGTATATATCTGTGCACTCAAAAGGAACCAAAGACCTAATGGAAAGCCAGCAAAGAAGAGACCCAAGATCCCTAAGAAGGCAGGAGGAATGAGATCCTATCAGGAAAATGGCCCGGAGTTTAAACAGGAGCAGAAGAGGAAGCTGGAAATAGAGTTCTCAGTAAATCTGAGGAAATGGTGCAGAAGATTGCATAAAAACTGCTGGATCCGCCCACCAGTCTCATGTTATAAGAAGCTCTTTGAAGCCAACTAGATAAGGAAGCAGGAATCAGTTGTTTAGGTCACACTAAGAGTCACACTAAGTATTCAGTTTAGAGAACAGTTATTCGGCATTCAAGGCCAACACAGTAGGATTTGCCATTATGATCCAACAGCCAGCGTGGGAGAGACATCTGGTAGATTCCATGAACATTAAGGTTTCTGTCAATCACAACTGATGCAAAGGGAATTTAAAATATATGAGTAGTTATAACTGTCAACTAGTTATCACATCCTAACTTGAAGAACTCAACTTTTTCAGTAAAATCCATCAATATTTATGTTATTACAAAAATATACAAATGTATTTTAAAAGGTGTCTTTTCAGACCAGTGGATATTTGAAAACTGACTGAGACGTGAGATAAATCAATAAAAGCGCATGTGAGATAACAAGATGGAGCAGTGGGACACTGATTCTTAGCTCGCTGCTAACATGATGCCTTCTGGCACCCTCAGAAAAGGCGCCCAATCCACCACTTCAATCTATCCCCTCCCCCCCCCCCCCCCCGCATCTGCCTACCTACCTACCTACAAGTAAAACTTATATGAAAGCATATAATCAGATATCCAAAGTTAAAATAACAAATTCAGTCATATCTGCCAAGGCGTTTCCATTTTATAATTATTCTAATTGTATATCCAACCTAATAGAAAGGACTTAAAAAAGCATCCTACACAGTTATCTAGAATCTTGTTGAAGACAGAGATTAGAAGAACAACCAATACCTTTCATTTTCCAGCATGAACCACAGCAAAGAATATCTTTACAGCACTGATGAAGAGATATCACTCATTCTGGCAATCTAGTAATGCAAAGTTGTGATTTACATACCACACATCCACACACACAAAAAGACAAGACCCAGTATTATGAATTACTACATAGTCTCATACATTTTAAAGACATAACCAGTATGGGGAAAAAAGAAATTGATTTCTGAAAAATTCAAATTAGAAAATATTCCATCTTAATAAAATACAGTCAGATGTTTGTGTAAATTATTTTAGAGTTAACATAATAACAGGTAACAGACATGCCAATTACCAAAGTCTGGGCCTAACTGAATACAACCACTGAACTGACAGGTGCTCAGTAAATAGGCACAACTGCTATGCAAGAATCCTGTACACTGAATATATGTCACTATGATTGGTTTAATAAACAAGCTGAATGACCAGTAACCGGACAGGATAAAATTGGGTGAGAAAGCCAAACTGAGAATGATGGAATGAGAAGGGTGGTCAGAGGAGTCACCAGCCAGATGCAGAGGGAGCAGGAGATGAACTTGCCATGCTAATAAAAGTACCACCACATGGCAGAGCACAAATGAGGAATATGGGTTAATTTAAAATGTATAAGAGCTGTTTAATATGCCTGAGCTATTGGCCAAGCATTTATAATTTATCTTAAGCCTCTGAGTGTTTATTTGGGAGGAGGTGGTCAGGACAGAAATTTTCCACTTAAAATTCATATTTCAAAATATAAATGCAAAAGTTTTATTAATTTCTTAAAGGTCTGGTGAGCAGCTCTCTGAACATGAGTGTGCAGCATAACTATCATGAAAGCTCTTTTTACAACCCAGATTGCTGGATCTCACACAGAACCTCTGATCCAGCAGATGAGGGTCTAACAACTCCATGTGGTACTCAACCTACTCACCCTATTAGGATCACACCTGAAGAACCAATAACAGACCACATCCATTTCACAAAGACCATATTAAGGAACTGAATGTTTGTTAGCTATAAATACTCTAACTCGTGTCAGTAATTCAGAGCCCCTTTATGTTTTAAAGGTTTATTTATGTGTGTATATAATGTGTCCATATGAGCGTACACAAACAAGTACATACACACAAAGGCCAGAAGATGACGTCAGATCCCGCAAAGCTGGAGTTACTGGTGTTTGTAGGTGCCCAGCTTGTTGTGTAGGTGCTGAAATCCAAACTCCAACACTCCTGATCTCACAGCTGTCTTTCTAGACCCTAGAATCCCTTTTATTATGTGCAGATACACGCATGTCTACACAGAACTAGGAAAATCACCATCAATCACAAGTACATCAGTAGCTGATTCAGGAAGGAAAACACTACCATTTTGAAAAGCCTTTCGTGAAAATAAATACTAACATAATTCTATTCCCAGGTCCTATGAAAAGGATGCCATAAAAATTGAATTGTTTCATGGCATTTGGTGCTATATTATCTTAGCAGCAACCATGGAGGACTATAGTCTCAAAGTTATACATATATACACATATGCTAACATTCCCTCTATCCCTAATATATATGTAAATGCACAGGCATTCCACTATCTAGATCAATGTTTCTCAACCTAATGCTCCAACCCTTCAATACAATTCCCCATGTTGTATAACCCACAACCATGAAATTATTTCATTTCCATTCCATTGCTACTGTTATGAGTTGTAGTGTAAATACCTGTATTTTCTGGTGCTCTTAGGTGACCCCTGAGGGTCGGTCAACAGCTCCCCTCAAAGGGATCGTGACCCACAGGTTGAGAACTGCTCATCTGGATTATCAAGAGGAATCTTTTTGTACCTCATACTCCCAATTATGTGAGAAAATACATGTTTCTATGCTTTCTTACAATGATTTATTTCATCACAACTTAAATGGTTAGTTCCATTTGAATAGCCAAAATGATAAATGAACAGAGAGAATAACTGTGGACATAAAAACAAGGCTTTTGTTTTCATTCTTTATTATTTTAAGAAAAACTTCATGTTCTGTAGACAGAGTCCTGGGATTTTCTGAATGAAAAAGCCCTCAGCAGTCTTTTACTAATGCGGACTGGGAGTTATGTGCCCTTTGTCTCTGGAGCCGGACACTGTTGTGGCAGGAGTCCAGTGCAGGTGGCTCTGCTGAGCTCTACAAAACACACCCCTTTGCTCGCTCACAGGGCCACGGCTTAAAATAACATTCACAAATGGGATTATTTTATTTTTGTCTAAGAGAAAATATTTTCAGTAAACCAAATATTAAATTGTTCATCCAAAGTCAAAGAGTAAACTCTAGTCTTCTTATACATAGTGCCTGGATGTAAAGAACTCAGAAAAGGCCATTCGTCACTAACAGTAATCTAACTATTTCACTATAATTAATATACTTCACCAGTTAATAAGTAGTTTAAATCACATATATTTGATTTAAAGAGAAATGAAAGCCTTGTTTTAGTATGTTTTATATACCCACTAGAAAAAACAGACCACACTTGTATTTACTACTTTACCCACCTAACATGCATATTTTAAAGGAATTTTAAATGCAGTCATTTTTCCCCATCCTAAAAATGGACATAAGCAACTGTCCAAGTCACTGTCCCCTTGCCAATGACCTCGTTCTAGAAAGTCACATGCATAATCAATCTACTTCTGTAAAATATTTTGGGTGGTTTTGAAACTCCAACCATACAAAACAAAGTTTAATTCTAGCCTTTCGAAATGTCTCTTCTGGAAGACTCTAAAATTATATCAAAACTCAAAATGAGGATGCTCTTTTTGCATATATATTATCAAATTCCAACCAGGCAAAGGAAATAGAACTTCAAAGAACCCTAAGAAAATATAACCCAGCACAGAACATATTAGTCACATCATGCTTGCTTCCTCCATCCTTTTAAACAAGACCTATTATGATAAAATGAGAACCCTCATCAATCACCTGATAGAGTAATTCCAAACTTAGCCAAACAGGGCTAATGGGTGAGAATTGAATTGGAAACACCTTGACAAAGAAAGCAATTTCTTTTCTTCGCACTCTGCGGAGGCTGTGGGTGATCATGGTAATCGAACCATCAACAGTGAGAGACCATCTGTCCCAAGGGCCCCTTCAGGAGAGGGTTGTTTTTTTTAAATCAACAAACAAAAAGGGAAAGAAATGCTGAACCACAGATGTTCAATCTTGATTAATCTATGACAAGGATTTTACAACTGAGAATCAATGTTTTGACGTTTTTCAGATACCAATCATTAAAAGCCAACACCAAAGTTTTTGTATGAACCCAGAAGAAAAAGTGAGGTCACTTGTCGAAAGATGCTCTGTGATACAACCCTGACAGTACAGCTAATAGTACAGCATGCTCTCGTTACCTACCTTCCTGATTTCCTCAAAGGAAAAGCAATGCTTTACGTTAGAGCATTAGTTCTTTATAATTCTTTACCTTCAGAACAACTGAAAGGAATAACCATTACTAAAAGACATAAACAAAAGTCAACAATATGGCAAGATGCAGAACCAGTTTGCACAAGTCAAGAGCTTTTCTGTACGCCAACAACACACAGAGGAAGAGATCATGGAAACAACTCCCACTCACAACAGCCTCAAAGAATAGCTCGTAATAAATCCAACAGAGAACGGGAAGGACCTCTACAATGAAAACTTTAAACCTCTCGAGAAAATGACAAAAAGAAAAAGAAACGAGGAAATGGGAAGGTATCCCATATAATAATATAAGGTATATTACAGAGCCATAGTAATAACAAACAACACAGTATTAGCATAAATGCAGATGCAGATCAAAGACCCAAGCTGAGTACACATAACCTTAGCCATTTAATATTGACAAAGATGCCAAAATTCATGCTGGGGAATAAAAAGTATCTCTCACAAATGGCCCTAAAAAAACTGAATGTTCACACACAGAAAAATGAAATTAGACCCATATCTATCACCTTGCACAAAAACTAACTCCAATTTCCATCTGTTGAAAAGAGAAGTTTCTCTGAAGCAGAAAGGTGTTAAGAGCCAGAAGTTATGGATGATTTCAAGAAAACAGTGTCTCTAGGCGACACAGAACTGGTGCATGTAAGAACACACAGACTGTACAACTTCAAGCCAGACACAATCTCATTGTGGAGAAGAAAAAGTAGGCACCCTTAACCAAGAAGCTGTCTGCTGCCACACCAATGTTTTGTACAGTCCTGGAGAGGGGAGTGTGGATTAGATTTACAAAGGCAGAAAGAATTAGATGGAGACAGAAAACTTAGAGACAGGAGGCTGTCAGAGACTACTCTAGCAGCACAGATTTATTTCTCTTGTTTATACAAGAGCAAAGGGGAGAGGCAAATACAGGAAGATGTAAACACTTCTTCAAGTCTCAAAACATAACACACCTGCTATCCATAGCTTTGGCCAAAGCATCATTTTCGGGAGGGAAACAAACTCAGATTCTCTGACCTTGAGTCAAAATGGATACTAGCCACAGCTGGAATCTTTATGGGCTCCCACAAGAAACTAATTACAACCGATCCCGGCTAGGAATGGGAAAATCAGTTTTCTCCACTGAAGTGACACCAAGTATATACCCGCCATATTCCAGGAGAACTTGGCCAACACAAGAGGAATTCCCATGGTTTGGTGTGCTGTTGTTTTGTTATGATTTGCTGTGCTTTGTTTTGTTTGCTTGGTTTTAGTTTTGTTTATTTTTGAGGAGAAGAAAGAAACAAGAGCCTGAGGGAGGTAGGGAAGAGCTGAATGAAGCTGGGAGTGAGGGGGGAAATGATCAAAATATGTTGCATAATTTTTTAAATAATAAATGAATAACTGTGTTGTCTCTCAATCCTCATTAGAGATGCTTCTTTTTGCAGTAGACAGCAATTAACACAAAACGCTACAACTGATGGAGGTAGAGAGACTGAGGTGCTTGTCCCTAAATGTAACATCCAGTCACAAGCCCTCAGGAATAACTGCAAAAGAGAGAACTAGGAGACTCTAAGAGCCAGAGGCCTTAGGTGACTACAAGGAAAGCGGGTTCTACAGACACAACAGAGCACACGTGAACTCATAGCAACTGTGACAGCCTGCACAAGATCTGGGAAGGCTCAAGCAAGATCAAATCATGATTGGAGAGGAGAAATGAACACCAAGACCCAGGCCCTAGCTAACGAGCAAGTAACTACTGGTAGCTATCAAGAGAAGAGAAGTTGGTTTTTAAGGGTGTGGCCCTGGTAGGTCTATCACACTCCAAAAGAAGGCCACACATCTAAAAGTACATGGGCAGCAGGAATTGTGCTTGATGGTTTGCTTTGCTTTGGTTTGGTTTTTGTTTTGTTTTGTTTTTTAAACAAGAAGTCACAGGGTGAGTAGGTAGGGAAGAGGGTGCATTTGAGAGGAGTTGGGGGTGAACACAAAAATACAATGTATGAAATATTCAAAAGATCAACTTTAAAATGAGGAAAAGATAAAGTAACTTTGAGTGAAACATCTTCCTAGAAGGTATTCACAACTGTCCTAACTGAAAATGGGAATATATCTTTAACTCTTGAGGTCAGCATTCTGACTGATGAATATGTCAATTCTTACAACAGAATAACCCCCTAGAAGTAGGATAAACCTTATAGTCTGAACATGCTTATTAATAATTAAGTCCTAGGACACTTTTCATCCATTTTCCTTAAAACATAATTACTAGTTGCTGGTGTTATAATCTGAGTCAATTGTGTACTCAAATGGCAAACAGGCATTGGTTTGGAGGCAGCTCAACCCAGTCTACCTTGAAGACTCCAGGAGCTTAGATCAGCTGACCATGTAACATGAATGGATAGCAGATCAGACATCACTAGTGACAGGAGACCTTCCCATGTTGTGTCAGGCTCCTGTTCCCACGTTCCTGGAGCAGACCTGTCTGTAGTTTCCCCACAAATAAAGGGATTGCTCCAGGTCTTCAGCCTCTCTCCTAACTGTCCATCAACAAGACATTACAACTAAATCTCTCTTATAAGAAATTAATCCTTTCTTTCTCTGCCTGAAGTGATGAAGGGGAGAATAGGTAGTGCCCATAGGTGATTAAAAACAAAATAAACAAAACCTAGCTGTTTCCTTCCCTTTGAAAATCATTTTCTTTACGTACTATAGTGTTCTCAACTCTTGTGAAAAGAACTACCTAACGAATGTTACTTTAAAATGTGATCCATTGGCTCCAGTGCACACATTATTAGGCACCTATAATTTTTTAACTTCCGCAAAATGAGAGTTTGCACTTAGAATCACTGCCCCTGATCTTTTGGTAAAGAAAATATCTCAAGGCTGGAAAGATAGTTTCTTGGCTAAGAACATTTATTGCCCTTGTAGAGACTCCAGATTCAGTTCCCAGAGCCCACATACCAGCTCACAACCATCTGTAACTCCAGTTCCAGAGGATACAACACCTTCTTCTGTTCTTCCTGAGCACCAGGGCACACATAAGATGCAATTACATGCACACAAACACTCAACCACATAAAAAATAATGTTTTAAAGAAAAGAAAATTTCTTCTCAAACCTTTTGAGAACTGCAACCTCTTCAATTATCAATCACTTATTTGTAGTGGGATGTTTCTCTTGCCCACCAGTTCCTGAATACCAAGCAGCTGCTTTCCAAATAATTGACTCAGAGGCCTAATGTTATAGTAAATGCTGGACCAGTAGCTCAAGCATACTACTAATTAGCTCTGACACTTAACCTAGAGGTCTTATCTATGTTTAGCCATGTGGCTTGGTACCTTTCCTCAGTCTAGTGTTCTCATCTTCCTTCCTCTGCATCTGGTTGGCGATTGTTGCCTTTTCTCTTTCCAGAATTCTCCTCTTCTGATTGCCTCGCCTATACTTCCTGCCTGGTTACTAGCCAATTAGCATTTTATTAAACTAATATAAGTGACAAATCTTTACAGTGTACAAAAGCACTTATTGACACTAATTCTCGAAACCAGAGTGACACAAAGACAGTGCTGGTGTCATAGTCAGCAAGCTTCAGAACAGACAGCAACTGGGCTTCAAATTTTCTGTTTAGCTAGACAGTCTAGTCTATGCAGATATGCAAAAATGTGAACATCTCCTGAATGTGAAACATTTCAAGTCCCAAGTCCTTCCAACCTTTCCTGTCAAAGAAAGTAGAGAGCTTCCAGGGAAGCTCTAAGCACAAGTAAGTGTCTTAGTCCCGAGCTGGTATTCCTACCACTTTATACACTGACCTCTTAGCCAGTATCTGAAACTGAATCACATTCGCTTCACTTTACTAATGGAATAAGACACCAAAACCTACAACACGAGAATGAGTCGCTATGCCTTCTTTATCCTCTGAATCTAAGCAGCAACTAATCACATTAGTCCTTTTTTTAAACAGCTCCCATCCATGCCTCCTCTTCATCCCACCCTAAATCAATATTATCTGACTAGTCTTCCTAACACTCAGCTCCTCTCAAACAGCTGCCATGATGTTAATCTTAAGAGTATAATACGCTCTCCACAGGAAAAAAAAAAAAAAAAATATTCAGAGGCTCCCTACTGCTGACATGAACAAAGCTCCTTAAGGGCCTAGCCATTGATGACTCAATAAGATATTCAATTTTAAAAAATAAATTGCTCCATATATTAAAACCAATTAATTGTGACAAAACTCTACACTTCCTGATTGCATCCTTCCTATCAAAATATATTCGCACCATACTCCAACATAAATGTCTGATCTTTCATACATTCCTCCCAGTTCCAAGGATTTACTTATACTCCTACAGACAGCAAAACCCTCTGTAGAAATGCTCTGTCCCTTTCTGTCTGATTGTCTGAGCTCTGTCATTACTATGACTTAGGCCATGAGGCCTTCCCAAGCCCCAAAGGCAGCCTGTTTCCTTTGCAGACATGTCCATGGCCTGAGCCAGACAATTTAAAATATTACACTGCTTTGTACAATTAAAGTATTTCACCCTCTCATAACTAAACCTCTTCAAGACAAAAAAAAAAAAAAAAAAAAAAAAGTTTTATATTCCAGATGTTTACTTGGTAAAAATAACCTATTCAGCTTTTAATTGAAAGTTTTCTTACTCTCTATTCAATGAACTTATATGATTCCTCCCTAAATAGCTATTGATTTAACACAAATTTCATCATTTTATTTTCAGGATTCCTCAGGCTGATGTAACGTAAAACCTGCTTATGATTCAAATGAAATTAAGTAGTAATGCTGGGTACTGCTTGTCATCTTGACACCACTGTAGACATTTCTTGGGAGACAAACCTCAATTGAGAAAATATCACTATCAGAATGACCATAGACAAGTCTGTACAGCAGAATCTTTATTAATAAGTGATGTAGGATTGTGCTTCCTCTGGGCAGGTGGTCCTGAGCTGTACAAGAAAGCAAACTGATCAAGCCATCAGGAGAAGCCAGTAAACAGCACTCCTCCATGTCCTCTGCTTCACTTCCTGCCTTCACGCCATGCCCTGCTTTTGCCCTGCTTTCCTTTGATGATCAACTGGAACGTGGAAGTCCAAGCCAAAACAATTCATATTACCTTTGGCTGTAGAGTCTTATAATAGTGATAAACGTGTAGGGGTATCAGAGAGAATGAGAATGCTCTGTATATCTTCAGGACATCATGTAAAAGTAACAAACATATCAGCAAGGAAAAACACATTACTAATTGAGAAGGCACATACTTCATGAAAGAAATTGGCAAATAAATAGTAATTAGAAAGAAACCGTCCCTTGAACTTGTCCCACATTGTTTTTAGTTATCCTTGCAACAAATATCATCATAGGATCAGAATCAATTTTAAGATCTTGGGTATCACTGAGGTCACCAAAGAGTTTAAATCAGTGTAAATTAGAACAAATGTTTGTCACGCTAAAATTTCAAACATAAATTAGCAAAATAGAAGAAAAAAAAACCAAGCATACATTTTACCAATCACGAAAGTAATAACTTTATGTGAACAAGTCTTTAAAAATGGAAGTACAAAGACAATAATGTTTCAGTATAATTATAAAAATAGTTTTGACCTGCAAGACCTGAAGAACTGTACCTCCCAGCACCTACACTAAGTACTTTTAGAAACACAAGTACAGAACACAGAATTTAGAAAAGAGTAAAATTAATTTTTAAGATTTATTTTATATTTGTGTGTATGGATATTTGTCTGAATTTATATGCACAACATGTGTTGTCCTGGGAGCCCAAAAAATGTTAGATCCCCTGAAACTGAAGTTATGCGTGGTTCTGAGCCACTTGGTGTGGGTACTGGGAACTAAACCTGTGTCCTCTGCATGCAAAAGCAATGAGTGCTCTTAATCACTCAGCCATCTCTCCAACTATGATAATTTACTATAAAAATATATTCTTTTACCAGTCGATGGTAGCATATGCCTTTAATTCCTGCACTCAGGAGGCAGAGGAAAGATGTCTATGAGTTCCAGGCCAGCCTGATCTACAAAGTGAGTCAGGATAGCCAAGGCTACATAGAAAAAACCTGTCTTTAAAAGAATATAGATATAGAAAGATAGATATATGTAGATATATTATTTTTATAGGTAGGAAAAGTAAATGGCCTATTTCAAGGTTAAATTTTTTTAGATTATTTTGTAAGTGTTCTGAATATTTAAATGTGAATGAATTAAAGAAATCTACAGAAAATGCAAAAAAATGTGGTATAAGACAGTGCCCATGTCATTTCTTAAGGCAGCAGGTATTATCTATTCTACTCAAATGAAATATGAGTTCATTAGTGAAAAAAATAAATTAGAAGAAAAACATTACTATTTGAATATCTTTATTATCTTTCAGGTATGAGTGTGTAGGCATATGCACGAGTACATGTGCCCTCAAAGTTCACAAGAGGGCACTAGAGTTTCAGGCCACCCACATGAGCCACCCAACACGATTAAACAGCTGAGTCACCATGAAAACATTCTTTAAAATTTCCCAAAAAGGAGCGGGAAAGACTGCAGCACTTACAAGCTTTGGTTGTTAATAAGACCTAAATTCAGTTCTCAGCACCCATATGGCTACTTACAACCATCTGTAATTCCATTTCTAGGGAATCTGACACCTTCTTTTGACCTCCTCAAGTACAAGTCATGTACCCATACAAAATACACATAAAATCAAAATAAATATATTTTTAAAATCATAAGGGAACCAATCACACACTTGAATTTTTTGTAATCTGTTTTAATGGCTTGTAGAACATGGCTGATTCTAAGGTTGTACTTTAAAACAAAATGAACAGGCATGATGGATGGGCCTATGATCCCAGCACTTGTAAGACTGATACAGGAGGATTGCTGCACCTTGGTGCAAGAATGAAGGAAACTCAGGGCCAGATCTCTGGGAAAGGGGGAATATCAGAGAGTAAACACCGCAGTCAGATCTCACCAGCTGTCTTCCAGCTTCCTCAGCCTCACTCCTTCTTCTACCTGCTCTGCCTTTCTATGCCTGTATTTCGCTCGGTTAAGGCGTGGCACCACCACTGCCTGCCTGGGAGTCTGGAACTCCTTCTGTAAACTAAGATGACCTCGAGCTCAGATTTGATTGGATTAAGGACGTAGGTCACTTCTCCTGGATATTGGATATTCCCTGTGCTAGAATTAAAGGTGTGAGTTACCACGGTCTGATCCTCCTAGACTGACTGTGGGTAGATCCCTCTGATATCTCCGACTGCTTTTCTTATATTTGAAACCTATCCTCACAGCACCTTCCAGGTCTACCCAGACTACATAGAGTATTCAAGGTCAGCACTGAATACACAATGGAAAACTCTGAAAAACTCAAGAGAAATAGATAACAAATGATAATAAATCTTCTTAAACTTAACATTTTTCAAGTCAGGAACAAGGTGTTTAATTATAGTTGCTATAAACATACTACAGGAACTTGACATTCTGAGATGCCTTAATTTTATAAACCTTTATTATTTATGAAAATAAAATATCTCCATACAGAATAAAATTGACTACCGTTAAAGAAGCATACTGTATTTCATATATGTTAGTGATATTATACTGTAACACTGTGGTAATTTGAATAAGAACAGTTACCATAGGCTCATATAATTGAATATTTGGTTTGGTCATTAGAGAATGGCACTACTTGTCAGGGATTAGGAGGTATGAACTTGTTGGAATAAGTGTGACAATGGGGGAAGAGGGAGGACTTTCAGGTTTCAAATGTTCAAGCTAGGCCCAGTGTCTCTCTCTTCCTGCTGCCTGCATATTCAGATGTAGAATTCTTGAGCCACCTCTCCAGCACCATGACTGTCCCCATGATAATGGACTAAACCTCTGAAACTGTAAGCAAACCCCAATTAAATACTTTACTTTAAAAGAGTTGCCATGGTCATGGTGTTTCTTCACAACAATAGAACACTAAGACACCCTATGATTCAGTGGAATGAACCATTAATTCCTCACAGGACATTGGCCACTGGGGAGTCTGACAAATAGCAAATTCTGCTTTACTCCATTGAGTTCCTCAGAATGGTCACAGCCAAATGGATAAACCAGATTAGTAAAAGAATCAGAATGAGGAGAAGCTGTCATTTGGAGCAGCAACAATAATTACAAACTGGCAAAAACAAACACATCAACTAAAAATCATGAAGGAAAATAAAATAAAACTCAAGAGATGGGATAAAAAAATCCTTCGACTCAGGTGTATGTACTTTTGCCAGTCTTCTCTCTATGGAAATAAGCAATAAGCTGCTATTTGAGCAAGTTATAAAAGAAAAATCATTTGAAGTTTAACATTTTAGGTTGTGTTTAATTATACTTTCAGAGAGTTCTTTAAGAATTCAGAGCATGATAGGCAGAAGGCTGAGTTCCAAAGTCCAATTCAATATGCATAATTACACTCAACTTCAATAGTAGCATGGGATCTTCCCCAAGTGACTTTACACTTGGCCTTAATTTCCACCTCATAAAGTACTGGTGATAAGATCACCCTCCTTAAAGGATGTAGGCTGAGTAGTGAGGACAAGCATGTGCACATGCATTGCTCAGAACAGTCCCAGTCCCTAATATACCAAAAAAGCATTGTATCATGTTTGCCATCATTAGCATGTAGTATTGCAATGGGAAAAAGCACCAAGCAATATGATAGGCTGCTGCCAATCCATCTCTGCACACATGCACTCTTTCCCTCACCCCCTACCTGACAACCTTCAATCACTTGTTTTATATAGCAACATGCTTTTATACTTGTTTTAAATAGTAATCCCCTAACAAACTGGGGAACAAGAGGGAGGGGCAAGGAACAACACACTATATAACCCAGACCAGGCTTGAATTTGTGATCCTTCGGCCTCAGCCTAAGGGCCCCGGACCGAGCTCCCCTAACGACTATAATTCAGACTTAGAGCACTACACTGAAGCTCAGGCTGTTACTAACTTGCCCACTTAAATCTCACTCCTTTCCCTTTCTCGTTATTCTCCCTTGTCATAACTACTTACCGCCAGCATCATTTCTCTCCCCTCCCCTTCTTCCACTAAGAACACTTAATAATGTCCTTAGAATGTCATCAAAACCACTTAGCCTGTAACCTACACACACCTATTCTCAGGAGTAACTTACAAACTTTGGTGCTCCATTATGTTTCTGGCCTGGACCTGCCCCAAGATCCCAGACCAGCAGTCCCAAATAATCTCACAAAGTCTCATATTAATTTTATGCTGATCAGCCTATGGCTGTGGCATATAACTTACTAGCTCTTGCTCTTAAACTAACCCATGACTCTTGTTTAGCCATGAGACTCAGTAGCTTTTCTCAGAGCAGCATTTTAACTTCTTGCCTCTGCATCTGCTGGCATCTCATCAAGGTGTCGCTGCGGCATCTCTGCTCTGTTCTTCCTGATCTCAGAGTTTTCTTAGTCTGGTAGCTCCACCCACACTTCCTGTCTGCCTCTGGCCAATCAGCATTTTTATTAAACCAGTAGGCAGGACAATTATTTACAATATAACATAATCCCACTACACTTTGTTGTTGCCAAGCAGAGGCACAAATGTCTAAAGCCTTAATTATTGTCAACATTGCTATCAAAGAGCCATGTTGGCAGGGTAAGAGGAAACAAGTAGTTCATATAGGTCTAGTCATGAAGACAGGGGTTACCATTTAAGTTTATCAAATATAATTTACATATAACTACATCACCAGTATTCTGAATATTAATAAGTTCAAAAAGAAGTCTCCAGATCCTTTCCATGTTAAAGTTACAATGCTCCTCCTTTAAACTGTTGATAAACTGTAAATAATGGTGACCTTTAAACTGTAAATAATAGTGACCTCTAGGAAACATTTGTATTAAGAGAATAAATGCCAAAGGGACACAGACCAAACAAGGGGCTTCATAAAATGACCAGATATGTATTTCTGTGAATATACACCATCATATTAAGGAAAGTCAGGTCAACAATGAAGAAAATGGGGAGACCCTAAAGCCTCCTGGTCCATAGCTGAATAAGACACCCGGACCCCTAGGCAAAGCACAGACCATGGTCTCTGTAGCCCGGCATGGGGACACAGCCCCCAGCAGGCAACCCAACAACATCCAGCTCCTCCCTAAACCAAAGAAAGCTGGGAGAGCCCCCACAAGCAAAATCCCCAGCAAAACACAGTTGGAAGGACATCCCACAAGACAAAATCTGCCCATACCAAAAAATGCATCATCACACACCTACAACTGGAGACCCCAAAGCCTCCTTGCCCACAGCTGATCAAGCGGTTAAGTGCTACCCTAATCCCCAGGCCAAGCAGAGACCATGGTCTCTGGGAACCAAACCACACACACACAGTTCCACCTAAACCAAAAAAAAAAAAAAAAAAAAAAAAAAAAAAAAAAAAAAAAAAAAAAAAAAAAAAAAGCAGAGAGAGCCCTCCCCCCCCCCCCCACCCAAGAGCAATCCTCAGCAAAACACAGCTGGAGGGACATCCCACAGCCAAACTCCGCTCAAACTGCAAACAGTGTCATCACACACTACAACTGGAGACCCTGCAGCCCCCTGGTCTACAGCCGAATAAAAACCAACTAAGAATGAACCCAGGAAGCAATGAGCAGAGTCCAGTGAAAGAATACAAATAACAATATGAAGAACAAAGCACCACCAAAAGAAGCTGGTGGTTCTACAACAAGACCTGAGCATGGCAACGAAGAGGAAACAGAAGAAATGATGTTAAAAACAACTTTATGTAGAGGCTTTAAAACAGGACAAAAATAAGTCCCTTAAAGAAATGGAAAAAAATACAAAGAAAAAATTGGGAGAGATTAACAAATCCCTGAAAGAAAATAAAGAAAACCAAGAAAAAACAAACAGGTGAAAGAAACACTCCTGGAATTCAAAACTGAAATATGAGCAATAAAGAAGCGTAGGGGAATTATGTTGTTCCATTGTAAATAATTATACCACTGGTCTAATAAAAAGCGCTGATTGGCCAAAGGCAGACAGGAAGTGTGGGTGGGGCTACCAGACTAAGAAAACTCTAGGAACAGGCAGAATAGACAAGAATGCCTGAGAGAAGCCAGAAAGTACAACTATGCTGCTCTGAGAAAAGGTACCGAGCCACATGGATGAACAGGATAAGAGTCATGAGTTAGATTAAGGGTAAAGAGTTAGCAAGTTATATGCCTGGGCCTTAGGCCAATCGGCCTAAAATTATAGTAAGCATCTGAGTGTCTCTGCAGGTCTGTGGGTCTATGGGTCTAAACCTTGAAGTTAGGCCGGAAAGTCCAGGCCAGAAACCTCTTACTACAAAGAAGGCACAAACCAAGGCAAAGCTGGAAATAGCAGACCTAAAGAAACAAACCAGAACCACACAGTTCCAAGCATATCCAACAAAATGAAAGTGATGGAAGAGAGAATCTCTGGAGTGAAAGAATCAATAGTTGAAATAGCTACATCAGTCAAAGAAAACACTAAAACCAAAATGTCCAGGAAATCTGGGAAACCATGAAAAGACCAAACTTGAGAATAATTGGAATCAAAGGAGAAGAATACCTATACTAAAAGGCACAGAAAATTTATTCAACAAGATCATAGAAGAAAACTTTCCTAACCTAAAGGAAATGCTTATAAAGATAGAAGAAGCTATGGAACACCAAATAGTCTATACTCCCCCAAAATATCTGCTCGTCACATAATAAGCCACAGAACCTATAGAACAAAGAAAAAATACTGAGCCAAAAAAAAAAAAAAAAAGTCAAATTACCTATAAAGGCAGTCCCATCAGAATAACACCCAACTACTCAGTCAAAACAATGAAAGCAAAAAGGTCCTGGTCAGATGTTATACAGACAGGAAAAAGCATGGCTGACAACCTAAATTACTATACCCAGCAAAACTATCAATCACCATAGATGGAGTAAACAAGATATTTCACAAGAAAACTAGATAAAAACAACACCTATTCACAAATCAGTCCTACAGAAAGCACTAGAGGGAAAACTCCAACCTAAGGAAACCTGATACACCCAGGAAACAACAACCAAACAATAATCCCACAGAAGAAAAACCCAAAGAAGGAAAATATACACATGCTAGCACCAAAAATAACAGGAAATAACAATCATTGGTCATTAATATTCCTTAATATCAATGGACTCAATCTACCTATAAAACAACATACCTTAACACGATAAATACAAAAACAGAAACCAACCTTCTGCTGCATACAAGAGACACACCTCAACTTCAAAGACAGGCACTGGTTCAGAGTAAAGGGTTGGGAAAAGTCTTCCCAATCAAATGGTCCTAAGAAACAAGCTGGCGTAGCCATCCTAATATCTAACAAACTAGACTTCAAACTAAAATCAATCCAAAGAGACCAGGACAGACATTACTTATTCATCTCAGGAAAAATCCACCAAGATGAAGTCTCAATCTGGCATATTTATGCCTCCAACACAGGGGCAACTACATATGTAAAAGAAACACTACTAAAGCTTAAACCTCACACCAAAACCCACACACTAATAGTAGGAGATTTCAATACCCCACTTTCACTCTTGGATAGGTGAACCAGACAGAAACTCAACAGTGAAATAAGGGATCTAACAGCTGTAATGGGCCAAATGGACTTAATAGATATATACAGAAGCTTCCAACCAAAACACAAATATACACATTTCTCAGCACCCCATGGAACTTCTCTAAGATCTCATACTCAGACATAAAACAAATATCAATAGTTACCAAAAAAAAAAAAAAAAAATGGGAGTAAACTCCTCATATCATATCAGACCACCATGGCATAAAGCCAGAGTTCAACAACAACAAAAATCATGGAAAGCCTAAAAATTCATAGGAACTAAACATCTCTCAATTTAACCACATCTGGGTCAAGGAAGAAAATAAGAAACAAATAGAACGTTTCCAAGAATTTAATGAAAATGAATCCACAACATACCCAAACTTATGAAATACAATGAAAGCAGTGTTAAGAGGAAAACTCATAACACTAGATGCTTACATGAAAAATCACCTAGAGAAATCTCACACACGAGACTTAACAGCACAGCTGAAGGCTTTAGAACAAATAGAAGAAAACTCACCTAAAAGGAGTAGAGGGCAGGAAATAATAAAACTCAGGGCTGAAATCAATACAATAGAAACAAAGAGAACAATACAAATATTAAATGCTTCAAAGAGTTGGTTCTTTGAGAAAGTCAACAAGATAGATAAACCCTTATCCAAACTAACCAAAAAGCAGAGAGAGTGTATTCATATTAACAGAATCAGAAATGAAAAGGGAGACATAACAACAAACACCCAGGAAATCCAGAGAATTATCAGGTCATACTTTGAAAATCTATACTCAACTAAAAGGGAAAACCTAAAAAAAAATAAAATAAAAATAAAAAAAAAAAATAAAAATAAAAATTGCAGCTTTCTGGACAGGTACTACTTACCAAAATTAAATCAAGATCAGATAAAAGACCTAAACAAATCTATAATGTAAAAGGAAATTGAAGCTGTTATTAAAAGTCTCCCAAGTCTCCATACAGTAGAAACTGAAGGAATATTGTCCAACTCTTTTTATGAGGCTACAATAACCCTAATACCCAAACCACTAAAACATGCAACGAAGACAGAATTACAGACCAGTCTCCCTCATGAACACTGATGCAAAAATACTCAATAAAATTCTAGCAAATAGATTCCAACAACATATCAAAAACATCATCAACCACAATCAGGTGACTTCATCCCAGAAATACATGGTTCAACCTATGAAAAACTTTGAATGTCATCCATTATATAAAGAAATAAAAGAAAAAAACCGCATGATCATCTCATTAGATGCTGAAAAAGCCTTTGACAAAATCCAACACTATTTCATGATAAAAGTCCTGAAGAGATGAGAAATACAGGGAAAATACCTAAATTTAATAAGGGCAATATACGGCAAGCCAACAGCCATCATAAAACTAAATGGAGAAACACTCAAAGCAATCCACTAAAATCAGGAACAAAACAAGGCTGTCCTCTCTCTCCTTATCTATTCAAGATAGCTCTCATAGTTTTAGCTAAAACAATAAGAGAACAAAAGGAGATTAAGGGGATACAAATTGGAAAGCAAGAAGTTAAACTATCTCTAGTTGCAGATGATATGAACATATACATAATTGCTCCCTAAAATTCTACCAGGGAACACCTACAGCTGATAAACACCTTCAGCAAGGTAGTAGGGTACAATATTGACTCAAAAAAAAAAAAAAATCAATAGCCCTCCCATACACTGAGAATAAAAGGGCTGAAAAAAAAAAAAAAAAAAAAGGGAAACATCATCCTTTATACTATCTGTAAATAGCATTAAATATCTTGGCGTAACTCTAACCAAAGAAATCTTTGAAGACAGAAATTGAAGAGGATATCAGAAAATGGAAAGATCTCCCATGCTCCTGGATAGGTAGGATCAACATAGTAAAAATGGCAATTTTACCAAAAGCAATCTACAGATTCAATGTGATCCTCATCAAAATCAAAGCAATTTTTACAGACCTTGAAAGAACAAAACTCAACTTCATAAGGAATAACAGGAAACCCAGGATTGCCAAAACAATCCTGCTCAATAAAAGAACTTCAGGAGTCATCACTATCCCTGACATCAAGCAATAGTAGTAAAAACAGCCTGATACTGGCATAAAACAGACTTGCGAATCAATGGAATCGAATATAAGATCCCAACATTAACCCACACATTTATGAACACCTGATTCTTGACAAAGGGCCAAAAATATTCAATGGAAAAAGATAGCATCTTCAACAAATGGTGCTGGCAACCAGAGCCAAAGCTATCATCCTGCACAAAACTCAAATTTAAGTGGATCAAAGACCTCAATGTAAACTCAGCTACACTGAACTTTATAGAAAAGACAGTGGAAAATACCCTCCAATGCATTGGCACAGATGACCATTTCATAAATACAGCACCACTACCACAGACACTAACAACAGCAATCAATGAGGAATCTCCTAAAACGAACAAGGCAAAGGACACAGTCAATAAGACAAACTGACTGACAGCCTTTAGAGTGGGAAAAGACCTTCACCAACCCTACATCTGACAGAGGACTCATCTCTAAAATATAGAGAGAACTCAAGAAACTAAAGCCCAAAAACCTAAATAACTCAATTAAAAAATGGGGTTCGGAGCTAAAAAGGGGATTCTCAACAGAAGAATTACAGATGGCTGAAAGGCACTTCAGAAATTGCTCAACATCTTTAGCCATCAGAGAAATGCAAATCAAAATAACTTTGAGACACCTCCTCACAACTGTCAGAATGGCTAAGATCAAAAACAAGATGACAGCCTATGCTGAAGAAGGCATGGAGCAAGGGGAACACTCCTCCATTGTTGGTGGGAGTGTAAACTTGTACAGCCACTCTAGAAGGCAGTACGGCGGTGCTTCAGAAAACTGGAAATCAATCTCCCCAAGGATCCAGCAATACCACTATTGGGCATATACCCAAAGGATGCACATTCTTACCCCAAAAGCATTATCTCATCTATGTTCATAGCAGCATTATTCGTAATAGCAACAACCTGGAAACAACCTAAATGCCCTCAACAAACTGTGGTACTCAGCAGTTTAAAAAAAAAAAAAAAAAAGACATCCTGTGGGAGATTGTGTTGTTACATTGTAAATAACTGTCCCATCCACTGGTTTAACAAAAAGCGCTGACTGGCCAAAGGCAGGCAGGAAGTATGGGTGGGGCTACCAGACTAAGAAAACTCTGCGAACAGGAAGTACAGAGGGGAACACAAGAGAGAAGCCAGAAGAAGCAGAGGACAACCATGCTGCTCTAAGAAAAGGTACCGAGCCCCATGGCTGAACAGGATAAGAGTCATGGGGTAGATGAAGGGAAGGGAGCTAGCAAGTGATATGCCTGGGCCTTAGGCCGATCAGCCTAGAACTAATTGTAAGCTCTGTGTGTTGTAAGCTCTGTGTGTCTCTGTGGGTCTGTGGGCCTAAACCTTGGGGTTAGGCCAGAAAGTCCAGGCCAGAAACCACATACAACAACATCCTAAAAATTTTCAGGCAAATGGATTTGGAGAGTATCCTCTTGAGCAAGGTATTACAAGCCCAGAAAGATAGGCATGGGACTGACTCACTGGTAAGTGGACTTTAGGCAAAAAGCAAAGAATATCCAAGCTGCAAACCACAACCCCTAAACAGCTTGGGATCAGAAGGAACTTGAGAGACATCCAGGGATTCCACTAGGAAGAGAAGATAGAGAATATCTCCTTAGGAAATTGGGATCATAACTGATTGCAACCAAAAAGAGTTGGGAACAAATCATGAGAGAAGGAGATGGTTGAGTGAGAGGAACAACAAAGAGAGAGAAAAAGAGATGGATATGTTGATAGAGGAAGCCAGTGTGGGGTTGGAAAGAGACCAGATGCTAGGGAAACCCCCAAGAACTCCCAGGATGCCTGTGGCTAGGTCTCCAACCAGTAGTGGAAGGGGTGCCTAAAGAGGACTTCCTGTGTAATCACTCTAAGTGTCACCACAGAACCTACATCCAACAATGAACAGAGGCAGAGATCCATAGCTGAGCACTGGGCAGAGCTCCTGGTCCAGCTGAGAGCAGGGGAGGAGAGTCTGTATGAGGAAGGGGATAGGGATTATGAGAAGTCCCACAGAGATGCCTGGCTGGAGCTCTAGGGAGCAACTGTCAACTGGCATGGACAATATGTGGAGCCTCGAGGGTTGGGTCAGACTGTGTTCCCGTGAGAGGGCTGGCCTTGGAGCCCATTCCCTGCAGAGGAGAGCCTAACCCTGACTTGATAATAGGATGAGGAAATTGGACTTGCCTAGAGTAGATGTGCCATGCTGAGCTGACCCATCTTAGGACTTCTTGCCCTTTTCAGGGAGAGAATCAGGAAATGGGAAGGAGGGAGGCTAAAGGCTGACTGTGAGGTATTGGAAGGAGGGAAGGAAGGGGGGGGGAATACTTGGAAAAAAAGACTTTTTATAAATTAAAAGAAATACGGGGGAAAAAAGGATAACAAGCCTTTGATTCCAACAGCAATTAGAACATGACAAAGGTTTGTACTGGGCCTTCTCAGGAAAAAGAACAAAAGAAAATGGTTACACTTCCAACTCTGTGCATCTGTTCTGCATTCTGCTGTATGTGATCTTCCAGGTAAGATGATAAATAACTGCTTGAAAACACTGAGTTAAAAGCCACACGTGGCAATCTGCATTTCTTATTAGAATTTGAGTGCCCATCTCTGACCGTCACAACCACTTGACCTGCTTTTCGGAGCTCAACACGCAGACCTACATGAATATCTCTCCTGTTTCTCAGACTTACTAACACATTTCCTGCTTTCCGCAAGACTTTATGGTCAGAGGTTAAACTGCTAAGCCTTCACCTTCCAAGAGACATCTTTTCTCTTCCATAATGGGTTTTCACAGTGTGCTGCAGTCATATTAGTTTTCTCTCAAGAACAAAAGCTACCAAAAACTACATCTTTGTTCCTGTTGTTTGGGCATGAAGCCCCCACATCAGAGCAGGCTGTTCCTACTCAACATGCAAGTTAATGAAATTGAGACGTCCTGCAAGAGCCAAGCCTCTCCTTGTCTACACTCTCATCCAACTAGCTAGCCAAAGAGAAAATCCTGTCAAGCACTCAGCTGAAAATTAACTAAGGTATCCTGTTGAGAACCTGATGAAGATGTTATTTGACCAAAGGGTAAAACTTTCAATTATTTAACATAGAGATAAGATAAAAAAAAAAAAAAACTTTAGTTCAGGGCTTTACCAGTCTCAGTTGCAAATTCCCACATGGGTCAGTCAACATTATTTACAACACACAGTCACTTGCTCTGTATACACTCCTAAAACACAGGTTTATTTATGTCTTTCTCCTGCATTTAAAAATCTGCCTAACTACAGGGGCACTCAAAAATTACAGTACATTATCTTTTATTTGCAGTTTTTACAACAGATATTTCTCAACCAATTTTTTATTACAATATTTATTACTAAAGGCACTGGTCAAAATACAGATCAAAAAACTGTGTTATCACAGAAATTAATTTATAAAAGATGAACAATAATAACAATTAACCAAACACAGATATTTAGTTAAAACTTAGAATTTGAAATGAAACAGTGGAAAATCTATAAATTAAAAAAATGATTTATAAACTTTTAACTGTAAGGTACTAAACACATTAAATAAAGGTTATATGAGGCAGTAAAAAAAAGTCATTCGATTATGTCAAATCATAAATGAATTTAGGAATATCTACTATACAGTGAGGACTGCACTTTTTCAAACATAATCATATAAATTATATCAATGGCAAAAAAAGAATGTTTAAAATTATATCATGACTGCAACCATAAAAGGTAAAAGTAGATATTCTTAATGTAGTTAAATAATCTTTTACCTAATTTCAAAATTGTCAAACACAGTATGTTAACTTAAAAAAAATTAAAGAAACTTAATGAGATAATAAGGACAGTTCAAAAGAATGCATAGTAATTTATTAAAGACATGAATCAATTAATTGTGAATTTAGAGTCAAATCATGGCATATACACTTATATAAACTGATTCTCCAAGTTTTAGGAAAATAGAAACTTGTATCTGTAATTATTTCAGGAGGTAATAAACATAATTAGCAAAAGACACAAAGGTATTCTTAGGGAATTATCAATGCTTATATGCAAGGTTTGTATGCTTAAAGAAGTGTGTCTTCAGTTCAGGGTCATATGTAAATCTAAACCTAGAAAAGAAAAGCATTCAAGTTGAAGAGTACAGAACCAAATGCACACACAATGGTGGGCAAGGAATATTAAATATTTCACTTCTGCTGTAAGAAAAAAAATCTATAAAAAACTGAGTATAATTCAAAAGAAAACATTTAATGAAAGAAAATAAAATTTGGTTGAATCTATGATACATGAATAATATAAAAGCAAACAGGGGCTTGAGCAATGACTCAGCAGTTAAGAGCACTGGCCACTCTTGCAGAGGACCTGGGTTTGATTTCCATCAAGCACAGTGTGGCTCATGACCATGTGTAACTTCAACCTCAGGAGCCTTTGGCTGTCGCTGCATGCATGTAGTGCACAAACAGAAATAGAGGCAAACACCCATTCACATTAAAATAAATAATTTTTTTAAGTCACCAGAATGGCACAATTGTGATGATATAATGTATATTTGATTTAAAAAAAAAAAAAAAAAAGGTCTGGAATATCAGCAGACACAAATAACCACAGAGCCAGTCCACAAAGGCCAGGGAGTGGTGACCCACACCTTCAATCCCATCACTAGGGCGATAGAGATCAGAGAGATCCCTCTGGATCTCTGTAAGTTCAAAGCCTAACAGAGCCATGTGGTGGTGACACATGTCCTTAATTCTAGTGCTAGGAAAGCTGAACCAGGAAGCTGGGTGGAGACAGAGGAGGGAGTAGTCAGCTTCCCCTGGGACTCTCTCTTAGGTTGAGGACAGAGAGGTTTGAGGTAGGAGGACTCGTGGAGACAGGCCCGAGGAGTTGACTGGGTAAGAAGATGCTGTGGTCTGTTACTCTGTATCTCTGATATTTCAGCTTCAGTTTTTATTATAATACCAAATAGAATTCGCAACATATATGTTGCCCAATGTGGGGCATGTACACCAATTCTAGAAAACAGAAACAGAGCCAAAAATAGCTTCCTAGCTGTATCTCTCAAGTGGGCCATAGTACAGAGTGGCATGCAGGCTTGGAGCTGCTGCAAGGCAGTTTTGTAGACTGCAAACTGGGGGAGTTGGCTGGTTCTCACAGTCTCTCTGAAGCCTCTGTACAAGCACAAGCTACATATGAAAGATTTGTAGACAAAAAAAGGAAGAGAGTCAAAAACAGCTTCTTGGTAACCGCATTTTCTCAGGAGACCTCTGTTTGCTGTAATCTATCAGAGGCACAGCTCCTTTAAGAGAGGTTTGCTGACTCAGCATTGGGGGGGGGCAGCACGGGACGGGGACCACAACCACCAGAGTCTTTTAAGAGGCCCTGCTGCCTAAAAGAGGTGTCATGGTAATGCTGTACTTGGTGATATTGAACTTTAAAATTCCCCAGAGTTGGGGGTGGTAAATGTGGCTCCTGCCAGCACCTCTGCCATGAAGATAAGCTCTCAAGACCAAGGAAGTGAGTGGATCCAGCCACCATACCTGAGTCTTTAACCCTAGTCATGCCTTAGCAGATTAAAGGCTCATGTGGTCAGAAAAAGATAAACAGTAAAGATAGATTCAAACAAAACAACAACAAAACCCCTCTAAAGAGTTTACAGTGTTTATACAGGCCAGAAAGAGAAAAGAAAAAGGATAAAGTCCTCTTTAAAATAGAGTAAAATAACAACAGTAATCCACGTACAGATGGAATATACACACAGAGTCTTAAGTGTGTTACTGTTTTGTCTTTGAGGTTTTTTTTTTCTTTGACTGCAGAGGAAGGAGCAAGAGCTTCTAAGAGACATTTGATTAGAAATGTTGCTGAATTAAACCAACCTATATATTTTGAAAATGCTTTAAATTCAAAATTTAAGTCAAAAGATGTTACTGTGGAGAAGAGATTTTCTTTTTATTCCCACCAAAAATGAGAAGCTGTGGATTCATTACAGGTTAAAGAAAATAAGGCTTGATCAAGGAAGACCAACTGAAGTCTCCAATGGAAACAGATGGCCCAGATGACGCAACAGTTTCCTCTGAGCTCTGAATCCTAAACAGCTTCAAAGAGACAGGCTGAGATGACCAAGCTTTCTAGAATGCTCCAGTCAGGACTTGACTATAATCCTGAATATTCTCAGGATCCTCATAAGATTACCAGGTTTACCAGTGCCCCCAGTCAGCAGGAAGTAATCTAGAGAACTAGAGAACTAGAGAACTAGGCCCAGCTTCCCAAAAAATGGATTACAGATGTCTGTCTTTGTTTAGCATGTTGGTTGCAAGTTGTTATAATGGTCAGGAAAAAAGCTAAACAAAAGAGATTAGATTTAGGGTTACTGTTTTAAAATAACAAAAAAGGGTTTTGTACATGTAAATAATTGTCACTGTAAATACTGGTTTAATAAAACACAGACTAGCCAGAATCTAGGCAAACAGGAAGTATAAGCAAGGGATGAGGAAGAGCAAGAGTCACCCGCCAGACTCAAAGGAAGGAAGATGAAAATGCTGCACTGAGCAAAGATACCAAGCCACATGACTAAACAGATAAAAATTATGGGTTAATTTTAAAGAGCTAGTCAATAATATGCCTGAGCTATTAGGCTAGCAGTTATAATAATATTAAGCCTCCAAGTCAATTATTTGAGAAGCAGCTGCTAGGTGTTTGAGAGTTTCTGGGAGACAGAAAAGCCTCCAAATACATACAATTCTTATAACTACAAAATTGAAGAGGTCTATACATACATATATACATACACACATACATATAGCTAGCATTAAGTATCTTTTCCTTCTTCCCATAAATTATCTCACCAATAAAAGAAAGATAACCAACTGACTTGACTTCTCCATCAATACCACTCTAAACACAGTGCTGTATTTCTATTATCTCAGCTACTTGAGACAGTGAATATGGTCTTTTGAAGCCTAGAAGTATGGAAACCACCAGAGTCAAGTTCCCATTTCTTTAAAAAAAAAAAAAAAAAAAAAAAAAATCTACACATTCATTAAAAACACTGTTGGTAAGGACACTAAGCAAAAAAAATTCTTAAACACTTGTTGGTGGGAATATAAATCAGTGTAGCCAATATAAGAATAATGTGGAAGTTTCTCAAAAACAAACAAACAAAAAACTACCTTGGGCTTGGGCTGAGAATGTATCTCACCTTATCCTGCACAAGACATCTGAAGTCGATCCCTTGCAATTCTTCTCCCATACCAATAATGCCTAGAAATCTACTTTTTGATCCAAAGGAAATAATATCAACATACGGATGAAATACCAACATTAACATATCTATTGTTGTTGCACTATTCATGGTAGCTAAAATATGTCATCAATTTAGATGCCTGTCAACTGTCTTTGTAAATGAACTAAGGTAGGCAGAAACACGAATACAGTATGTTGTCTCTCGTAGATGGAAGTTGGAAAACACTGATCCAAGTATAACTCAGTGCTTACTAGAGGCTCAGAAGGGAAGGGTTGAGGCTACATAAATGGGGGTGTGAATAAGATGTAACAAACACTGTCTGAATGATGCCGTCCAGTGTTCTGCAGCACAGTAAGAGAACTGCCACTCACAGTAACCCATTATATTTTATAAATAACTAGTAGAAGCTCCAAATATAAAAAAAATCATAGAGAGACAGAGGTGCTTATGGCCTTGATTTGGTTAATGCATATTATATACATGCATTAACGCCCAGATTTTAAAATTTACATTTGCTGCTAGACATACATCATTCTGAGAATAATCAAATAACTAATGTAGAAGGGAAGTAGTGACAGGAAAAATACAAGATGAAGGAAGTCTACAAGAGAGATGGCAATAGCATAATAAGGTCAGTGCACATCATAGTGGACATTAGAGAATGCAATAGCATGATACTGGCTAACAGTTGCATGGCCATAAGCATCTGACACTTTTATAAAGCTTCATCATAGTTTTATAGTTTATCTACTACAAGTGTAAGTATATATTTTTGATGAGCTGAACTAGAATCTGAAGAGTTAGCTACATCCCCACCTCTCTTTGCCTAGTAATTTTTAATTAATTATGTATGTGTGAGTTCCTGCAGGTATATCTGTCATCACATTCATACAGTGCATGTGAAAGCCAGAGGTGTTGGGTCTCTTGGAACAGTAGTTACAAATGCCTGTGAACCATGTGTGTGCTAGCAATCAAACCTAGGTCCTCTACAAAAGCGCCAATCATCTTAACAGTTGAGCCATCTTCCACCCCCACCCCATAATGTTTTTAAACCACTGAAATATGCAGCAATGTGCACTTTACAATTAGACGTAGAGTTTGCATAGGAAGTTGAGGGTGGCAATAAAAGTAAGGGCTAGTGAGATAGGTAGAGGCAAGACTGATGACCCCCATGCCCCTCATGTGGAAGGAGAGAATCAACCATTGAAGTCGTACTGTAACCTCTACTGTATTCCATGGCACGTGTGAACGGGGGGAGGGGGGGGGGAGTGGAGAGTGGGGGGAGATAGCGGCATAGGGAGATAAATATTTTAGGGAAAGAACAAAAGACAAAACTAACTAGGGCCAAGAATGTGCTATATCTGACTGCTCAGATGCCTTGATCTAGAGTGAGCTACTAAAGGCACACAAGGCACCAGTTCAATATTACAAGCATGAACAGCCAAATGTATGTTGACCTTCTTAAGGTCCTTTCTGTTCTTCCTCAGCACTTGACCAATAAGTAAGATACAGTTTACGATCTCCTTCCTTAACAAGGGAAGTGATGTAGCCAAGCTGCCCCTGCCTAGCCTTAGAAGAAATTTCTTGCCTGAAGTACTCCTCTTGCCTGTCACGTGACTTGAAACTGGACAAAGTTAGTGCCTTTACTTTGACTCTGCAGACAAGAATAAAAGCCTAGATAATAACAGAAAAGCAAGAGGGAAGAAAACATGGAGCCCTGGATGACTTCACAGAACAGCACCCTCCAGCCACACCATCTGCTTTTTAACCTCCACATTCTCTCAGGCCTCTGTTCAGAGGATTTCCATTCCCAGCAGATTGCCTATTATTCTTTAGAACACAGATTAAAACTGAATGGACAATTTTGAAAGCTGATTTAGAAAAACAGCTTTAGGGATTATCCTCAAACACACAGGAGGGGGGAAAGGACCAAAAAAAAAAAAAAAATTCAAGCTTCAAAGCTTACTCTGGAAACTAGCATGACTTGGATTCTAAAGTTACTGTGTGCCCTGGTTCCTTTAGAACAAAGGTTGCAAGTTTGGATGGATGGATGGATGGATGGATGGATGGATGGATGGATGGATGGATGGATAGATGGATGGATGGACAGGCTTTCCTCTCCAATTAAATTGACATGGGATAGAGATACAGATAGTTTTCTCCTTAATGCCTTAATAATACAGTGTTTCAAATGGAAATAGCATGTCTTCATATCAAAACTGAGAGACATGTGTTGTGCATATGCCTATAGAAAATACAAGTTGATGTAAAGTGTCTTACATCATCACTCTCTCCTTTTTTTCTTTCTTTTTTCTTTTTTGGACAGGGTCTCTACTTGAACCTGCAACTCACTGACTCAGATAGACTGGCTATCCAGCAAGCCCTCAGATTCTCCTGTCTCATCTCCCCAGCACTGTGGTAACAGGCACACACTTGCACTGGGTTTGCTTTTGTTATTTTTACGTAGGTTCTGGAAATGGACTGAGGTACTCAGGAATGTGACACAGCATATTAAGGCAGCCATCTCCCTAGACCAAACTCAGATCTTATCTCCAGTTACACAAGGTTCAAACTTTAAAATATGAGACCTTAGCCAGGTAGGGTGGCACACACCTTTGACTAGAACTCAGGAGGGAGAGACAGGTAGATCTCGGTGATTTCCAGGCAAAATGGTAACTACTACATTCCAGTCAATGTTACTACTAGATTCTGTCTCAAACGAAGTTTAGGGGCAGAGTTGATTCTCATTTATTACAGTCACTGTATCTCTCCGAGGGCTGGGAGGCAGAGTGGCCTAACGCTGTTCCATGGTCTGCCAGAAGATCGGCTTCACTGTTTCTCCTATTACCAGAGAATTCAGTCTAGCTCCATAGGGAGTTTTTAAAAGATAACCTGGCTTTCAAGGTAGGAATATAAAAATGTAAAATTTAGAAGTCCAAACTGGTCTTAGTCTAAGTCTTCACTATCAACCCTACATAAGGGGGGGGGGGGTGCTCTTAGTGTTAATTACTTTTCATAGGATTAGGCCACTCCTGTTAGAAGCAGTAATCAGAAATACTGCCCAGCAGTTTACATTCACTTTAGCATGAACTATGTCACATTCACTTTAAAATGGATATTAGACTTTTACCAATAAAATGTATACTAGAGAATGAAAGTTAGGGTAACTGTCCAACTCTCTCTATATATAACTCATAAACTACGAATTAAAAAGTTTATTGTACTGAATTAGTTTACTTAAATAGTAGAATTCTGCATCAAAGAGACACAAAAATATCTAATCCAATCTATTCACTTTGAGATTCAAATACAGGAAATGAGTTGCACTGTTACTACATTTTATTATGAAGTGATAAACCCTATACATGCCATAAAAATGCTTCATTGTAAATAATTGTCCCACCCACTGGTTTAATAAAAAGCGCTGATTGGCCAAAGGCAGGCAGGAAGTGTGGGCGGGGCTACCAGACTAAGAAAACTCTAGAGAACAGGAAGCACAGAGCTGAACACCAGAGAGAAGCCCAAGGAAACAGAGGACAACTATGCTGCTGTCAGAAAAGGTGCCAAGCCACATGGCTGAACAAAATGAGTCATGGGTTTGATGAAGGGTAGAGAGCTAGCAATTGATATGCCTGAGCCTTAGGCAAATCAGCCTAAAACTATTGAAAGCATCTGTGTGTCTCTGTGGGACTGCGGGTCTACGGGTCTGCGAGTCTGTGGGTCTGTAGGTCGGTGGGCCTAAACCTTAAGGCTAGGCCCAAAAGTCAGGGCCAGAAACCTCCTACTACAAGTAATGAAAAGTGTGTTGCTGTGATCTTTCTCTATAGGTGTTTACTGCACTGCATCCAAGGTCCTGCTGGCCTGGTGCCCTTCCTTTTGACACAGACATATTTGTGCTGTGTTACTCATCCTGAAACAGCTTCCTCATTTAATAACTGTCAGGCACACACCCAGCCCTCCATCCTTTGTCCCTTTCAAACTACTGCATAAATGAAATTTCTTAAAATAGCAATTCCTCATTATTTGTGGCATTAGTTCCATGGTTCCCCCACAAATAGCCATGGATGCTCAAGTCTCTTATAAAATGGCACAGACTATCATTGTGCTAAGGTATTACTGACAATGGTATTCACCCACCTTGAAGACCTGCTATACTATTAGACTGAATTTTATGTCATTGCACCAGTTACTATATCCCTGAACTTGTACCTGGTTTTTAACCAGACCAAGACTGGACTCTAATGCTGTACAGCACTTCTGCAAAGTAGATGTGTCAATCATTGTCACTTGCCTAGATAGATCTCCAAACCTCTTCCCTGCAATTCTGAAAGAAAGCAAAGCTCATGTCTAGGCTAATACATGAACCCAATGAATGGAGAAATAAAGAGCCTCTGTGTTCTGATAACAAAAGAAGCCAAAGCTTTACACATAAAGACTATTTTCTCTCTAACAAAAAAATCTCTGTTTTCTGAAATTTCTCAAAGCTACAAAGGAAAAAGGATAAGGGAAGTAAATCATTATCTTATGTGTGGATAGAGCTAGCTTCTTTCAAGAAAGATCAAACACCACTGGCTGATAAAAAATAGCATCTGCCAAGTCCTCTCACTGAAGCAGTAGTACTTCTGGCAAATCCTAAGCTAGAACAGCCAACATAATTCAGGCACATACTCCTTATGACCCACACTTCAACCCAGCCAAGGAGATACAACCCAAATGAGTACATAAAGCAATTATAATAGCACCTTTTATATACCTACCAATAGGATAAATAATCATTAAAGCAGACTCAAAGAATGTAATTTCTAGTAGATGCTAATGTTAAAACATTAATATCAGTATGAAAATAAACCCCATATATATATAAAAAGCCAGGCACAGTGCTTCAGGCTTTTAGTCCCAGCACGCAGGAAACAGATCTCTGAGTTTGAAACCTGCCTGGTCTACAGAGTTCCAAGCCAGGGCTACATAGTGAGACCTGTGTCAAAACAAACAAGAACTGGAAAGATGTGTCTGCACTAAGTTGTCAGTTAGTAAAGGACAGATGAGATAATTTATGACAATACGTAATACTGATGCATATATATTCATATAGAGATCTTTATATAAAGGTTTAACAAGACATTAGCCACAACATTCTCAGTGTGATAGAATTTCAAGTGATTTCGAGTATCTTAATAGCCTCCTCTTTTGTTTGTATTATATATAAGGGGCTACCTGTTTTTCCTTAAATTGGAAGCATTTACACTTATAGATCAACATAAGACGCATACTAGCAACAAACAAACCTATCTTAGTAAGAACAAGGTAATTCTATTTAAACTCATTCAAGTGACTACTCATTTGGACCACTCATAATTTACTCAATTTTTGATATAAGAAATTATTATGTGTTAAAATTAGAGTAATCTTAGGATTTAAGCTTCCCAGTTATCTCTGTGAGTCTGGTCACTTCATCTTTATATACTTCAGCTTCCTCAAGATTTTAATATGAAATCAAAAGAATAATTACTATAAAAAATATTTCCTAAATTTTAGCAGTAATACATTTATGAGCAGCATGCTGCAAAATAGAAAGGGCAGAATTAAATGGGATGTCAAAACAATGAAAAGAGAAAATCTGACTTTTAAAATAGGGGTGAGTGGGGGATGAGTAAAAGGTAAGCATTCTAATCCACTACCACACCCATTCAAATGCCTACAGAGAATGGAGCGTCAAACCAGGCAAGAAATTCAGATGCACTAACATTAATTATTGCATTTGAAAATCTGACTTAAAGAATTAGACCTAGAACACCAGCACAAATATAACTACAATACAGAACTGAAATGTACATGGAGCAGCACAGCCAAACAATACCATCATCTAGGAATAAGTGAAAGCCTAAACTCTACTGCTGTCATAGGTCATCTGGGCCCCTGGAATACCCCAGGACTTGGCCACTCATCTGTATGCTCCTGGAGTTCACAGATACTGACTATGAAGCAAAACATGCATGTGTGGAGAAGCTCCTGACTACTACCAGAGTCGGTCACTGGACAGAAAACTCCAGCCTAATCCAGATTTTCCTAACCATCATATTTTATGGATGAGAAGCTCATGCAGAGCAATGCAATCTTGAGCTACATCACTGGGAAGCACAACACGTGTGCTCAAACAGAAGAAAAGAGAGGCATGGACAGTGGGGAAAACCATATTGTGGTTTCCATTTACAACTTGTACGGCTCTGCTATAGCTGGAACCATGAAAATCTGACACCCCGGTGCTTCAACCAGCTACCTGCACAGCTTAAACAAATTGTATCACTACTGGAAATTCTTACAGTTCATAAGAGTAAAACTCACCTCTGCAGACTTTCTCACTTAAGACACCTTAAGCTAGAACCCTATGCTTCAGTCCAAGTGCTTGAATGAGTTCCCAAATCTGAGGGCTTTCAGGTGCCACTCTTCACTTTGTTAGTGAAGACAACGGTGTGCCTGTCATCTGACCACTTCCTCAAGATGCCCATCAATAGCAAGACAGCCAAGCAGGCCAGCAAATGATCTGCCAAGCAAGGGACTCTTGTACTGTTTGTCTTGCTCAATCCTGTTCCTCGGGACCTATACTGTCTTTTCTGCTCCTTTTAATAGACAGCACCTAAGTTAAAGGGGAAGGAGATGTGAGTCACCACAACTGAATCAGAGTTTTATCTACAACAAAAGCAAAGTGAAGCTCCAACACAGATCGACCGTGGGAATGGAGCTGGCTGAGTGCCTCCTGGGGTCAGTCACAACCGGATGGGAGAACTACTCCTGTGTAGCTACTAGATGCAATGTTGCTAGCACAAATATATTAAACATAAAGTCGTCACTCAGTGCATCACTTAGTCAAAGTTGGATGTTTATTGAAACAGTGTCAAAGTGGAAGAGAAAGGAAAAGACGTCAGAAGGGATTTTTCAAATCTGGAACCACTATCCACCCCCCAAAAAATGTAGCAAAGCCAAAAACAAAAGGTTAGTTTTGGTCCCACATTTTCACTGTTTCAGAACAGCTCTTTTCTATCACTTCCTTGGTAATAAATAAGTATCCAAATAAGAAGTGGTTGTGTTCAGCAAGCATATTAATAGCAGCAGCACTTCAATCAGTTTTTAAACAGTTTTTAAACCATCTAGGTGCAATTTCTTGGTTCTCAAGCACTGTCTTCAATGAGAGAAGTAGTTCCATACGGTGCTTTAAAGAAATCTAACTGACAGGCAGTGGTGGCACTTGCCTTTAATCCCAGCACTAGGAAGCAGAGGCAGGTGGCTCTCTGAGTCTACACAGTGAGTTCCAAGACAACAAAGGATACACAGAGAAACCCTGTCTCAACAAAACAAAACAAATCTAACTAATTTAGTGAGCACTAAATTTATTCCTATCTCACTACATTGAATACTTTCTTTGATAGCTGGGCAAAGGATTATCTACACACCTTTAGCAGCACTGACATTTTAAAAGATGACATGAAGCAAGAGAGGAAAGACAAGAAGGGAAGAGGCGCTGGGGAGGTGGGGGAGGAATGGGGAGAAACAGGAAAGGGTCCAAATGTGACACTCACATTATGGAAACATCACACTGAAGCCAAACTGTTTGTATAATTAGAATGAGCTACACAAAATGGGGCATTTTTTTATGTTCCAGTGTATGAACATAAGGCTTTGAATGTCTGGAAATGAACTGGTCACTAGAGATAAGACACACTGCAGTAATGGCAGAAATGACAGGGAATATGGACGTAACAGAAAGTGGGGGGAAAAATGGTCCTTGCAATGTGTCCTCCCAACAAAGTGACAGAAGAAAAGGCCCTGGGAGATGACGCATAGTCCAGCTAGAAGGCAGAAGAGCAGATGAAGTCAAAAGAAGAAAATGGACAAGGAGCAAATATTGACAAGCCCACATACTGTCAGCGGCCCAGAGCCTCTGCAAGGCAGATGCTGTGCTTTGCTGAATTATACTTCAGGAAATAATAAGTCTTCCAAGGAAACAACAACAACAAAACATTCCGTGCTGACATATGTATGTCATGAGCTTTCTTGGTGGACTATCTTTGGATCACCAGCCCCCAAATAATGACACTGAGACTTATTATTAATTATGAGAGCTAAGCTTTGGCTTAGGCTTGTTTCCAACTAGCTCTTACAACTTGACTAGCCCATATTTTAATCTATATACTTCCACATGGCTCAGTTACCTCTTTTTAGTACAGCACATTCAATTTGCGCCAAGTCTGCAGCAAACCCCACACACCTAAATCTCTCCTTCTCTCCAGCTCTCCCCCAAACCCCGCCTATCCTCTCCAGCCTACCTAGCTATTGGCCACTCAGCTCTTTGTTAAACCAATCAGAAAGCATATGGCAAAGACATCTTTAGAGAGGTTGTGTTCCCAGGAAAAGAAACACAGCATACAGTACCAGCCACCTTCTAATGATCTCAGCACACACAAGGATCCCTGGACTGTGCTACCTATTAACATGAAAGAAAGGCAAGGTCTCAACCATAAGACTTTCAGACTGTAGTTAGGATGAGACTGTACCCTGTAGTGGTCATGTGTGCTTGGAATCCCAGTACAATGGATGTGAGATATGGATCCCTTGGACTCCACAGTTTAGCCTAATCTGTGAGCCCCAGGCACCACTGAGTCACCTTGTTTCAAAAGAACAAGGTGAAGACTCCTGTGAAGTAACAGACAATATGGACCTCAAGCTTCTACACACACACACACACACACACACACACACACACACACACACAAACACACACATACACAGTAGATCATTTGTTTGAGTGGAAATAAATATGAAGCAATGCAATGATGTCTAAAATGGTTATCTGGTTCCAATCATGGAGCCTCTGGAATATTAGATTAAATTTATATATTTTATTCTGGACCAATGTCTCTTAACCATGAAAACTTCCAGACTCTGGTTAGGATAAAGCCATAGCTACTAGGTCCTGGGCTAGACAAAACTGCCACAATCGGTCAGCATGATCACATGGCCAGCTCCACCAGAAGCTGTTAGGTTCCACAGCAGCACAACAGATGTCTAGGAAAACCAGAAAACTCATCTTCCCCAATGGCATCACACAATTTAGTCTCTTATTAAAGAATAAAGAATTATCCTGAACAGAGCAGCTATATGGCTGAGAAACAGAATTCTTTGTCAATCATGATTAACATATTTAGTATAGTCAACTATATTTAATGTCAAGACTTGAAGCTTCTTATTCTTAGATCTGTACAACTATTAGAATATGCTCCCTTCAGACTAACAGTTTTATTGGTGGGAAAAAGTGGTATGAGTGGCCAGATTTACAGTAAGTATGAGTCATTAGGACTGAATTTTATTGATTATCTTATATTTTTTTAAATAATTAAAAATAAATAAGTATAAAATTCTTATGTATTTCACTAAATCTGTAATTAGAGATGACTGCTATGAAAGAAATCGAGTCCTTAGCCTGAAATAATAAGACATAACTAAATAAATGTACCTTATATTTCTTAATTTTTATTTTCATTGTTAAATCCTACAGTTCTCCTCTGTACAACATTTGGAATCAAAAGTCTTCACTGGTATACTCTGACATTAGATTATTACATATTAAACATGAATCTATATATATAATCCAGAAAGAGTTATAAAAGAAATGTATCTGTTTAAATTATAATGAAAATTCCTGTTTAAAATGTGTGTTCTATTACTCTTCCCAGTTTTATGATAAATGAGAAGAACTTTACCTGCTCTCATTTTCAAGAGTCCTTTTAAAAATTAAGGCTCAAAAAGCTTAAGCCATAACTTCAGGCCAAACTCTTCAATTCCACTCGTTCTGTGCGGTTCTGCCATTTTAAATTAGGATTAAAAAACAGGGTAAGAAGGAATAGGTTCTCACGACAGGAACACGGAGGAAACAGTCTAGTGTGTGCAGTGTGTGTCACTAATGGGTTACAAGACTGGGAACATAACCATGGCTCCAGGCCAGGCCAGTGACCTCCTGACATTGCAAAAGGTCTATTTTTCCCAGATGCAGCAAAACTACTGCTTTTTTCCATGGCATATATAAGTAAAATTAAGAAACTCTACAATAAAGACATAAGGAATGCACAGTCTTAAGTAAATTAAATGTGTTTGGCAAATATAAGCTCCATGAACTTTTATTTAATTACCCATAGAACATATGTATGCTAATGGTTTAACAAAATCTTATTTCAGAGATAATTTATACTCAATCCAAATTCATACTCATACTAAATTTCACACTAAATCAAGAAAGTTATAAACAAATCCAGATAAGTGGAAATGATGTCATGAAGGGGACAGGCTTGAATTTATTGTCTTTCTCATTACAAAGCATGTCCAGATGTTCAGTCCAAAAAAATATGAAATTAGAAATCCTCAAAATTTTGACATCATGAGCCTCACAATGACATTACAAATGGAAAATTCCACATCTGGCCTCCTCCCACCTCTGATTTCAGCACTTGGAGACTAAAACAGGATAGCCATAAATTTGAGGCTAGCCTGATTTAAAAAGTGAGTCAAATGCCAATTTAGGCTACAGTGTGAGACAGTGTCTCAAAAAAACCAAAAAGTATAAACAACAAGCTTTGTATGTGTGTATGTACCTATATGTATACATGTGTATGTATACCTTTAATCATCTAAATATGAATACATATATAATTTACTTTATTATAATTTCCACTATAAATTGAATTTAGATTTTAGCCTCATTCCCAGATACTACATATGTGTGTATGAATATATAGACACATAAGATATTACACGTGGGTATGTGTGTGTGTGTGTGTGACTCAATTGTTTTAGATATAGCTAAAGTTTACACATATATATGAAAATATTACAAAATTTGAAAATTTCCAAAACATGAGTCCTTCCCAAGCATTTCAGATAAGGAATATCAACTTCCTGTTAGTATTTATTTTCACAGAACTCAGCCAATTACATCAGACCTCTCAACTGAAACCCTCTAAGAACCCCTATACTTGTATAATGTCTTGAATCTCAACTTATTATCATTCATAACAACTTCTAGCTTCTCAGTGTTAACCCTTGGGAATTTGAAAACTTACAAGAATATAGAACTCCATTTTGCTGCTAGGATTTATTCCTGTGAAATTGGGGCATGGGAGATAAAGGAAAGAAACGTATGCCTGATCGATGCATAGCAGTGCAAAACACATACCTAACATGGGCCTACTGTATCAGGTGCTAGGGAAGGAAGGGGAAGAGGGGAGGGAGTAGAGAAGGGCAGGGCAAAGCCACTATAATGTACAATTTACAAGACTCTTCTCCACCACTATGTACTTGAGTTTAATAAAAACTGAAGTATACCATGCAAATGTCCTACAAAGGCAAAAAGTAATAAAATAAAGGTGATACAAGTTAAAGGAGCTGGCCAATGTCATGCACCTACTACTCAGAAGTGAGAAGAATCAAAGGCGTGGTGATGCAGTGGGTTCTGGAGAGCCAAACCTACCTTACGGACTGCATTCAGCAAAATATTATGGATTCAACTGTGACTAAATTAGACAAGTAGTAAATTTTAACATCACCATTTTTAGGAAAATCATTCGATGTCACTACCAATGCTATAATTGCCATTAAACATTTGTATACTAAAATTTTTTCCTAACAATTTCCCACATTTCTTCTGGATCTTTTCACAGGAAATATATAGTTTTGATGAAAGTGCTGTCTCTTGTTGTCAAGACTACATTGCAGATATTCATCATGAAATAACATGTCAGCAACACAGTAAGGTCCTAAAATGCAGTGTATAAGTCCTTTTGTGGTAACAAACGTGTGTGTGTGTGTGTGTGTGTGTGTGTGTGTTTGTGTGTGTGTGTGTGTGTGTGTGTGTGTGTGTGTGTAACCATAGTTTCCTAAACCAAGTAAATTATACAACTAATATATAAAATATTATTTGACTTATAGAAAATTAACTCAAGATCTTTAAAAAAAAAAAAAAAAAAGCCCCCAAATAATGACACAATTTCCTCTTCCAAAACAGGACCTGAAATATTTGGATTCTAACAGAACTATTTCTAATTACTCCTAAATCATTTTTATGCATATTATATCAGGAGCAACAATACACAGACCATGAATGTTTATGGTGTTCATGAGCATTAAACCATACCTAAAAGGGCTGGACAGATTGTTCAACCTCTAAGAGCACAGGAGGCTAGGCTAAGGACTGGAGTTCAGGTCAGAGAACTCACATTAAGTGCTGCCTCAAACACATGCACTCCTGTGCACATGTCAATGCACAGATGTTCATGTGTGCACACACGGACACATACACACAGGCTCATGCACATAGTTAAAAATAATAAATCTTTACAAGCACACATACACCTGATTTAGGTGAAGCCTAAATCCAACTAATGTTAGGGGCACTATTATATTTATAAATAATAGTCAACTATGTTTTACAGCTGCTCAGGTTTTACAGTTGCATTTTTTCTACCAACCCCAGAAATATCTACTTCTGAGATGACTGGAAGCTTCCACATCTAACAGAACATCACTGGATGTACTGCACTGATAGCTGTGTGCTCTTTTACCGTTCAAGTGATAAATAAGAAGGAACTGAAAGAGGAAGGGCCCTGTCTGATCTTTATCATCTCTACCTACCAAGTCAGCCTGTGGTTTATCAACAGTTCTACTTTTAAAATGTCTTAAATGGAGCACCCATTTGTGTGATGATAAAAAATCTGCAACATTTCAGTCTCTTAAGTTGACATTTTCTAAAAGATTTAAAAACCTCCACCAGACTTTAATAATACAGGACAATCTTTTTCTAATTTCACTTTAATAACAGGAGATAATTTAGCAAGCAATTTTAGACACCATTCATGACACCTTCCCAAAGTCTCAAGTGAGACAGGCTCTTCACTTCAAAAGCTGAAAGCCCAATGGACAAGACTCAGGACATCAGCCACCTAGTGTAAAACAGACATCGAAAGACTATTCAAGTATGTTTGTATTGCTTTTTACTTTTGTAGCTTCATTCTCCAAAACTATATGTGTTTGAAGAAGCAAGTTCAATGATCAACCACTAGTAAATCCTCAATATCAGCTGAGGGCTTCCATGCCTTTACCAGCCCAGAGGCTGGGGATGTGGCTCAGTGTAGGGCCAACTCCAGTGCCGCCCCAAGACTACACTAAAATAATAATAATAATTTCTTCGGGGTTAAAGACATTGCACACACTGAGTCAGCCTGTAAGAACCAGTAGCATCTGACCAATTCAGGATGCATTACTTTAGCAGGGGCCATTCCTTGGTTTTTGCCTTTACATGCAAATGTTAATACCAAAAGCAATTTATCTCCTCAGAGTCATTCACAAGAGTTTAAAATGAAGAAAAGCTCAAAATAATTTAAGGAAAAGATAATCACCTGCTAGGAAATGTCTAACAACCACACTCTCCATCACCTCAGAGCTCAACTGTCCTCAGATTCACACAATGGAGTCAGAGTCAGGGCCCTTTCACATGTTAGTACTACATATCACATAGCCTTAACTGTATTACTAGGATTTGGAAGTGACACACCCCACTCAACAATGCCATCTGCTTTTTATCTGTGCCTGACTCATAACTGGGGCTTGGAAAAACTCCCTGAAATGAATAAGACTAAACATTTGTGAGGTGTTTAGGCACATCTTCCTACAACCTTGCTAATCATAATACAACTCTGGGACAGCGAGATGGCCCAATGACTAAATGTGTTTGCAGGCTGTGCTCTCACCTCCACACATGCGTGCGTGCGCACACACATACAACATGCATACACACACATGCACACACATACACACACACACACAAAAGAAACATAGTAAGTAAGTGTAGTTTTAAAATTAAATGATAGTAATATAATTCTGGCCAAACCTAGAATTTATTAGTAATTTTCAAAAATGTATGGCTCTACAAATATCACTGCAAAATGTCTCACTAGGGTTAGAGAACTGATTTCAGAGAGACCTAACAATTAAGAGTTCAGGCTTCATATCAGAGAAATAGGTCCAATCAAGTCCTGCCTCTGGAAGCTGTGCATCTTGGGGAAATGGTTAAACTTTCTGAACCTCCATTTCTTCACCTGAAAGAATGGAGTGCAGTGGGACCACACTCTTGTGCACTGTAAATACTTGTCACTCCTACTGGTTTAATAAAACACCGATATAGGTCAAGTAGCCTGACAGGAAGTAGAGGTGGGGCAAGCAGACTAGGAGACTTCTGGGAGCTGAAGAGCAGAGCAGGAGATGACAGATAGATTAAGAGGAAGTGGGATGACAATGCTGCACTGAGCACAAAGGTACCAAAGGTATCACATGGCTAAATATAAACAGAAATGTGGGTTAACTTAAAGCAGAAGAGTTAGCAAGTATAAGCCTGAGCCATAGACCAAATAGTATGTAATTACTATAAGCTTTTGTCTGAGTTGGAACTGCTGGTCTGAACCTCAGTCAGGGCTAGGCTGGGCCAGAGACTTCAGACTACAACAAAGTCTCTACCTCCTATAATTATAGTAAAGACAATACGGATACTCAGGCACTTGTTATGTTTTATATTATGAATATCAAATATTGTTTTATCACTATTTCTATAAACCATCTAACTTGAAGTCTAACTAGGTAAATGAAAGCATAATTAAGGGTCTTTATTATATTACAGTTTTATTTTATTAACTGGGAATGTTACATATGTAACAAAATTCAGTGAAATTACTGCACAAATATTCTTAATATACTTACATACTTATTAAAGCCACTAACTCAAAACTTACAGAGTATCAACAGAGCTGGAATAAAGGCAGTAAGACCAAACTAGAATGTTCCCTTATGGCAAACCATATCTATTTTGATTTTATTTTACTTCATTGTTTGGCTGTGCTGAGATCAACCCATGACATCTCACATCCTAATCAGGAACATACCACTGAGATGAATCTCCAGCTTCAAATTGCATCTTTTTAATTAATCTGAGTTTTCAAGGCTTTCTTTAAAATTAAAATGGTCCCTTGAGGGCTGTCTATCAATTGTTCACACCTCACTGTGAATTTAACCATGTAAGACCTTTAACACCCACTCCCTTGGTGTGTTACTTGAAGAGCAGGGGAGAAGAGGAGTAATTTTATAATAAAATGCTCAGGACTGCATCAGTCCTGAGCAGTAGGTAACTGCCCCAGCCTCACAGGAAGAGAGCAGCTCTGAACTTCAGACAACAAAGCAACTTCCCCTCTAGGAAGCTTCAAGTTCTCTTACTCATTTTACTGTCCTGAGCATTAATATCACCCAGAGCCTCACACATTAGTCAAGCACTTACCAGTGAGCTATTACCTCTCAGAGCTCAATTGAGGGCCACTTGTGGGCAAGTTTCTCCATTAGGCCAATGCCTGGCCCATCACACAAGGAAGAACTAATACACACTCTTCTATAGATAAAAATCAAATTGCTACTTGAAATAAATCAACTTATCCTGAATTTATATACAATTAACTAACACCCTAACTTTACCTGAAACATCATTCAACCTTCCAACACAGGAACATTCTAGTGTATTAAGAACGTCTCAAAACTACCTTGAATCATTTCTAAACTGAGTAAACAATGGTCAACAAACAAGACTGTCTGGGCATTCATAACATTGCTTTAGCATAAATCCAAGAACTAAGGCTGTAAAAGGTTTAGAACATTAAGCACTAAACCTCATTTCAAAGGGGGAAGGAGTCTATTAGAATTGACAATCTCACTGTTACCTAAAACAACCAAGCCACTTGCTTAAAATAGTCCCTAACTGTATATCTATAAACACAAATATTAATATCTATGAACATAGTAAAATATATAACATAGTAGGTAAAATACTGCTTCTGATTCACAAATCAAACACACGTTTGCAGGGAAGACAAGAAAACATAAGAAAAACCTCTCAATAACAGACTATTATCCCAAGTATTCTAAGGACACACAAATCACCTTGAAAATCTAGGAGAAAACATTCCAGGGAAAGCCTGAACAAACGTGTTGCACTATGCCAGCTCAGCAATGGTCACAGCAGCCCCAGAGCACAGTACTGTGAATAGTAGAGGCCCTGGGGCACCCATCACAGTAAGAGCCATCAAAGTTCAGAGAGAGGGAGTCACCTTAGACAGCAGTCGCAGGGAAGAAAAAAAAAAAAACCTAAAGCAGCTAACAAGACCAGGTCATGGAGTATGAGATCAACCGAACACTACCCAAGTAACAAGGGATATCAGCTCACAGCAATGCTAAATCCGCACTTTACAGACAGCCACTTTGGGAGGAAACCATAATGCCCACACAAGTATGAAAGAACACCCTTAACTATCTGCTACTGGGGAAAAAATGGCATATTCCAAGAATACGATTCTAAAGAATCACATTAAATTTTGTTCCCAGTTAGTATCTAAGGGAAATTAATCCGTTTCTCTGTCCTGAGCAATGTAGTAGTATATAACTATTTCCAGTACAGCTTGCTCTTCTTTGTTCTAGTACAGCTGGGTGGAAAGGCACTTGGACAGCACATGTTAGTAAACACAAACCAAGTATGGGAAGACAAATATACTAAGTACATTTTACTGCAGATTTTCCAATATTCGTCAATAATGTCAAATCTCCTGCAGCACTTTAGTGTGCATATTCACCAGCATTCTACTTCCTGGGCTGACTGGATTCTTGAGATGTGAGAAGAGGAAGGGAAACATGAGTCACAAGCGTGCTTAACTGTTTTTTTTTTTTTTTTTTTTTTTTTTTTTTTTTTGAGACACAGTCTCACTATATGGTATTGTGCTAAGATACAGGATACACTGCCATGCACCATATACATATATCTGCAGTGTTTCTGCTACTGTCATGCCAGTTTGTATTTAAAATCACTTCGACAAGAAGCCCTCTGAACTAACTGGATCAGCATCTGTTTATCCAATGGCTACCACGAGTCTAAGTTATACACCTTTTCATCCTGTACTCATTAATGATGTCAGATTCTGTGGTGAGTGCTACCTTAAAGAAAATAACTAATATGATTCATGAAGAATTTACTAGAAGCAAGCCAAACAAATAAGCTACCCTCATAACTATACATGACTATATTAAACTCATTACAAGCATAGTAAGTGCCAAAATGCTGCATTCAGTAAACTGAATCATACTATAGAGGAAAAAAAAAAATCAAAAGCAGGTTAATAAATGTCTTCTCATACAGGGTATAGGAGAAATTATAAATTATTTGACTTAAGGTTCTGATTTAAGAAAATGAATACTTTCAAAACTGATAACATGAGTTGGAGATTTTAAAACACAGATTAATTCAAAAATAGATAATTCAACACCAACTTAGATGATCTCATCAAAGAAAAACAAACTGTAACAAAGGGTTTTGATCCCAGGAGAAAAATTAGATAATGATATGGGAACTGAGTAAACAGTTTGCTAAAAGTTTGCTTCAACTGCTAATACTAGAAGTGTTATATCAAAGAGTCATTTACTATGGAAACATAAGCCTTACAAATAAAGAGAAGGGACCCAATCTAGTCAGTCTATAAAAGGAATTACCCAAGGAAAAGTTTAATATAGTTTTAAGAGGAATTATAATGAATTTATTAATTTCAAGAAACACATTATATTCTTGCTCAAAATGGCCTTCCACACATATCACTAGAACTCTATGGCCCCATGTTATTATGCAAGCCATGATGAGTTTACATGTGACACTCACAATGGAAGGCATTAACCTCAGACTATGGGGATACTACTTTAGACAAATTTCTTAATTTCTCTGTGCTTTTGGTTTCTTCATGAGTAGCACTTCCTATCCCAAAAGATTTTGTGAGACTTAAGAACTTAGTACATTTTTTAAACCCCCAAACTTGTGCTTGGCTCCAAGGAAATACTACATAAGTATCTGCTGCTGCTGCTGCTGCTGTTTCTTACCATCAGTTAAAACAGGGGAAAAGAAAAAAAGGAGAGAGCAGAGTCCCAACGTCACCACCTAAAAACGAAGGCATTTATTTACTAAGGAAGTTACTTTTCATTTCCTTGAAGCGTCCAACCTCTTTGGAGAAAGTGGTGCAAGCAGAGTGTGTAAATTTTGTTGAGCTGAGGCAAGGCCATCTCTGCTGTCTGTACTCTCTGGCCTCTCTGGGAGTGCAGACGAGCAGAATGGATGGCAAAGGCAATGAGCTTGGAGACCCACCAAGAACAGCATTAAGATCTAAATTGTAGCACTGTGCTCTGAAAAGCTGGAATACAAGCTACTGGAAGACTGTCTTATCAGGAAAATCCCCTTTAAAAAAAGAAGACACGGCCAACATGAAGACATCACCAGAAACAATCCTATTAACAAGCAGGGGACAGAACGGAGGAACATGACCACCAGTCCCTCTCACAGGAAGCTTCAAATCTGTAGGGGACCCCAAACAAAACTAAGTTATTTTTCAGTATTCTAAAATGTGTTACAGGGAGTTAGAGAGCTGGCTCAGTGGTTAAGAGCACTGGCTGTTCTTCCAGAGGACCTGGGTTCAATTCCCAGTACCCACATGGCAGCTCACAATTGTCTATAACTCCAGTTCCAGGGGATCTGAGGCCTTCACACCAATGCACATGAAATAAATGAGTTAAATATTTTTTTAAATGTGCTATGTTCAAAAATATTAATGAAATGCCTTGAAACAAACCCAGACAGCAAAAGACTAGATGATTATCTGCTATGTGGAGCTCTATTCACCAACTAATTCATTTCCAAATGAACTAAAACAGTTAATAACTTATTTCTGGGGACTGGATAGAGAGATGAGCAACTAACGCTCTTCTGTCCTATCACACGACTCACGTTCAGTTTCCAGCACCCAGTCACCCATAACTCCAATCACCTTCTTCTAGCCTCCACAGGCACCCAAATACACACACATACACTCACACAAAGAGAAATAAAGTTTTAATCTTATTTCTGATGATGCATAGGATACTTATGAAAGATTTTTAAGTTCTCTATAAAAAAAATGATTGAGAATCATGTCAAATATTTAACATGAAGATTAGAGACACATCTTCTATATAGTAAAATAAGCCATCAAAAAAAATAATTCAAGTGATGCTCTGAACAACCATTACAAAGAATACTTCAACTAATCTAATATCCACTCCTTGCCAATTAATTATTAGGCCATTCACAATACCCCACCACAGCCCTCCATCTCTACAGGAGCAATGGTCACAGTCAAGAAAACTCTAGCCACTGAGGTTCAAGAAGACTGGCTCTAAAGAGTCATGAAAAGTCAAAGGCTTCCTGGCCTCCCCAGCAGTTATATTGAAGGAAGCAGGTTTCCAAGGTCGAGGGATAGCCATCTTGAAACCACAAGATATCTAGGTCTTTGAACGACAAGGTCTGTAATGTCACAATGAGAGCTGATGATTCACCTAATGGCATTTCTTTTGCATGGACTATCGAATGTCCTTTTAGTCTTAGGGCCAGTTTTACATTTGTAAAAGCATCCTACCTGGCTTACTCTCCAAGTCTATCACAGTGACAGTGCATATCCCACGGACAAGCTGAAGTCCAACCCACTCTTGTTCAAACAAACCAGTTATTGACAGTTACAAAGAAATACACCAATACTTTTCAAAGAATTCACACAATTTTCTTCCTAATATTTAGTAATTAAAAAGGTAATTAAAAAGATATTATAGAAACAAACATCAGGCAATTTGACATAAGATTTTACTTTTAAAGCCCACTTAGTTATAGGTACTATGACTAAGGGCACAAAAGTTTATAACTTCATGGAACCTAAAATATTCATCATGTTTAAATGATTTAAAGCATCACTGAAGGAAGAAAGCGTAATGTTGTTGATGTGAATTTAGCTTTAAAAAGGCCTTTAAGCCAGGCACAGTAGCACACCCAACCGCAGAACTCAAGAAAGGTAAAGTACAAAGACCACAAGTCTGAGGCCAGCCTGCATGCCTAGTGAGAAACAGTCTCAGAAAAAAAATGGGGAGGACCAGTTTTAGATCTTTAGAATGTGCTGCCAAGTCGTAAGCTAGAGTGGGCACTCAAAAGCTGAGGCTCCAGCCCAGTGCTTCAGACTTTCATAGAATGAACATGTAGTACTAAGTTCAACCCCCAACACTGTCCAAACTGGGGAGGGGGAGGAGGGACCAAAGAAAACCATGATCCTAGGTAGTCTGGCAATTCTCTGAGCCAGGGAGAAGGTTCAGTGAATAAAGTGCTTGCCTAACAAATGTTAAGACCTAAGTTCAGATCCCCAGACCCAAGTTGGGTGAGGTAGTAGACATATGTAATCCCAGCACCAAAGGGAAATAGGAGGTGAGAACAGGCAAGTCCCCTAGTTAGTCTGGAAGCACACAGGAGCTAGAAACAACAAAGAAACCCATCTCAAACAAGGTAAAGGCCAACACGAAATTCTCTCCTGACCTCTACATATACACCAGGGCAAGGGCATGCTGGCACTCACACACAGGAGCACACGCACTAATATGCACATGTATCACATACACAAAGAACGGGCTGACAAGCTTGAAAAGAAATCAAAATTGTTTATCTTGTCCGTTTATGATAGTTCCAGACTCAACCAGACTGTATAAACTGCTAAAAGACACATGAAGACCTCTCTCTGGGGTGATTTTACTGCAGCAGCAAGGTGAGGTGGCAATAAAAGAATTTAGTAGGAGCCATTCACTGGAATAACCAGTCACACAGCGCAGAAGAAAGCAAGACGCAGACCACGGAGCCCTTACATGAGGGTCACAGATTAACACATGCACAGACCGGTTGTTACATGAAGCATTTTTATACTTTCATAAGATTGCTTTGTGACCTGAAGAATAAAATTGAAAAAGTTTTATCCTGTTGCATGAAAAACAGAATTTATTCTGTTGTATAACAGATCAGATAAGCACCTCGTCATACACCTTAGGTGAACAGTGTGGTAGCTCTTTGAAGGTTACCTCATACCATAAATACAGTATCAATGTAAGCAGAGTCTGAAAAACTAATGTACACATGTGAGTGTGTGTGTGTTTTGGCATAAGATGCCCAAGCTACACAGAGGCGATGCATGCACCGAGAGGGTGCAGATGAGCAAACTCTACCACATAGAGAACAAGAGTAATTCTCAATTGGATGAGGTTACTTAGAACCTTGGGGTTTCTTCTAGCTAAATGGAGTTCCAGCAGACCAGAAAGGAAGCACACGGAAGTACTGCAGCCAAGGATGTATGTGATTTCCTACCTAAATTTAGCCAAAGCTGGCCCTCTCTCACCACAGCTGGGCCGGGCTCCTCTACTTGAAGGCGTGCATCGCCAAATTACTTAGAGTATGTAATTGCTGACTAATCTTAGGAATAAGAGTGTCAGAGACTTCCCACTCAGGTTTCAGGATGGCTAACTGGTCTCCAGAAAACCCCACACTTAATGGTCTTGCCATCTAGGGGCTAAGTATACTGCTAATGAGCCTTGTGCTAAAAACATCCATCAAGATATACATGCACACAAAAGAAGCAAAAGAAATGTTCCTCCACCTTTGACTGATACTCTGCTCCCAAACACACACAACAGCAAAGGAGATGGGGGGGAAAAAAGGACAAAAGTTACAATACTTTAAAAAGTAAACATTTGTTTTTCTTAAAAATAATATAGAACCCCACAACAAAATTGTTCCAGGTTATATCACACATGTTTCCATTCCCAAGTTCTGTGTAACTGGAATAAATCCAACAGAAGGAGCTAGTCAGTCTACATAGTACATTCCAGAAACATCAGAAGAAATTGGGGAAGGTCCCGTAGGTACTGGCAGGAGAATTTATAGTGTTTTTTAAAAGACCTGACTTCTCAAACACAGATAAAAGAAAATAAAAATGCATGCCGTCTTACCATGAACAGGACCAGTTTTGTCAACAGGGAACAAAACTAAGCTATGAGCTGAAATCCAAGCTGAACAGATAACAACCCTGATTTCTGCCAGCCCAGAGCAAAGACCTCACATCTATTTTATTACTAGCAATTTGAGATCCTGGGACAGACATCTGGCACTATCAGGTTCCCCATACAAACATGCTCCAGCAGAACACAGTATTAACACTTGTTTTGACACACTCGATTACTTTAGGAAGTAAAAGAACACACATACCTTCATTTTCAGAGGCATGACACTTCACTTTCAATACCAAGTCAAAAGTTCTGTCTGGATTTTCCCTAAAATCAAAAGAATCTTGTTATATTTACTTTGCACAGAATATAAACATTACCTCTAAAGCTTCTATACAAGCGTGTCTCTGTATTTGTGGGCGTTTGTGGTACTAAGGATTAAACTCAGAGTCTGTTCATACTAAGGAAGCTCTCTCTCCATCCCTATATTTACTGACTTCTAAATCTAATCCTGTTCCTGCCTCAATGGATTGATTCTATGAGGCTCCCTGACTGTGTGGCAGTAATATAAATGAAAATGCCTGTTGATTTGATCAGAGTTAAACTTTAGACTTTGGAGCTCTGAATCTGGAGACAAAGTATTTCATTCAGCTCTGACAGTGCTTCCTCTCCTGTTAATGTACCCTGTCTACATCACAGAGTAACACATCAAATGGCTATGTTCATTAGAGAGTAGTAGTTTTCGTCGGATTGACTCAAAAGTGAAAAGCCAGTGCATCCCTACGCATCTTCTCACACTGCCACAGTGCTAACACATGCTCTCTGGCTTTTCTCCAAAGAACCTGCTATATGTGTAAAGGATGAAATTCTGATTCCACTTGCCATGTTATAGACTATCACAGAGAAAATTCACCATAGACAGGATATTTTGCACATGCTTTTCCTGAGATGTTATGTATTATATTTATGCATGTTTAAAGCACTCCAAGCTAACAAAACCTAACAAAAAGTATTTTCTTTATATCAATTATCTTTAAGAAATTTGGACATTTGCCTCATCATTAAATCCCCCCAAGAACAGAAAGTTTGCTTCACTTCCTTTAGAAATTACTAGTTTGGGTTCTTTCTCCTCCCGCCCAATTTCTTACATATTTAACCTATTCATTAAATTTTAAAAATAATGGACTGAAATCTACTGAGATCCTTAAAGCAAACAAAACTGATGGTGTAATGTCCCCTTCCATGAGAAGGTGAAGTCTGGGTATGAAACTCATCAGCTCACACACAGCATCTGCCCTAGAGTGCCTGAAGCCTTGGGTTTGGTCATGATGGGGTGGGGGTGGAGGCAAAGGGGAGCTCTTAAAGGAAAGGACATCACAATGCAAAAAAAAAGGACGACATTTCAATTATTTCTGCTAATAGTGCTTTTGTGTATTGGCTTTTTTAATATGTACTTTCGTCAAGATATACTACTTCTCACTTCTAAATAAACAGTAATTTTACATGGCATGAATTTTGAACCAGGGGGAAGGACAAGCTATATCAATTAATTTACGAATATACACTTCCTCATCCCACCCACTATTAATTTGTTTCATGGGCACGCAATGGGCTCCGGCATAGTTTTTGTTTTAATCCTCACATAATACAATTAATTATCCATGTTTTTATTATTTTTTTAATCACTCTGACCTCTATGGTGTTAAAAACTAAAGAAAATATTCTAAATTGCATAAGGCTTCTATTTGCATAAGATATTAAAATTAGCCTTAGGTGGAAAAATAAAATACTGACTCAGTTATACTTCTCTACAATCTGAGGGGCCTTTCACCGTGGCACAACAAATACAAACTGAGCTGGAACGAATGGGAGGGGGTGGTAAAAGACCAGGTTTCTTCCCAAAGTAAAGTTTAAGAAGAAAAACACCGATCACTTATCTCCAAGACACCCCGAAGCAGAGTCACCACCGTTATTCAAATTGCTTTTTACCTACTCCCTAAGAAGTAAAATGGCCAATGATGAAGAGCCACCTTGGTGCATCAACCACTCTGCAAGCAGCACCCGGAGCGGCTGTATCAACAAACGCCGCTTTCATTTTATAAGAAGGGAAAGCATCAGAAAGCATCCCAGGCCACCCTGGAAAATCATCCCAAAAGGAGCAACGGCGACCCTAACGCCGGGAGAGGGACAACGGCTCGCTCGCACAGCCACCGGCTCGCCCGCCCGCCCGCCGCGGCGCCCGGCCGACCGGGCCCGGGGAAGCAGGGTCGCGGGACGAGCAGGCTTTGCGGCCTAGCGCCGATGGCCTCTCAGCCAACCATCCGTACGGGGCAGGCCGCACTCGGGGCCGCGGACGCCGGGACCCGCCGCCGCTCACCTGGTCCTGCGGTCCATGGTCACATGTCGCTGCGGGGCCGCCGTCGCCCCGCGCCCGCCCGCCCGCACGCCGCCCGGGACGCGCTGCTCAGAGCGGCGGCCGGCCCACGGCGCCCTCCGCGGCCTCGCGGGGACAGCACCGCGGCGACGCCGCCCCCGCCCCCGCCTCCGGGTTCCCGCGACCCGGCGGGCGGCGGCTCGGCCACCTTCGGCGAACCAGGAAGTCGGCGGGAGGAGGAGGGGGGGGAAGGGGCGCACGGGGACGCGCCCTGCGGCTGCACCTGGCCCGCGCGGCCCGCGGGCGGGAACTGCCCTCCTGCTGTCCCGGGCACGGGTTCCCGTTGCCACCGTCCTGGAAGAGCACTTCTGCTGTCCCCGGGTTCCCACATCACGACTTCCATTCATTGCAAATTCGGAGCTCCGGTGGATGCTCCCGCTTCTGCCACGCTCCAGCTGTGGCCCGGGGCGGGGGTGGGGTGTGGGGTGCTCTCTGAAACCCAGAGCCGCCCGCCCCCTCCTGATTCTGGAATGTTCAGACTTAGGCACCTGCTAAACAGCTCTGCCAAATAACTCAGGGATAGGCTCCAGTTGCCTGCACATATGGGAAACACATTACGGCCGCAGTCAGGGATGCATAGCCAAAGACTTAACTTTTGAACACGCAGTGGCAGTTCCCCTGGAGTGTCATTCCGGGAAGCTAAGAGGGCATCCGATTTCCAGAATTCCAAAGCATGTGTTCTCTAAGCAGTGATAAACATTGGCTCAGTAATCTTCACACCTGAGCTATTGGTGCCTTAATCACCACCTCACAGAGCAAGAGACAGGGTCTAAGATAAGCAGTGAGCAATAAATAGCAAAGCTGGAATCAAACTAAGCCCATCTGCTGCTGATTCTTTACTTCGCCTTCTTATTGCCTCTTCAACTGTCTCCAATTTGGCATCTGCTAAGAAGATCTAGAAACATTTAGAAAGATCATCCAAAACATTGCCCAAAACTAGAGAGTACCTAGGTACTGGGAAAGGTCTTCTCCCAGCTGCCATTCACCCTTGACAATGCTAGAGTGACTGTGGTCCAGTCCAATGGGAGTTGCTTCTGAATGTATCCACAGAGAAAATACAAGAATGGGGAAACCGAATGTGGTTTGAATGCAGTATGAGTCGTGAAACATAAAAGTCAGGAGAGGAACTTTGGAAAATAAAGAATAGATTTGATCTTCAACTCTCCTGTCAAAAGTTATGTCGCCATCAACATAGGAAGATGTAATCCACAGCCATAAATTTCTTATTTAAAACTCAGATCCCACTGTAACTGAAAAACAGAACAAAAAGGGTTGTCATAACTTGACTTGGTGTGGGATGTTTAACTTCAGTTTCTCACTTCCTACATTAGTAAAATGGGAATTATGACTTGTATGTCACATGAGTCTCGTGTGTTGTTCAAGCTTAAAAGTTCGATGCCACCTGTGAGACATTTGCAGAAATCATTCAGTGCGTTTTAATTTACAATTAGGCCAGCTACACCATGTAAACTTGATTTTCCCATATAATGTTTTCTCCTGTCTAACAAGTTAGCAAATAAATTCTGTAAACTTCCGCCCCAAGCGTTATTGAAATGTATGAGTATCTCCTTTCGTTATAATTGGTTCTTCTCCAAAGGGGGGGGGAACCACATAAGGTATTTGTGTCATAAATTCTTAGTCTGGGGTGAGAAAATAGTAACAAGTATTGGGATTATGCAAAGTGACAGTCATATCCCACTGTGTAACTTAAGATTGTTACTTATTCAAACTACACTGAGTGCATAAAAACAAAATTCCATGCATATATATTCCATACCACTCCTTTTTCAAGTACATTTGAACTACAATGAAGAGTTTGAGATTGTTGAGCTTAATAAATAAACATAGATGGATACAATTTATATATGCGGTTTGTCAAAAATTACTGGAGCAAGAAGGTAGGATAAACCTTTCATGGTATGTTTACTAAAAACAGTGGTACAATTTTGGTAATGCTTGCTTCATATAACGCTTATAGTATTACTAATAGAGAAGTTTATAGAAGGCAAACTTTCAAAATGGCTGCTACATTTTCCTAAGATTATATTTTAGCAATAGTATGTCCTATTTGACAATAGTAATTTTTTTGGAATTATAATAGTACAAGAACAAGGTATAATAGTATTGTCAAGAACACATAACAGAACTGGGCTACAGATCAGTGGGAGCTTTTGCCTACCATCTACAAGGTCCTGGTTTGATCTAGAGTACAGGAAGGGGCGGGGAGAGAAATATATTCTTCAGCTCATGGATGTGATATCCTAAGAATATGATCTTGGTAATGTTTGACACAATTCCATATTGGGAAAGTCCTAATATATCTATAGGACTGTCTATTTCAACTTCCAGTCCATCATTTTCTTGCTTTCTTGTTACCATGTTATAATAGATATTCTAATTTATTAGTACTGTATCTGCCTGGTAAATTGAACCATTTCTTGTATGTTATGATTCTTTCGCCTTCAATGGTCTTTCTTTGTTCTAAATAGTAGTTTCCTGGCATTGATATACCTCTTTTCATACTTTTACAAACCATTGTGTTTGGGGTTTATCTAACAACTTTTCTTGTACCCACATTCCTCAAACTATACCCAAATGGTCTCTGGCTGATAGTTACTACCTATGGATGACATGGAAGAACCCAAGTCCCCAAGTCTGGGTTGTCTAGTGATCCAGCTGCTCCATTTTCCAAAGTACCCATAACCACAGAGGTCAGCACTCAACATGTTTCCGTGTAGAAATAGGTCTTAGTAGAAAAACTTGTTAGTGTGCTGGAGTTATTCTCTGCCAGTCCCTTCCTTCTGGCAAGAAAAAAGGGGGGTCCTGCTATAGACTCTCAAAGGTATTTTGAAAATCATTCCATTACTAATGCTTCAGGAACAATGCAGTTCAATCGTCTTAGCTCTTAAAACAAGTACCTATGATATCTGCTGATAAACTATTTATTCCTGTGATTTAATGTACTTTCTGCTCATTTCTCCTCATCTCTGCCCATTCTCTTTCAGTTTCTGTAGAGTCAATGACTTTTTTATGTTTTCGTTTCTGGCCTCCTACTCTGAATTATGGCTGAAAAGTAATGGACTAGACACTAACTATAATGTGTCACTAACTAGACACATATTGGCTGTGAGCCTCCTCAGTTTATCAAAGTTCAAGATTTCAAATAACTAACATAGAATATAGTTTTTAGTTGCTCCTTGCTCGTCAACTGTAGTTAGCACATTTCCAATCAACCATCCCCTGGAATCTAACTCTCCATGGCTTCCTATTATTATCCTTAAGTTAAATTTATTAGTAGCATTCCAATAGCCATTTATTATGCAGAAAACGTCTTTCAACAGAATACCCAACAAGTCAAATTTCTTAAGGCAGAGACAAGTGAATCTCTATGAGTTTGAGGGCAGACAGGCTACATGATGAGACCCTGTTTCAATTTTTTTTATCTCACAACTTGAGTTTTAATATTATGTAAGACAGTGTTGACAAGAAAAGGATGTTCCTACCATTCCCTTCGAACTCCACAGATACTTTAAAATCTAAAGTCTTCAACAACAGAAGTCACAGAGGTGAATGAAGGAGAAGTATCTTTGCCCAAACCATGCTTTCTGTGCTGGTTCAAAAGTCAAATTCAAAGGTACCTTCCAACTCATAGACAAAGATTCCACAGACAAATTTCCATATCTTTATTACCAAGCCTGAACATGAATAAATAATTATAAAATTTAGTTGGTAAATTATATTTATTTAGCTCTAAAGCTTTTAATAAAATATTCTCAAAAATCATGGAACAAAACATCTTCTTTCCTCTTCCCCCAAGCAATTTATCCCAAGATGTAAAATAAATTATCTTACCTTTGACCAGTTTCTGCTAATCCACACTTATCTTCATTCCTCAGCCTGACAGACATTGGAAAACTTAAAGCAGTCCGTGGAGTTAAGAGCAAAAGAAAAAAAGATTAGGACCAGGAGATTGTAATCAGAGGACTTGGATTTCTTCTGGGACACTGAGAAGCCTTGCTTGGACTTCAAGATACAGCACAATGTTTATGTAACCCTGTGTACTGCATGGGCAGCAAACTCTTGACCCCACCCACGAGATACTCTACATTAATAAAACACCATCATTGTGTGGTAGCCCTGCTCACACCCATTGAATGCTTCAATAGAATGAGTAATCACATCCAAGGAGCAATGTCATTAGAATTTACTGGCAGGACTCAGAAGAGACTGTCTAATATCCTGGTGATCCAGCAAAGCAGCAACCTCTATAAACAACCCTAATCCTGATGGAAAAGAAAAGTTCCTGCTCGCCAATTTCTACTTTCCTGAAATATAATCGCTAGAGAAACATGGCACGCATATCTACACATGAGTGGCTTGGGGCGTGGGGAGATGCAGCATGCCATCCAATAGAACTCAGTCAAATAAATATCGGGGCATAACCACAATTCTGCAGCACAAGATTCCTTGAAGACTAAAGGGATTCACAATCCCAACATATTTACAGGTGCATCCCTCATTTCCTTGTGCTATAAATCAGAGATGATAAAAGTAAACAAAACCAGTGGTTCTTTTTGGTAACAAAAGTATAGGCATCGCCTTATCTCCTTACTGCTGTCTGGCAGCACAGACCCATGGCATAGACAGCATTTAGTAAGGCAAGAAAATTGCTTGCAACCTTCTATGGCGAGGCAGAAGAAACTGTACAAGATCTTAATTCAATGTGGAAGCATTTGTTTTCTTTGATGAAAAAAAAAAAAAAAAGGGCACTGTCTCACACCCCTTTCTTCATTCTCTGTTCATAATGGAGTAGTTTCTCGCCATCTTGACATGATCAATGCAGACAGCTGGGCTTGGCTAGAATGGGAAGGAGGCTTCAGCCTGACTATCCCTGGTGATGATGGGGTTCTTTCATCAGTGAGGACAAATGGCACTTTCAGCCTGTTACATAGATGCTTCCCGACCCTTCCCTTTACTTCCCTCTTGGATAGAGTTATGTATCAGGAACAGTCAACACAGCATGTGCTGGGCACAGTAATTACACTGTGTCCTCAATGTGGTTACTCAAGAAATCTACTGAATAAGCACTGCTAATTCCTATTCTGTGGTGACATAAAGCAAGCCATCGATTGCTACATAACCCTTTCATTATCTGTGATTTCTAATACAAGTATGTTGTGCTGTACTTTTCTGAATGAGCAGGTATTAATTCTTGAGTAACATATGCATGGATTTCTGGGGTGAGCCCTAGTATTAGGATTGGAAGGAACACTTTAAATCCAGTGGTCTTCTACTGTGTTCACTCTAGCAAGCCAACTGGTAAAACCACTTCCAATCTGTAAAAACAAAAAGGCAGACGTTTTGTCACAATGGTTGAGTCACTGTTTCAGTTCATGCACAAAGACATCATTCGCACACCAGAATGACAAGCTTTACCACATTTGCCTTTGTGGTTGGCAAGTGCTTGGTGATCATTTTATTAGCTGAGTCCCTCTACAGTCCTGTGAGGTAGAGCAGGTTGTGGGTAAAGCAGGTCCCATAAAGATGAAGCAGGAAGCTCCCTCTCTAGGGACTTTTTTATTTCTAAGAAAGCCTGCAGGGAAGAGTGTACTTTTCCATCTACCAGAGGCACCCGGAAGTAAAAGTTAGTACACAGTATGCTACAGAACCATTTTTGAAAAGCTGTTTCCTTCTTAAAGAACCTGTGTATGTACCTTCTCTCTGGCTGGTACTTCTGTCTTTCAAAGCAAGCGTAAGTCATTAGCACTTGCTAGCAGATGATATATGACAGTCTTTAATGCAGACCACAAAGAGGACTCACTGCCTGCCAATGCAGTCAAACATTTTTCTCGTCTTTTCACTTCTCAGTCTAAGCTGGAGGACTTAAAAGCACTTGTATGAGAAACTAAAAGAGGTATTAGCCTGCTGCTGTTACTACTCCGTCTTCATGTTACAGAAGTGGAAGCTAAATTCCAAAGAAACTTTCTTGATTAACCCATAGAGAAGTTTACTATTGGGAAAACCTTTACTTAGAAACCCAACGATTCCCCGGTTCTTAAAATTGCCAAGGAAAAACTAAAGAAGACTCATGAGCACTCTTAAAAACTGAAAATAAACTTTATGATTATCTTTTTGATATTCAATTTGTTATATGTTCTTAGTATGAAACGGTTCGACAAATAAACTTTAACAACTGCACTAAATCATGTATTGGAAAAAATATGTTAGTGGGTGTTTATACTTGTTCCTGGAGGGTGGAGCCTAAACCGGAAGAACAGCGGCCCATGTAATCAGGTGTGCGATTCCGGGTAATCGATACCAGAGTAATGGATCTGAGCTGGCAGTCAGAGTCCCTACACCAAACCTTGCTCCTCTTTGCATGTTTTGCTTTCTCCCTTTGATCCACGTTGCCTCCTCTGGCCTGGGCTATGTTGTAGAGTTTTGTTCTCTCCTTTTGTTGTGAGCTACCTTCTGTTTTCTCTGAATTCCTCATCTCTCTCCGATGACTTCATGAGTCCTCGCTCCCCTCACCTTCTTTTACCTTGACTGAATACCACACATTGTAAATTAAAATAGAGGCTGGCGTTGAGGGTGCTTCCAGAAGCTGGGAAGTCAGTCTAAAAGACTGACCTATATTATGAAACTTGGGGCTATGGCCTGTGCCCCAGAAAGCGGTATTCAGCCACCTGTCCTCTATAAATTAAAGAAACCAAATCAATAGTGGGAAGCAGGTAAAAGGAAATGTATTTAAGGTCGCATTGGAGCAGGGAACAAAGAGATCAGAAGTCCATATGCACAAGGCTGCAGCAGGAGAGTGGTGTTTAAGTATAACTTAAGAGGTATGGACAACTAAGCTATGCATAACTAAGTTGACCAAGGTGTGGTCCCCAGTCTTCCCTTGTCTCACCTCCTAGTCTGTCTTTCTAGGTCGATCACTGCTGCAATGTGACCTGAAAAATGTAAATCTTTTTCCTGGAGGTAGTTTCTTCTGCTGAATGCCTCCAGGGTTTAGGACCATTCTTCTTCCAGAAGGAGTTTCTTAGGGAAATCCTGGTTATTTGAGTGCTTCCTATAGTCTATTCACCAAAGAGTGGATTGTAAGTGTCCCATTAGGCTGTGTTCATCCCCAACAGACAGGCTGGTTACACAGCCTTCTTAATGTTTTATAACATGGTGGTAGTCACCACTTAATGAGAAAGAACAAGAGTGTGTCTATAAACTATTGCCATTTTTGTGAGTAGAGACCTACGTTGTAGGGGCTTATAATCTATAAACGGAGACTATAATAACCATGTAAACATATAAATAATAAAATGTTACAGTAACAAGTACTAAATACTAAGCAGACCAGTGGATCAGCAGGATGGGTAGCAGGCTCCTTTACCTATAATAGGCGAGGCAACATCTCTCAGGTGCAGATATTTGAACTGTCACTTGAAAGATAAAACAACTGGTAGCTACATGATAGACACAAAATGAGGCTTCCTAACAAAGAGAATAGATATGCGTGTTCTATACGGCTCAAGCAAGATTGGTACATTTAAGTAAAGCCGAAATGGTTAGTGGTACGTTATAGTATCTGAGGTGAGAAGGCTCCAAATTGTGAATGGTTTTTACATGGCATGATAAAGGTTGCTTTTTGCTTCCCTCTTTGTGAGAAGTTGCTAAGCCCAGAGCAAAGCGTGAGAAAGATATTTAGGAGACTGCTTCTGTCCTCTGGGGAAAAAAAAAAAAAAAAGATAACTAGTCTGCCTTTTCAGTGAGTTGCAGTGAAAATAAGTAGTCTGATGATAATCAGACTAGATATCCCCCAGATGAAATAGATATCCATAGGTGAGAGTAAACTAAAAAATAAATGTAGATAAAAGAGAGCTCCAGCTAGCTTTGGGGTCATTTCCTAAGGGACAGAGGTGAGGATGGATATGTGAGGATTTGGTGAAGAAGGAGTCGGCAACTAACAGGCCTTAGACACCCCGGTAACCTTGGCAACTTGTCAAGGAAACCAGCCTGCATTGTTTCCATCCTGTGAGCCCTGGCTATTCCATCATAATAACCACCTACTCTGCAGGTAAATATTTGAAATTTTTGACTGGCATGATTTTAGCTCAAGGATATTGGGAACAATGACTGGAAATTCTTAACCTTAGGTGACCACAAATTTCACCATCCTCCTTGAGCTTTTAATTCACTGAGCCCCCCCCCCCAAAAAAACATAAAAAGTCATGTGTACCCTAAAACCTAAAACACAAAGCAAGAAAGCATGCAGATGTGAAGTGTGCTTACCCAGACCATAAAGACACTGAGAAGTTGTCTGAAGCCTGATCTGATGGTTCTTGCCTGTAATACCAACACGTGGAGGCTAAGGCAGGAATAGGCCAAGTTTGAGACCAGCCTAACTTGCATAAGCAAAGCTGTCTGGAGCAGGAAAACTAACTCTGGTTGCCTTGCTCTCAGTAACACTGATTATAGACACCACAGAAGACAACTTGGTGTCCCATGGAGACCAGGAAGATATCCATAGGATTACTAAAATAACCTAACAGAAAGTCCCCAATTTTTCCTGAAACTGGACAGGCCATCTTGTGAGCATGAGTACAGAAGGCCCTCGACATGAGTGTCGCCTGCTGCAGTCAGTTCCTGTAAAGGAAAAGGTGCAGTGATGATTATAGCACAGCCTTGACTGACACACTTTGCACTTGGCTGTCCGGTCAGACACTGGCAGGTGCTAATTAATGAGCAGAACAGAAGCCTCTTGGTTGAGAGCCTTCCATTAGTTTGTCTGGCAATCACAGAATCAAGTTCAAGGTTGAATATACAAACACACTATTTATGCCACCAAGCACTAAGGTGTGTAGATGACAAGTCACCCTGAAAGAAGGAAGTGGAGTTTCTATTCCTTCCCCTTTTTACTGTTCTGTGGGCTTTGGGAGTGGGGCGGTTGTTCCTGCTGTTTGAGACTGAAACTTACTCTGTAGCCTAGGCCAGCCTAGAACTCATTATACAGCTGAAGATGGCCTACAACCTGGCAGCAACTCAAAGTTAGTCAAAAAAGGAAAAATACTTTTACGTTTTAAAGCTATTTAATTTAGCAGATTTACCAGCAAGACTGGTCACAGAACTGGTCGGTTTTATGCATGCGCCTGTGTGGCTGGCTGAACCTGAAGTTTCCTGCTACTGAGTGGTGTAAGCAGAGAATATTGTACCACAAACAGCTAGGCAGGAAACTGTCAATATTCAAATGTTGACATGTGGTTTCTACTGAAAGCGTTTTAATTTCATACCACAGTAAAATAAAAAGTCACATATCAAACCATCATAGGTCAAGGAACTGTCTTTATACCACATCATGGTCCTTGAAGCCCCATTGATTCACACACACACATACCCAGTCTCCCAGAGTAGTCAGAATGCCTTCCCCAGAGAGCTGAAGAAAGGAGAGAATAGATTGTGATGTCAGCAAGGGGGCAAAGTAGATTTCCAGGACTTCTCTCTTCACAGAAATTCAGTCTGAACAATGATAGCTGCACATAAATGATGTCACAGCAGCTACAGTGAGACACTGTGGCACCTAGGTGAGGTACGGAGTAAAGAAAAAGGTAGTCACAGTTCCTGTATCTCCCCTCCCTCAGCCCACAGAGGAAGGACAGTGTAGAGACAAACGTCTTCTCTGTGAAGACTGAACAGATAAACAGCCACTCTGCTGCTCTCTCCTGTACCCCGGACTGTCCCGGTGAACTTGAGGTCACCCAACACTGAGGAGTCGGTATTCGGCTTTCTTGTTGATCCAAACCCCATGCTCACCACAACACCAAGTAGGTCCCTGCTGTCCTGGGTTCCAGAAAAGCCACAGCAATAAGCATGCCACCACAACCCTGGACACCAGGCTGCAGAACCACCCCATACAGTGAAATTCCATGCCCACCTCAGGGTTTGGCCATCTCTCACTGCCCTGGGCTTCAACCACTTATACAGAGACAGATCTGCCCTGGGCTCCAACTCCTCCCAGAGCCAAGTCAGTCCATATAGCAGTAGGTTTCACAGCCACTCTAGTGCCAAGTCAGCACACCTGGTGTCAAACAACAGGCCAACACCCATGAACACAGTTTTGGGCCCGCCCACTGACAGGTCAGTTCCTATGACACGAGATCTCAGTCCAAGCCAATGATTACATCTATGGTCCCAGCCTTTAGTAAAAGCCCCAGAGACCCAAGATGTATGGTTTTCCTAGTACTACACAGAACCCCCTAACCCAGCTCCAATGGTCATAGGATCCACTAAGGGGATTTTAGGTTCCCAGCTGTTCTCCCAGGTGCTAGATTCCATAGCTCTGGTGGACCCACAGTCAAAGCCTGCTCTAGCAGGCTTACAATCCAGGCCCAGTCTTTAAAGCTTGGCCAACACTGTGACTAAAGTTTCAGGAATGGCCCTGCAGACTTTGCTTCCAGGCAACCCCCATTGTTCTCCAGAAAAATAGCTTACCCTATGGACTCACCATAGCATCAGATCAGACCTTGGCATTCAGGTTCCAAGACTGTTCCAGTAGATCCATCTTTCTGACCTTCTGGCTGATCCTACTGCTTGCCTCCCCATGTGGCCTGAGGCATGAGGTTCCTCCAGTACACCAAGGTTTCAGATTGGCTTTCACAACTTGGATCCAGATTGACTCTAGTGGACTCAGTTACCAGGCCTACCTACCTGTTGACCTTAGTGCCATAGCAGCCTGCTTGGGGAATCTGCCCATAAGTCTACCCAGCAACTATGCCAGGTAGGCTTGGATGAACCAAAAGGTAAGAGTCTGAAACAAAGCCAGTTTACAATGACTGACACCAGTCTGGAATAACCTCCTACTTCTTTCTTCAAATAGGTAACAGCATACCACAGACTGTTAACAAGAAGAAAAAGATGATATGCTTTCTTTTTTTTTAACGGATAAATGAATGATTGAATTATCAATAACTGGCTCTTAAAAATGAAAGGTCTGTGTGCTAGACATTGTGGGAAGAGCTTGTATTCCCAACTCTTCTGAGACTAAATTAAGAAGATCCTGAGTTCAAAACCAGCCTAGGCGACACAGTAAGAACTTTCAAAAAGAGAAGAAAGGAAAATATTTATCAATTCCCTATGTCATGTTGCCAGAAATTATTCATCTTATAATTGAATTTGAATTCTTCAACCGATATTTCTTGTTGCCAGGTACACTAGAGTTGCTTTTCTCCTTTGCCACTGATGCAGGATTAGGCTGGCTCCTTATTGTGGTGCAAATGTCTCTTTGACAAACAAATTCCATTTCCTTTGGATACAGCATGTGACTAGATTGTTAGACTACATAGTAGTTCAAGTTTGATTTTTTTTTTTAAGGCCTCCGAGCTATTTTCCAAAATGCCTGAACCAATTTATGTCCCCAGAGGTATTTCAGGGATCCCCTTTCTCTGCCTCCTAATCAACAATTTCTACCTTTTTGGGTTTCTTTAACAGCTCTTCTAACAGCTGCCATGCTGTTCAAGAGGGTTAACATCTATTAATTTTACAAAGTCATAGGTTACATTGGGATATTGCCAGACATGCATAAATCATATATTGTCCCTCCCTGTTACTCTGGTTTTCCATTCTTCTTGCTTCTCTCCAGCCAATCCCCTTCCTCTTCCCTGACGTCTCTCTTCTACTTGGATGATTTTTTTCAGACTTCATTATGAAAGAAAGATGTGAAAGTTACTTTTCTGAATCTATCTTATCCCAGTTAATATAATCTGTAGTTTTATATATTTTCGAGCAAGATAAATGATTATGTCCTTCTTTGTGGCTGAATTATCTTCTACTGTGAGCATTTTGTTTATTCTTTTATCTATTGGTGGGTAATGGAATTAATCTGATCATTGTGAATGTCATTTTGTTGACTGTGAATGTTTTAATAAGACGATGCAGGTGTCTCTACCACTTGCCACCATTGATCCATTCGCTGTTGTTCTGTTTTTATTATGTTGGTGAGTAATGTTGAGTACTTTTTCATATACTGCTAGCTACTTATGAAAGTATAGTTTTGTGCATAGCAGTCGCTGTTTTCAGCACAAAGAAGATGCTCACAACTGTATAATGCTTTCTACAAGCCTCTTGATAAGCACAAAGACAAATCCTGCAGTAGGGCACCATGTACACTTCCAAATGAGGGAAGCAACCAATAGTCCTATGCAGCTGTTACCTATGAACCATAACAATGACCAGCATGACACCATAACCTAAGCATGCAGTAGTGGTATGAAAATATTTGCAGTTACCAATAGCATTCTAATTGAATTTAATACCCCCCAAAAAGAGGAAAATTATGTCTAGTACTGGAAACCTAGCCAACCATGCAGTTCTAGTGAAGTTATGGATCTCAAAAATGAACAGACAAACCCTGCTTTACTAAACCAGTGTAATCCCTAACTACATCCTAAACATTTGTCCTTCTGCCCACAGGTAAGTACAGTTCTCACGTCCTGTCAAGGAAATGTCTTTGCAACAGAGACCCCTACAGAAAACCACACCCAATCAAAATGCAGGGTTTTGGAGCCCAGCCACAGTGGCTAGATCCTCAGCAGAACTCCAGCACCTAAGACTCTGGAAACACCATGGAATAGAGGACAGAGATTTGTAAGAGCCAGAGGAACAGAGAATTTGTTATGATATTTTGTTTCTTAAAAATGTCAGAAGCTACCACCATAACATCTTATCAACATGACCGACTGCCTAAACATGACCTAAACAAGATGACACTAATGGCCATGCTAATATGGGTGGAAGAAAGTTCATGAGACTGAACCCTACACAAAGATCTGTAGGCAACTAAGGAATGCTGTAAATGGAGAAGAACTCATTAAATGGTTATCCAGTACTAAATGACCAGCCCTGAAAACATATACATGCAAGTAGCATGACACAGACTGAACAGATTGTATTTGCGTTTGTAGGAATATGTCTGTGTAAAACAATGGAAACAGTAGTGATGAATCTGAAATATGGAGTTGGTATACGGGAGGGCTTGAAGGGAAAAGGAGAGGGGAGAAATAAGTAATTATGATCTCAAAAATTAAAAAAAAATCCTATGAAGCTATATGAGATGAAAAGAAGGAGATGAAGCCTTCCTCCACAGAAATCATCATCCACTAGACAGCAAAGGGGGAAAGGAACTGCCTAAAACTGCAAACACCCCATTGCAAATCCAAGCCTAGTAATCACTGTTTTAAATACAGATGGATTACATGATCCAGATAAATTTCACAGGATGGATAAACGAGTGAAAACCACAGATCTAGCTACATGCTGCCAGTGAAAGCCTCTTGTTAGCTTTAAGGAAAATGCTGACATGGAACCTATTTGATAAAAATGATAATTAAAAGAGAACATTAGTGCCTAACAAACATCAGGCAAAACAGGCTTTAAATAAAAACAAAAAAAAATCATAGAAGACAAAGAAAGTAACTGTATAAGAACAAAGGAGCTAACTGATCAAGAGGATAGGACATCGAGGAACCTCAGAATATTCTATGTAATATAAATAATAGCACAATTGAACAGAGATGCAGGCAATATATGAGTAGAAGGTGACTTCATATTGAAAGAGAATAGAAAGATGGAAAATTAAGGGTTTGTTAAAGGACATGGAAAGAAGCCCTTACTCCAGAAACTTCTTGGACGTAACAAGGTTCAATAAACGGATAAAATTACAAATGCCTGCAGAGACGGTGCTTATTTTCCCAAAGACATCTCAAACAGCAAACTATGTTGGGGCAAGTGAGACTGCCCAGTTAGTAAAGTGCCTGTCTTACAAGCAAGCATACACACCAGAGTTCAGAGTCTCAGCATCTATCCACATCACAGCCAACCATGGTTGAGTGTCTATAACCTAGTGCTGGAGGAGTAGAGACAGCCTGGTTCCTGGAGTTTAATGACAAGCCAGTCAAACCAATCAGTGAACTCCAGGTTCAGTGAGAAACCCTGTCTCAAAAAACAAGGCGTGGGGGAATGCAGAAAAATTCCGACATCAACCTCCGGCTTAAATATATGTATGCGTTGTCATCAGCACACACATGTTAACACACACACACACACACACACACACACACACACACACACACACACACACACACAAACACACACACGGTTGTCAGTTTAACTGTACTATCCCTTATCTGTTTTATATCAATTCCATACAAGTTAAAGTCGTTCGAGCAAAATGCCTTCCTATTGTCGGGCTATAGTCAGTCCATTTTCTTAATTAGTGATCAGTGAGGGAAGGCCCAACCCACTGGGGGTGGTGCCAAATCTGTGCTGGTGGCCATGGGGGGTCTATATAAAAGGAGGCTGAGCAAGCCACGAAGAACAAACGATAAGCTCCTGCCTTTCAAGTTCCTGCCCTGCTTTAGTTTCTGTCCTGACTTCCTTCAGTGATGAGCCACAATGAGGAAGTGTAAGGCAAACAAACCCTTTCCCTCCCCACTTGCTTTGGGTCATGGTTTTCCAGCACAGCAATAGTAACCCTTCTAAGACAGCTCCCCAAATACTCCTTATTAAACACCCTTATCATCTAATTTACAAAAGAAAATTTAATTTAAAAAAGAAAAATAAGTAAGCCAATGAAAAAAAATTACATATTAAGCTCTATTTCTTTTTTTAAGTGCTGCTTAACCTTTGTATATACTATTCCTTATCTCCATTTAAACTCACTAATTACTCTACCTTCCAGAACCTCTGAAATTCTTTCTGAGGCATCATCAAGGATCTGACTTTACCTGTACGGAAGACCCTAAGGGGGAAATTCCTCAGGTTACTGGTGACAGGGTTGGACCACACCTCCCTGCCACCACTGACTGACATCACATTTCAGCAATAGAGGCATCTTCAAGTCAGCAGACTAGAGAGCACCGTCACAAACTAAATGGACCCAAGAGATAAATGCAGACTCTTCCATCAAGAGTAAAGTACACATTATTCTCCAGGATCCACTCCACCTCATTCTCCAGGGAAGCTCAGGGCACATCACAAAGCTAGTGTGTATAATCTGTGTATAATCTAAAAAGATTGAGGTCATGTACACTCTCTCTTCCAACTGCAGCGGTATAAAACTAAAACCGAAACAAGAAATTTGAAATTTTACAAATGTATAAGAAGTTAATACCATCCCTAAAACATCACTGAATCAGAGCAAACATTTTTTAAAATTAAAAATCTCGCAACAAATAAAAATAGAGACATATCAAAAGTTATGGAATGTAATTAAAACGATGTTTCAATGATGCTGATACCCATAAATGCCTACATTATGAAAAAATAACAAACAAATAACCTAACTTTATACTTGAAGTGACAAAAAATAGAAGAGCAGAATTACATTCAAAAATTAGTGAGAAGTTAATAATAAAGACTAGAAATAAATAAATGAAATAAAGTTATAAACACAACAAAAATATGCATAAAACTAATAGTTTTCTAAATGATAAAACAAAATGAAGAGTCTTTATCTAGACTAACTTTAAAAAGTCAAGTACTGATATCACAGAATATAAGGGATCACATCTCTGAAGACTCAGTCATGAAGAAACAGACATCTAACCAGGCCAGAGCAAGGCGATGGGATCAATAATCAAGCATCTACCATTAATAAAAAGCCAGATATCCGATGGCCGCGTCTGTGAACTCTACAAAGCATTTAAGAGTTGACATAGTTTTTCTCACACTTTTTCAACAAAATCGAAAAGGAAGAGAGAGCACTTTTAGAGTCATTTTACAATGTCAGCTTTTACATTGATACTAAAACCAGTTACAGATGCCGAAAGAACCAAAACCAACCCAAGGCCCAGTCACCACACCCAGGGCCCAAATTACCTGTGATTACAAACGCCACACCCAGGGTTTTCACGAGGGCTCTGGGGATTGAATTCATGTCCTCTTGCTTGCCGTGAAAACACTCCACTGATAGAGACTGAGCCACCTCCCCAGAACCTTCTATCACTATTTTTTTTTTAACTCTCTGTCAATTCTTAGACTGTCTCAAAAGAAAACAAAACCTCCCCCAAAAGAAAAATTACAAATGAAGGAAGACTTTCAACATGTTGACAGAAGCACATTCTTGTCAAGCCAAGTGGTAAGGCACTAATTGATCTGTAGGAATCTTGTGCAAGCTTCCCAAGACTAGTTTGAAAAGACTCTATATGCAAACAGCACACTACCGGATTTGAAGTGAGTCAGGACAGTCTAGAAAAACTGGAAAAACATCTGTTTTCCTCAACTCAGAGAAATTCTGCTATAAAAGCTGGCTATGTGGGCATTTGTGTGGACAGTTCAACTGTATGTATAATATGCCTTGAAATAAATAAATGGAGATATTTATTTTTATTAATGACTTATTTTTTGAGACTTACAATTACTTCATTTCCCGTTTCCTCTCTCCAAACTCTCACATATGGAAAAGATAGTTTACATGACCTCAATCTTTTTAGATTATACACACTAGCTTTGTGATATGCCCTGAGCTTCCCTGGAGAATGAGGTGGAGGAGTGGATGCTGGAGAATAATGTGTACTTTGCTCTTGATGAAAGAGTCTGCGTTTATCTCTTGGGTCCATTTAGTTTGTGTGTGTTAATACAACTTTCTTTGTCCATTGTCAATGTATATGATGCTCTAGCCATGGTAGGAAAAACAGACTTGCAAACGTCTTAGGCAATGGAAGGGCCTCCCAAGCTTCCCATGGAATGAGTAGCACTTTACAGTGCATCAGTGAAGCTTTTGGACAAAAACATTAAAAGTAGATAATGGTTTAATAATCCCTAGAATACACATGCTGGAAAAACAGAACTGAATCCCAAACAAGTTGGTCTACGACCTCCATACACGGAATGTGGAACACCCACTCCCATACACATGCATACAGAATAAATAAATAAATACATGTCAAGTATTTTAATTATTTTTTAAAAAGACTATGAGGTTCATGAGGGCCAAGGGATCAACTCATCCCTAGTTCCAAGAACTCCTCAAAAGTGTTGATGCTGATGATGGTGGTATTGTTTACCTTTTTGGAAGAAAGATGGCTAAGTCAAGGCCAAATATGAAAAAGATTGTATGACCCATGGCATGTTATAGGATGCTTATGGTTTCAAAACACAACCTGTACCAGAACTTGTCTATGCGTTAGGGCAAAATTTTTAATGTATTTCAACATATTGACTACACCTAGTTCTGAGAGCAGCAAAAACTATACAGCCTTGACTTTCAAGCTGATATAAAAATTAAAGACAGAATTTTTAATTTCTGGGAAAATGATATTTTGATATATTTGTAACTCTACTTTTAGTCCATATAAACCTTTTACTGAGAATCTTCAAATGGATGCATAGTCCTGTAACTTGACATTGACCTACAGGAAATTTTCTTATGTCTCTTGACTCAATTTGCCCTGTGTTTGCACAAAGATCTCTCAGTTCACTACTGCACCCTCTTCCCATCACAGCTTCTTAGCTGCCCTATCTCATGAGTGGACACTTTGAAATGAAAGATACACAGAGTTATTAGAACCAAAATACTCAAGGAGCACCTTGAATGCTCTCTGAGGATTGTAGCTGTGTCCATTGAACCAAATTAGCACATGAATTTCTCAAATACATTGTTAAATACCGCAGTAATTTTCTGATTCTCTTCTTTTACAATAAAAATATCAAAAACCACATTTTATCACTTAACTCATCATGTTCTTGATGAGTTATCCCAAATTTGGGATCTGCTTTTCTACATTAAGTCTCTCTGAATAGGGTGCCATATAGTTAGAATTATTTTATGAGCATAGTTTTTTTTTCCTTATCTGTAGAGCAGAAATCATGAAAATTACATACAAGCATTTTTTTAAGCTCTCAGTAGTGTATTTAGTGTGTGTGTGTGTGTGTGTGTGTGTGTGTGTGTGTGTGTGTGTGTGTGTGTGTGTGTGACAAGACCTTCCCTGGAGAAACACAACACACAGGGTCTACTCACCCCAGACAGGGAGCCCATAGCAGACCAAAGTACAGACACCACCAAAATCCAACTTGATGAACCAGTAAGTTTTATTGGCTTACAGGAGTATGGGTGAAGGGTTACTTGGAGCAGCAGAAATGACTCAAAGACAGCATATCACCAAATCCCACCACAGCATAGGTGACAGTTCACAAAAGCTGAGTACCTAGGGCACTCTATACAGCCTGCAGGCAGCTCAGCAGGTTGGAGAGTGTCCTTTTCAAGTGACGGGGCTGATCTAAACCTCTTCCAGGCAGCTTGTCTGGTTTTAGAGTCTTCATTTTATCATGTCTGAGTGTGACTCTCCACCCTCTTTAATGCTCTATTCTTGGGAGGGAGCTACCTAGTGAATCCGGCAGGTTCAACAACTTCCGGGAGCTATTTTTAATTGTTTACCTTCTCACCTAAAGAACATCCCTAAAAAATAGAATGTTTCAACTTTAAATGTTTCATTCTAGGAGGAAATAATTATACAACAGTTTGGTCTAAGATAATTTGTCTTCATCTAGTGTGGCCCAAAGAAGCCAAAAGTTTGGACCTCTTGTAACAAACCAATACCCTTGATCAACCTTAATACAAAATTCCCCAACAAAAGTGATAGCAAACCAAATTTAAAAGGCTATTAAAATACTTATATTCCATAATCAAATAAGTTTTCTTAATTCAAGAATAACTGACATGTTATTCAATAAATGTTATATAGCATATCACTGTTATATATTATATTATAATTCATAAGATCATATCAATAGATAAATACAATTTTATGTCTAATAAATTTTTTCATTCTTTCATGATTAAAACTTCTTAGTGATGGGGCAGTGGTGGTACATGCCTTTAATCCCAGCACTCAGGAAGCAAAGGCAGGTGGATCTCTGTGAGTTCGAAGCCATTCTGGTCTACAGAGTGAGTTCTGGGACAGCCAGAGCTGTTAACCTTGTCTCATAAAACCAAAAACAAAATCTTAGTGAATTAACAATAAAAAGAATATACCCCAACATAATAAAAGTATCACTGACAAGCCCATCATTGACACTATACCAAATAATAAAGAGTTGAGAACTTTTTCTCTAAGGGCACAAACAAACCAAGGGCAGCCATGTTTTCCTTCTCTATTCAAGATACTGATGGCAATCCTAGTGCAGAGCAAATTTAGGAAAATAAATAAGTACATAGATGTAAAAGCATAAAATAAAAAGGAACAAAGTTGACTCTGTGGTCTCATGACACACTCATATATGGAACTCTCTAGAGATTCTGTTGTCTCTGTCAGTTTTGGCTGCTCAACAAAGTAATTTATGAGTAATAGTCATGTATTTCTCTTACCTCAGGAAACTAGAGAGATGACAAACAACTGTATCTATTGGATGGCTTGCTCTCTGTAACCAACACAGACTCTTGTTGCTATAAACTCATCTGGTAGAAGACAGAAAGGGGAATGTACCTGCACAGTCTCTTTTATCTCTTCCATTTGTGTTGTGTATCATTTGCTTGTTAAAATACTTTGTCCTGACACATTTGTATGGTTCAATATGATAATCAAAAGCATATATAACGAACAAAGCAAGGTAATTAATTTTTCTTCTTTTCAATCTTGTCATTTTTATGTATAAAAACATTTGAACTTTTGAGTTACTAACATGGAATAAACTGCTATGGACTATAAATTATTATCAATTATTGTCTGCCCTCTGAATGCTGGGATTAAAGGCATTCTCCAACACATCTGGCTCTAAGTTTTTCTTTCTTTTTCACAAGTTAGAAACTTAGCTGTATGGGATCGTCTCCTGAGGTGTCCATTCCCTTTATTTTAGTTCTTAATTAGTTTTATTCTTGAGCACAGACCTGAACTTCATTCAGCATAACTCCATCCCTGGTGCTCCTTTTCTCATCAAATTGTTCTACATCTTGTATCCCCCCCCACACCACTCAGCTTGCTCCTTTTCATTATAAATCTTTATTATAGCTATCACTAATAACCACACGGGATGGTCTATACTAAACTGTTTTGAGATTTCTTTTGCCAATGGGATTTATCCAAATCTCTTCACTTTAGCCTTAGACAGACTCTTCAGACAAGGGCAAAAATCAGTCATATTCCTTACCAAATATCATACAAATAATCTCTAGGCAACATACAAAAATCGTTGTCCTCTGAAACGTTTTGATCCATCCCTGCCACAGTTCAAATTACTTTTAGCCCCACTGTCTTCCATGTTCTTATGAGTATGTCCCATTAAGCAGAGCTTAAAGCATTCTACTGCTTTCCTAACCCAAAATACCAAAGCCCAATTCCTCTAAACAAACGTTGCTCAGCCTATCATAGAAATACCCCAGTGCCTTGAGCTGAGAGCATCAGGCCTGTGCAAGGGTAGGGTTTTTGTTATAGTAGAGGTTGGGGTGAGGAGATTTCTAGGGTTCAAGACCCTGATTGCCCGATACTTGTCTAGGGATATTTTAGCAAGATCTAGGGGAGTAGGTGTATGCTGAGCTCAAGGACTATCTAACAACTGGAATGTTTGGAATATGAGGTACTTTTTCTTAATACTGGCTCTTCCCTGGGTGGTGTCTGTTAGGGGCTTTTCTTGGAACTACTATGTCTTGTCAGTAAGAGACTCTGGCCTACTATCTGTTTGGTTTTTATTAAGACTGTTATGACAAGCCAAGCTGTTCTGGGTCCCACACTGCTGTGTGTTCCAGTTTTTCTGGGCTCCACAATCATGACAGGAAGGAAGGCGGTATGCACTCAGGCATGGTGCTAGAGAAGAAACTGATGGTTCTGACGGAATCCTGAAGTAGCAGACTGGAACCCCAGGGACGTAAGAGTGAAGACAGGAGGACACAGAGCAAATGTTTCTTTCTTCCTTGTCCTGTATTTGGGCTGCCAAGAAAAGGTGTGGCCCAAACGAAATGTGGGTCTTCCCTCGGAAAATCTGGAATTTAGGTGGGTTTTCCTACCTCAAATAATCCAGTTAACTAAAAGTCCCTCATTGGTGTATTCAGTGACTTAAATTGCTAGTCCATCTTAGATTTAGTAAAGTGGACAACTATCACAATAGGAGATTGAAAATAACATTCCCACGTAAAGAATAAAGCAAGGTATTTATCTCATGTCACATATAAAAATAAGGACAGTGACTAAATATTACATATGAGACTAGAAGTTATAAATTCTTAGAAGAAAATATAGGGAGAAATACTATAAACGTAAATTTGGGCAATGTTTTCTAGGTATAATCCCAAAGAGAAGGAACAAAGGCAGAATGTCAAACTTCTACAGAGCAAAGGGACATTCGGCAACAGGAAGAGACAATTAGGAAATAGAGATTATTTGCAAACCAAACATTTCTATGGTATTTGTATAAAAAAAAATATTGACTTACCAAGTAGCTCAATAGACAAAAACAAGTTAAGCCAACTAAAAATGGACAAAGGGCTTAGATAAATACTTCTACAAATAAGATGTATAGCCAACAGGTACATGAAAAAATATTCAACATTATTAATCATGAAGAAAATATAAATAAAAATGACTGTGAGATGTCATGTCATAGCTATTAAAATGGGCATCGTCAAAAAGACCAAAGGTAGTGTTACTGTTTGCTATTATTCCGAAACTGAAATGTCTCCCACAGGCTCTCATGCCTGCATGCTTGTTTTCCAAGCTGATTGTACTGTTTTAGGAGGGTGGAATATGGAGGACATGGGAGAAGACTGCATGGTTTCTGTTTCTGGTTCCAGCAAAGTATTCTCTAATTCCTGCTTTACTCTGGACATACCTGTGAGGGATTTTTAGTTAAGTGGATCATTTAAAGTGGGAAGACCCATCTAAATTCCAGATCATTTAAGGGAAGACCCACCCTAAATCTGGACCACACCTTCTACTGGCAGCCTAGACAAAGGACAAGGAAGAAAGAAACTTTTGCTTCTTGCTTGCCTGTCCTCTGGCATCACTGGGATCAGAGTCTACTTCTCCAGATGCTGGCATAGACTGAAGACCGGCTGAGACATCTAGCCTTGCTGACTTTCCATCCAGAGAAAACCTCACCTTGTGCCCCTGGCCACTAGTGATGGAGTTGCCCACCCTGCCTTGGTGAACCATGGGCCATAATAAGTTTCTTCCCCGTTAACTTGCACCCATTGGATGGTTGGCTATAGCAGTGAGAAAAGTAATACACATGATCTTCAACTCTTGGTGAAGTATGAAGAGAAGAGAACCCTAATTCACTGTTTTGAGGGATATAATTTGATACATGGAATATATAACGTAATATGGAGAGTTTTCAAAAAGGCGAACATAGATCTATTCATGGCTGTGAGTATAGCTCAGTGGTAAAGTCCACAACCAGCACATATACCACATATATTCACCCCTAACACACCAACCACGACCATGACAACAGAAAAGGTCTACCATATGATCCAGAAGTGTTACTTTAAGGTGTACTTCCAGGGAAAATGATATTAATATGTTATAGAGATGTTTTCATTCCTATGCTTACTACAGCATTATTAAGAATAGCCAAGATACGGAATCAATTCATGTCCATTAATAAATGAATTGAAATAAAAAATGTTAAATATGTATTGGGATACATTCAGCCTTAAAAGTGCAATCTTGCAAGTTAGTATAAAGTAGCAGAACCTGAGGTACATTATGAAGTACGAAAAGGGAAATAGTGCATGAGTTAACCAGGGTTTGGGGTAGTGGAGAAAATTGGTTCATGTTGGTTGGTTATTTAGAATAGATGATTTCTGTAAGTCAATTGGACACCTTGATGGCCATAGTTCATACTACTATATATTGACACCGGTTAGTAGAGCAGAACTTACATGTTCTTGTCACAGAGTAGACATGATATTTGGCTTCATTGTGGCAATCATTTCCAAAATGTATAGTAGCGAGAATCCTAATTGGTCTTAATAAAAACCGAGAGCCAAATACCGGGGGTAAATGTTGAAAGATCAAAGAGATAAAGAAGTTAGCCACATCCAACTCTCACCTCACCAACTCCTCAGCCAAAACAGGGAGTGAGCTCCTGTCTCTCCCTGTCTTATATTCCTCTCTCTGCCCAGGTAGATCACTTTCTGTCTCCACCTCCCTAGTGCTAGGATTATTGAATCTATTCTGAAAAAAAGGGGAGGGGGAGATATAGAAATGATAAGATAAAAAGGTAGATTATTGAACTTACTTTTTAAAAGTAACTACTAGTTTTAAGTATTTTACATTGGACTGGATTTTTGTATATTCTATACAAATTTTGGTTATTTATGCAAATTTGAAATTAATTTTGTTAGAACATACTGTACATACATTTCTACTCTTGTTCAAGGTATTGTACCTATACAATTCATTTAACAATGTAATGCAAATTTCCAGTGCTTGAAAGTTATGAGTATCAACTATTTAGGACAATACAGAAATGGAACATTAGTAGTTAGTCACCTATGACAGTCAAATTTGTAGTCAGGTTAGGTATGTTTTCAAGGTCAAACATATATTTTAAATAGGTTCTTTTCAAACACTTCAGAGATCTACAGAATATGGTATATAAGATATTTTAATAGCATAGGTGTTATGTGTGTGTGTGTGTGTGTGTGTGTGTGTGTGTGTGTGTGTGTGTGTGTGTGTGTGTGTGTGTTTAAAACAATGAGACATGTCTTTTCCTGGCAACAACAATCTACTTCAGAGAAGATGATGGGCATCAAAGAAGTTCCTTATAGAGTTTACTTTCTTTGTGGCAGAAGTTAGCCACTGGGTAAGAAAGTGTTCTTGCCTCAACTGATGACAGTATGATATCCAAATGGACAAGCAGGTCACAAAATAGAGGCCTGCTAAGTCTTGCCAAGTCAAGGTAGGATAGCCCTTCAGAATATCCTGCTCCACTGAAACATCTGTTGTTTATGCTAGGCCCAGAGGCCAAAAATGGATGCCCCAATATTGCAGAGGGATCATGGGTAACTGCTATTTCTATCATTTCTCACATATTTTTAGAAGTCACTTGCTTGTACTTCCTGCTTACTCAGGAATAAAATTTCCTTCTTGTGTTTCTGAGGGAACTGAAGACTAGATAGTTATAATTGCAGTTTTCCTTGTTACCAGATCCAGAAAAGAAATTCATTCAATAGGTGTAAAGTGTATAAGGTTTAGAGACATCAAAAGATAGTTTTGGTAATACAAATTAGATAGAAAGTTAACTAGGTACTTTTAGAGTCACAAAGATAGGATAAATGATAGAGTATTTTCTCTAAATTTGTCAAATGCTAATGGATTGAACATTATTAATGTAATTCTTGACTATATATGTTGCATATAGTTTTCCTTATATTAGTTATAACCTTTTTTATTTTATGCCGAAAAATACCCCACCAAAATGTGGTGATATTTTGTTTTGACAAACAAAGCTTGCCTGAAGATCAGAGAGCAGAGCTAACTACTAGTTAACTATACAGGCCAGCAGTGGTGGCACACATCCCAGCGCTAACTACTAGTTAACTATACAGGCCAGCAGTGGTGGCACACATCCCAGCGCTAACTACTAGTTAACTATACAGGCCAGCAGTGGTGGCACACATCCCAGCGCTAACTACTAGTTAACTATACAGGCCTGCAGTGGTGGCACACATCCCAGCACTTGGGAGGAGGAAGAAGAAATATCAGGAGATCAAGGCTAGCCTGGTCTACATGAGATTGATTCAGTCTAAATGAGAAACAGAGCCAGGTATGCTTTAATCCCAGCAGCAGGGAGGTGGAGGCAGGAAGTGATATGGCTGGGCAGAGAAAGGAATAGAAGGTAGAAGAGACAGGAGCTTGCCCCGTTTTGGCTAAGGATTTGGTGAGTAAGAAGTCTCTTTAGTGGCTGGCTCCTTTGTTTCTCTGAGATTTTAGCATTTGACCTGATATCTGGTTCTAGGTTTTTATTATTAAGACCACTTGGGATTCTTGCTACATCATAGGTTTACCAACATATTACATTAGACCCTTCAAATAAATTCAGCTATTGTATTCCAGGTCAGTGAAGCAGAGAAGCCAAGGGGATGAGAGAGAACACGTATTGTTCTCTCAGGAGGCATCAGGAGTAGGAGTTGGAAGTTATGGTCATATTCATTGCCACTTTTAATACAGCTGTCAGCCATAATCCAGTGAGATCCTGACTTCAATACATAAGAAGCTTTTGGTCAATGGTTTACATATTAATTATTTTTCTTTCTCTTTCTATAAAAAACATACTATGTTTGTTTTTCTCAGTTTACCACTATGTCCCAGGATATTGTAGTTATATTCTCTTTCGGCATTACAGGGCTGGGTGTATCAAGTGATATGGTCTTCATGGGCATCACTGCCTATTATATGAGAAGAAAGAGAAAGCCAGAGAAGGGAATGCATCCCAAGAGCCAATCACGTGTCAAATTACTTACTAGATATTCATATTTTATCTTCCCAATCAATAAATGAGATTTTGTTTTCCTTCATTACAGGTGAGTTTCAGAAAAGTAACTTTCATGAAGTCACACATGGGCTTCAAACCTAAATCTTCTGAATTCTAAACCATTTTCTTGTGTTGTCTTGGCTAGGGTTTCTATTGCTGTAAAGACACACCAGGACGATGGCGGTTCTTATAGAGGAAAGCCTTTAATTGAGGCTGGCTTACAGGTTTGGAGGTTTAGTCTACTATCATCAGATGAGAAGCATGGCAGCATGCAAGCAAACATAATGCCAGAGAAAGAGCTAAGAATTCTTACATCTTGACTCTCGGGCAACAGGAAGTGGTGTGTCTCACTGAGTATGGCTTGAGCATATATGAGACCTCAAAGCCCTCCTTCACAGAGACACACTTCCTCCAACAAGGCCATACACACTTCCTGATAGTCCATTCCCTATGAGCCTATGGGGGCCATTTTCTTTCAAACCACCACATATGTTCAGCATAGACTGACCATGCAGATCAAGCTGAAGCAGAAATAAAACAATCCTAAAACTCTGAAATACCACCCAGAACTTCTCGTTGATTTGTGTTTTCCACGTCAAACATGTTTAAATTGGTCAGTTAGCACATCTTCATCACAAACATGGAGACTCAAATCAATCTCCAAACAACAACGCCACTGTTGGTTCCCACTGCGGCATCTTTGAAATCTCTTAGATGCTGTGAGACTTGTGCTTCACTATGGCTTCTGATACAGGATGTGAAAGCATCAGCTTCATTTTTCTCAGTTTCCATGGCTGTCCTAGTAGACACTGTCATCCTCCACCCCGTTATAAACCTTTTCCGCTCTTCCTCCCTATCCAGCAGGTTCTGACCAAGTCCCCTCGTCCCGGTTTTGGTGTGCAGTAACTTATGCTTAACTATTCGTTGCTTTATTTTAAACATATAAAAATTTAAACAATTTCATCTATAAACACATTCAGCATAAGAACCACAATTCCTGTTCTATGTGGATATGTCCCCCTTTGTGGCATCCAAGGACATTTTGGAGCCCTTTGATAGTCAGTATTTACTGACTGAATAAAACAATGGTATAATGACCATGAGGAAAAAAATAAAATGATAAATTGTCTATTGTTCTTATGCTGAAATTCTTTAGACAGGATTTAGAGGTAGAAATGTGGCTCAGTGGCAGAGTTTGCCTAGTGCATGCAATACCCCGGGTTAAATTATTGCCACACTGAGTCCCAAGAAACAAAAGAAAAAAGTATTTAGGTATTTTAATGATTTCAAAATTACATATACATCATGTCTGTTAGCAAGAGGTGTCATCATCAGTAAGCTAATTTAGATATTTACCATTTAAGTGTCAGATTACCTAAATTTATCCCCAAAAGTAGGTTCTCTACCTTCCAGATACTTCCCCAAGACGGCTTAGCACATCATTCGTTCATCGATTCAACAATATTTCTGAGTATTTACTTGCCCAGCTTTTTTATGGTTTTTGTTTTGTTTATTTATTTGTTTATTTGACACGGGGTTTCTCGTTTCTCTGAGTAGTCATTCCTGCCCTGGAACTCACTCTGTTAACCAGGCTGGCCTCGAACTCAGGTAGATCCACTTTCCTCTGCCTCTAGTGCTGGTACTAAGTGAGTGTACCACCACACCCAGCACGTGTCTGTATTAAAGGCTGTGCTGATGAACCACGTCAGTTGGTGGTATATGTTAATTTAGTTTAGAAAACATGTTTTCTGTGTTGCCATAACGTTATGGGCTGTACAGTTTCTACAGGGGCAGACCATCTTGTTGCTGGCCCTCGCTCACACCTACAACTTTCTGGTTGATGAATTATTTTGCAGCAGATGTGGCAAGTGTAGAGGTGGAGCTGTTAGGAGCATTTTCTGTGTTAAGTGGAGGGGATTCGCCCCACTGTCCCCGCTGAGCTCCTCCCAGGGCGTCGTTAATGAAATTTAGTCTCCTGTCACGTGGTCTTCTGAACTGTGCAGCAGCTACTCCCTCGTGGTTTTCGGGAATGATCATGGGTTCAGGCACACAGTAGCGAAGCTGTGATGTTAACTGACACTCCTCAGCAGCACTGTGACCAAAACGACCAACAGCAATCAGATTTGTCTTCACCTGGGGTTTATGGGAAGCCGATTTCTCTCGCCAATGAACGTATCAAATAGCTACGTTTTCTCGGTTTTTCGCTATGCAGGACTTTTTCCTCCACTTATACTTCCTGTAAGCCTAAATTCCCTGTGCAACAGCACACAAGGAGCTCAGTAATCACGATTTCTCAGCGTGCACTCACACTGCCAGGTCCATCAATTAGCACATATCCTACATGCCTGTTACCTACGGTGCTTCGGACCTACATTTAAAATCCTTTCCGAATGCATTCTTCCACTGCACAGGCTCTTTGTACCTAGCCCACAAGTTTTATATTCTATCAGCTGGAAAACTAACTATGCGAAAGTAAATGTATAAAATACTGGATATGGCAGCCATGGTATTTCCTCAACCCCAAAACAGTTCTGTTGGAGCTGGCGCCATTTCTGAACTAAAAATCATAAATTTCAATGCTAATTTTTTCCCACAAAAATGATTTTTTTGTTGTTGCTGTTGTTGAAATTTAAAATATTCAAATATTTCTTGTGGAAGAATTTTTTTTATCAATTTAATACTTTAAAAATAGCTGCAATCGTAAATAAGAAGGATAACAAATCATACCACATCACAAGATAACTTTGGAAAATTCAAATATCTTCTGAGTCCATGAGAATTTTACTGTACTAGAGCTATCTCGGGCCTTAGTGTCCCAGGACTCATCTCCACCAAGCCTTTGTCTAAGTCCCAGGTCACTGCTGTCATCAGGTCAGAATCTTGGGCTATACAACGTAGTCTGTGAAACCCAATATAGACTCAACTTCCCCTCTGAGCCTTGAGGGTAGTAATGTCTGAGGAAATAGTTGGAAGGACATTGTCGTTGTAATTCTATACCCTTTTACAAAGAGAGATTTCGCCTCCTTTGAGTCCAATCACATCGATCAATATAAATCAATGTAAAATAATTAGTACCCAACCAGTACCAACTAATTAGAAGAGGCACTTAGTTTACTTGTTAAGCATGAAAATGTGAAAGAAGAGTTATTAAAATATACTCATTAAATGTCTGTGCTGGGAAATTTAAATAAAATCCATAGACAGTCATATACCCAAAGGCAACAGGATAACAAAACAGAACTCCTCAGCCCTGTACTGCCGTGTGATTTATAAATCCCCAAGCAAGTAGTTCACATTATTTACAACTATTGAGAGTTTCCACATCATGCATCCTATTTCAAAGTTTAAGAGCCCTCACAGGGTAGGAGGGGACCCCAGTTACCCTTGGAAACAAGTTAGAAGAAAGTGGACAGGAGAAAAACTCGTGGAGAGCAGGTCACCTTGAGAAGAGCAGCCACCTTTGGTGAAGAGGTGGAAAAATAAAAGGAGAGAATGACGGAGGAAGGAAATGCTCTCCACTCCTTTTCTTTCCTTCTATTTCTTTTTGCAGTTAGAATAAATATAAAAACAAAAACAGCTGGTGCCAACAGCCTATCCAACATAAAGAAAGCAATCAAGCTTGTAACGTCCTGGAAGCTTCTCTTTCCGCTAGATTTCATCATGCTGGAAGGTGCTATGCATACTAGGGGAGGAAAACAGTTGTCCGTCAGTCATACCCAGCTGTGAATCCTGAGAGCTAAAGGAAGAACTGGCCCAACAAGGTATTCCCACAAGTGCAATAATGCCATGAAATGTTATAGGAGTAATCCACCACTTTTTGATTGGATTTAAAACCCCTCCACAAGATGCAATTTATATCTGGTATCATTAACTGTGCCCAAAACCCATGTCTGGGTAGGTTATAAGTCCTATGGAGAACTGACTATCTTCCACTAAATAGGCATAATATTAATGTCCCCCCAACTTCTTATCTTTCTACCCTTTGGGTGAGTGCACCTTTTAACCTTCATAAGAGAAAGTTCTTTTTGCAGTAGTTGGTGATTAATAGAGAGAAACATAAAGGGCCAACATACAGAGAATAAAGTCTCTGGAGTGCTCATCCCTAAATGGTACATCTATATCATAAACTGTCCTCCCAAGGCTTGGGAATTGTCATGAAAGAAGAAACAGACTGTAGCAGGTGAAAGCTGTGGGAAACCACAATGAAACAGAGTTCACTGTACTCATGAACAAGCAGTGGTGTGACTGCATGCCAAAACCCACACAAGACCAAGACAGCCAGAAGCCCCATTATGGGCGAGGGAGGGGCTTCTGACATCTCACCCTTAGATGAGGAAGTATTGGCCATTGATGGCTGCTGTCAGAGGAAAAGTCAATTTTCTTCAGGTGTGCAGTCCCTAATAGGCTCCCACGTCCCATTGATAGCCCTCCATGCATGCACATATTGGGAACCGTGAGTGAAATCAGTAGTTGAACATGAAGTTGGGAGGGGGAAGTGCTGGAGGAGATGGAAAGGAATTGGAGGAGAGAGACTTGGGGGTGGCTTTGATCAAAGCACGTTATATGTAAGTGTGTGATTCGCAAGCATTTGAATAAAAGGTAGTCCAAGGCAGATGTTGAGGGTAAGGAGCAGACTGAGCCAGGACAGGGAAGCGACAGAGAAGGGAAAGGAGAGGCTTTGCCCATTGACCATGCCGAACTTTAATCTTACCTCATATTCTTTAAGCTAAAAACCCTAAATTCAAGCCTCAAGTCTCTTAAAATAAAATCAAGGTGATGTTTGCTTATTTTACTTCATTCTCACAAACATAGTAGCACAGTGCTCGAAAGGAAAGGGGAAATGCTGTGTTGGCACCGTTATCCACTGTGGTTCTTCAAGCTTCCAGAACAAGTTAAGTCCAAGGCTTTTTCCCTTCCTCTGTCTATATCTTTATCTCCCCGACTTCCATTTGAATCAAGCGCATGTACAAAATCAAGTGTCCTGTCCTCTTCCATCTGTCCTTTGTTCTCTGGGACTTACTAGGTATCAAATAACTAAACCCGAGCCACACTGCATCTGGCCGATAGCCCTCAGAGTCGAAGCAGCTTAGAGAAATTGATCTCCCTATAAAATCCTTGTGAAGGTAGCGGAAGAAATCAGTTTCTCACTCACACGCTCCCTCAAACTGACATTTAAACTGGAAGAAAATAGGGAGCTAAAGAAGATCTGTTTGAACATAGAATAGAAAGTTAAAAGCACATTTTTATTTCATCCCTGTATACTGCTACAGTGATTGCCCAGGCAACTAGGAAAATGTATGCCACCAAATGCAGGATATCTGATATGTGACCCCTCCAAGGGAGTCATGACCCACAGATTAAGAACTGTTGATTGAGGGGGAGGAGACTGTGAAGGGAGACAGTCCAGACTTAAAGGAAAATTACTCAAAGTTGTCATACTGAATGCTGCCGCCTCTAGGTGCATTTTCCTAAAGCACTAGCAACCAGAGTCCAACATCTGGGAAGATTGTTCTCTAGGAGAAATGATTAGCACGAGGCAAAAGAACTACAAACAGACATTGTATATCTTTCCACCCACGGAATGACCTCCCGGTAAAGTCCGAATGTGGATAACCTACATCTGAGTATACAGAGCTTCTAATTGGCTTGCTAGTGTCTAACTCATTATCATCATCGTCATTATCAGACTGCTAAAAATCATCCAATTAAAGAAATCTCTAACAAAAGTGAAATGAGGAGATCAATTTGGATAAGGATGTGGGACAGATGATGCACAAGGCATAACCCTTCATCCACAATAGCAGATATTCCAGGGGGAAATGCCCCAGATACTGACTCTGAGATGGAGGTCAGCATTCTGGAAGCTTATTAGTGAATGTTATTTTGGAAGGAAAAAAAAATGAGCTCTAATGGGGTCTCAGTAAAGGTGTTATGACTTACACAAGGTTCATGTGCTGGAAGATTAGGCTGCAAATAGCAGAATGGAGAAATGGTGGATTCTGTAAGAGATGGAACCTCCTGGGAGATAATTAGATCAAAGGGTTTTAACCTGAGAAAGGATTAAAGATTATGCTATAAGGGTGAATTACTTTTTAGGGACTGTATTAAACACAATGACAGGGACTTATTATGAAGTGAGACCACCTCATGCTTTGTCCCTTCTGCATATGCCTCTTGCCCCTGGTTTCTGGTTGTCCCTGTGAGGTTATTCTCTATGTTACGATACAGCATGAAAGCCATACCAGATGTGGTTACCCGAACTTGAATTTATTCCACTTCTATAAGGAAAAAGAGGTCCTTGCCTAGTCTCAAGTGTTTGTTATAACAACACACAAGGCCTCTTAGCCAGTCCTATGAGGAGCCCTGATTGTGGCTACATCACCAGCCACGCAAAAACATGATAGTGGGGTCCCCATGGTACTGGTTTCGAAACCTTGAAGGATGCAAGAATGAGGGTGTCACGGAGAGAAGTTGAGGCCAGACACTGTACAGCAAGGCTGGAGTCAGTGAAGAGAAACTCTGAAGACCATCACAAGACGTGGTAAATGTCAAATGTCAGCTACAGTGTAGAGCCTTTGGTATTGATGAGCATGCCAGGACCATGAGACATCCATAAAGGGGATCTTCAGGTGTGGAATGGAGCCAGCCTATGAAAGCCATAGACACTGTGTATGTTGTAGATAACAGGGCTAGAGAACAAAGACTCCTGGGTTTTTTGGAACCCATGATTACAATAGAATGTCCAGATGCCAGACATGGAGCTTCAGAAAAAACATGTTGGTTTTCTCTTCTGGATTTTGTGAGCTTGTTTTATGTTACAGTTTATCTCTTTGGGAATGGGATTCTTTAGTCTGCATTCCTATATAACTCTTACTCTTTGTTGGAAGTACATAAGTCTTGGGTCTTTTAAAGTGATGGAACTGTTAAGACTGAGAACTCTTAACATTGGTATGTAGCAGTGGTTCTCAGTTTTTGAGTCGTAGCCCCCCCATCCTCCCACCTCCACCCTTACCCCCTCACTCCTCCATCTCCAATCCTCTACTCCCCATCCCTTCATCCCCCATCCTCTCCCCCTCCCCACCCCAGGATCCTGAGTTTCATTCTTGATGCCAGCTCCTCCTGTTATTTTGGGAGATGCTGTAAATTTCAGGAAGTGGTCCTTGCTTCAGGAAGCAGTTCACTGAGAGTGTTCCCAGTCCACTCTTGGCTCTCTGCTTCCCTGTCTGCCATGCTGTAAAACAGTAACTTCCTGCCTTCTCCACACAATCCCTCTGCCATGAGGGCCAGCCTGCCTCGGGCCCCAAATTATGGAGCCAGCTGATTTCAGACTCAACTGGCTGAAACTGTCAGGAAAAACAACGGCTTCCTGAAGTCCTTTAGCTTTTTAACTGTTTCTTAAAGTCCTCTAGTAGTCCATCGACAAGAAAAGGAGGTGTCCACCACGGCAATGACAGAGCATTAAAATTAAGAAACTTCAGACTGAACATTAAAATCTGGGAAATACACGAGATACAAAGAGGTGAAAAGAAGTAGGGGGATGGGAAGGGGATGGGAAAGATGGCACTGTTTTCCTTACGATGACCGAAGCTCTATGGAACACTGAGAGTAAGCGCTTAAAAGTTAAAGCCTTCCTTTTTTTCTCTTACGTTTATTCTGGGGAGGGGGAGATGGCCGTGACTGTGAAAAGCACAAAGGCTAAAAAGAGAGGAAAATAGAACAATCATGATAAGGTCCCTCGTGAACTGTTTACTGACATTTTCTGAAAGATAATAACAAAAAAAGTGTTCCTTGCTGAAAAGAGCTAATAAAGACAATTTCATTCTCAAAAAAAAAAAAAAAAAAAAAAAAAAAAAAAAAAAAAAAAAAAAAAAAAAAAAGCTAAAACTGGGGCAGTTTTTAATTTTAAACACAGCTAAGGAAGTGGCCCTAAGATGTGAATCACTATAATGACCATCGTCCTGAGTCCTATTAAGATCAGAGGTCACAGAGGTAAAGTTTCCTGAAAGGGGGAAATCGAATTCTTACAAATAAGAATGTAGAAGCATAGATCCACCATAAGCCAGATGGATGGCTTTGTAATGGGAAGCAGGAGATAGTTTTTTAAAAGTGAATCTCAAGGGGAAATAGCCTTAATACTGGTGTAGAGAGCTGCGGAGCCGCACCTTAAAGATGGCACTGGCTTCCGCCTTCCACCTTCCCGATGGTGAGCGCTCTCTGGGGTAAACAACTCCTTATTTGGCTAAGGCTGAGTGCTTGGTTTGCTTCCACGTATGTGGACCTATTGGCAAGGCCCACGTGGCGCTTAGTGATTGGTTATCCTGAAGGCATATAGCTGGGCGAGGGCTTCCCCCACAGAGAAGAAGATCCATGTACAAGGTCCTGAATAAATCGCTGAAAGAAGAGCCTAGTGTCATGTCTTCCTTGCAGGCGAGGTAGAAGCGACAACTGGGATGAGGGAATTGGACCTCCTTCGACTGGATATGCCAGCCTGAATGACCCACCTTGGGACTCTCTGCCCTCCTTGAGGAATACATGGAGCATGATGTGGGGGGAAGCTGAGGGAGGACTGGGAGGAGAGAAGGGAGGAGGAGCAGTGGTAGATATTGGGGGGGAAACCTTTTAAATTAAACAAACAAACAAAAAAAGTGACTCTAGGGTGGGGATGCAATCCAAGGTAGAATTCTGGCCTACAAAAACAAAACAAAACAAAACAAAACCAGGACCCTGGGTTAATCCCCAACACTCAGCAAAGTGTTTCACATGTTCTCCAATCTGGGTTTGTGATGAGAGTCCTGGGAACAAAGCCTGCCCTGGAAGTTATTCTAAAACTGGGACAGGAGAGATGGCTCAGCAGAGAGTCAAATGTTAAAGAACTGGGGTTGGCTGTAGTGGATTTATGATGTTACATTGTAAATAATTGTCCCGCCTATGAGTTTAATAAAAAGAGCTGATTGGCCAAAGGTAGACAGGAAGTGTGGGCGGGGCTACCAGATTAAGAAAACTCTGGGAACAGGAAGAACAGAGCAGAATGCCAGAGAGACTCCAGAGTTGCCAGACAAGCCAGAAGATGCAGAAGACAACTATACTGCTCTGAGAAAAGGTACTGAGCCCCCTGGCTGAACAGGATAAAAATCATGGGTTAGTTTAAAAGTAAAGAGTTAGTAAGTTATATGCCTGGGACTTAGGCTGATCAGCCTAAAATTAATGTAAGTGTCTGTGTGTCTCTGCAGGTCTATGTATGGGTCTGCGGTTCTAAACCTTGAGGCTAGGCCAGAAAGTCGGGGCCAGTTGGCTCTTGGCATCCAAACAATAGCTCACAATCTTCTGTAGCTTCAGCTCCAGTGGGATCCACTGACCTCTTCTGCTTCAGGCATGCATGTGGTACGCATATATACAAGTACACAGCAAATACTCTTACCCACTGAGATATCTCCACAGCCTCTCAGGACTAATTTTAAATATGGCTGTTATCTCTAAGCCACCAAAGCTTTGCACACCTATCCTGTAACTAAGGGAGGGACTCTTCCCCTCCTAGGGCGACTTATGATCTTTATCATTATTAGATCATGGACTATGACCTTCAGGGAGCTTTGCAGCCTTCCTATAGATGAGGCCTCCAAAGCTACCAGGAGCCATCTAGGTTTATACAGCTCTTGTGAAGGTTCATTGTGATGTGGTTGGTACAACAGGTTAGGAAGGCAGTAGGTGGAACTGTGTCTCAGCAGACCGTCCCACCCATGGGTAATATAAGCTCCACATTCCATTCAGAATATGCTGGAAACTATTCTCTGTAGAGAATTCAGCAATATCAATCTTCAAAATGAGTGTCCGTGTTTTAAACAGGAGTAGCATCCCCTAAACTGGCATAAAATCCAAGGAGGGCTTATTTTACAAAGAGCTTATTTTGGAAAACTCATTGCAACAGTATGGCCTTATTGGAAAGCCACAGAGAACAGCACAATATCCAATAACAGTAGAAAACTCCAACCTCTAGGACAAAGAGGATGAAGGTGGAGATTATCAAAGCCCAGGAGAGAAAAGTATTTTGAACAGAGCAGTAACATTCGAAAGAGGATTCACACAGGAAAGGTTATCAATAGTGAGCCCTCATTTTCCTGTAAAGACTTAGCCGCTGATTAGTCCTGCTGGAACCCAGAGGGCAAAGGTGCCTGTGATTTGATGCTTTATAGTTCAGTCCCCCCTCCCCCCAGGGTAAGAAGCTGAGTGATGGGTGTGGAGTGCTTGAAACAAGCAGGTGGACAGTACCCTGCACACCTCACAACACCCAGAATTCAGACAACTGGTCCAGGTAATGAAGTAGTTACTACTGTGGATCCTATCTCATGGTTTCTCAAACTGATGTGTTTGGAGGCTTTCCAAGGAGGGAAGGCCTGCATAGTTGTAAGGGATTTCACATATTTTTTTTTGTTTGGTTATTTATGTTCTGTACCTATATCTATTATGTTCAGTTTCATCATGAACCTCCCGCTTAGCAAAGATAAGTACAACTTACCCTACCCTCAATTTTTTTGTTTGTTCTTCGAGACTTTTACATAACTTTTGTAATTTGAAAAAATAAGCATGTTTGACATACTAGCCAACAATTGTGTTGACTCTTTCCCCTAACAATGTTAGATGTAAAGAAGTGAAAAACACCCCAATGTTCCAGGAGTCTTGGTCCACTTACTAAAGCCAGGGTTTCTTTGCGTAACCATGACTGTCCTGGAGCTTATTCTGTAGACTAGGCTGACCTCAAACACAGAGATTTGCCTGCTTCTGCCTCCTTAGTGCTAGGTTTATAGCGGTGTGCCACCACCACCACCCTGATCCCAAATCTTAACTAAGGGCATTTTCCTAGGATTTAAAAAGTCAGTGAATTTCCATAAAACTCAAATAAAAATAAATCATCTTTTAATGATAAAGCTCAATAAATTTCTTGCCTCCCTGTCTTTTCTTTTCTTGCATGCATTTCTGTTAAGATGAAGCCTATTAGAAATAAGTTATCATGGACAGTATTATGATATTTCTATTAATTCAAATAAATAAAACCATGGTTGGCAGAAGGGTGGCAAGTTCTGTCTTTTGATCATGCATTATTTTCCTACTCAAAAATCAATACCTATGTGCAGTAAGAGGTTTCTGGCCCAGACTTTCGGGCCTAACCTCAAGGTCTAGACCCACAGACCCGCAGTCCCACAGACCTGCAGACCCGCAGTCCCACAGAGACACACAGAAGCTTCCAATAGTTTTTGGCTGATCAGCCTCAGGCCCAGGCATATCACATGCTAGCTCTCTACCCTTATTCTAACCCATGTCTCTTGTTCAGCCATGGGGCTCGGTACCTTTTCTTAAGGCATCATAGTTGTCCTTGGCTTCTTCCGGGCCTCTCTCTGGAATTCCCTCTGGTGTTCTGATCTGGCATTCTGTTCTCAGAGTTTTTAGTCTGGTAGCCCCGCCTACACTTCCTGCCTGCCTTTGGCCAATCAGCTCTTTTTATTAAACCAGTGGTTGGGACAATTATTTAAAATGAAACAACACAACCTCCCACACCTATGTTTTATTTTCTTCTTCTTCCTTGTGTGTATATGTGTGTGAGAAAGAGAAAGAGAGAGAATGAGAGAGAGGGAGATGCTGGAGACCAAACCTTTAGGCCTCATACATGCCAAGGAAGTGTTATACTATTGAGTTACATCATTTCCCCTGGATCTGGAGTTGCAAGTGGTTACTCACTGTCTGGCCTTGGTTCTGGGAATTGAACTAGGATCCTCTGTAGGAGAGGTGCTTCTTTATACCCTTTGTCTCCATTCTAGGTGCACTTTAGATAACAGTCATGTACTGGGTAGTGAGTGTATTCTGAGAAATGAGTCCTTAGGAATCTATATTGGCACATGATGGCAAAGGCCTGTAACTCCTGATCTTCAGGGGCTGAGAAATGAGAATGCAGAGGGGAAGTGTAATCCCAGCTATATATAATCATCACTATAGTGAGTTTGAGGCCAGTCTTGGCTATAAGAAACTGTGTAAAACAATATTTTTAAAAAGTTTTACTTTCATTTAAAATTTCACTCTTTATCTTTAATAATATAATTAAAAATTTGAAAAAGTAAAATAAAACCACGTTCTCACTTAAAATATCATCAGCCATTGTATTTATTAAAATATTTTTACAATTTGAATCTGCAACACTCTGGGTGCAGTATCTAAATAGGATTTCAGTACTGAATAAGTATTTGCTACTTAAATGCCAAATACTCAATTTTTTTTTAAACCACAAACCAATACAGTGTGTTCAGTAAATATGTTTTGAAGCATAAAATACATTACACTTCGGTAAAAGTGTAAATTTGAATTTAGGGAGAGAAAGGCAAAATATTTAATCTCAGATGTAGAAGAAAGGTTTATTTGTATATTTATTAGGTGATGATGAAGATCAAACTGTCATGTACTTATTTAAATTCTACTTTCATATTTTTGTGAGCCTGAGATAAACATTTTTAAAGTGTCTTTAATTTCAATATGCCAGCCAGTATCTGCTGCAGTCTTTAAATGATGCTGGAAATGTTAAATTACCACCATAAGAATGATGTGACGATATCAGTTTTTGGAAACTGTGTCTGAGTAAGAAAAGAAAGGCAATTGAAGTATTTTGTATCACGGCAGTAGTTCTCAACCTTCCTAATGCCTTTAATACAGTTTAGTGCAGTTCCTTGTATTGTGGTGACCCCCAGCCACCAAATTATTTTCCTTGCAACTTCATAACTATAACTTTGCTGGTGTTATAAATTGTAATATAAATGTCTGTGTTTTCTGATGGTCTTAGGCAACCTCTGTGAAAGGATCAGTCAAGAACTGTTGAGAAGCACTCTCTCACAGCTTCCTGTGGTGGTGTGAGTGAATACATCAAGGATGGGCGGGGGACAGGGATGTTTCTCATTCGCTCTTCTCTGCTTGCCCAATGCAGCAGGACTCAGCAAGTAACAGCAATTCTCCAATGGAGAAGGCGTGATCCCTAGGCTGCAAGCCACAGAAGCCTAAGCAGAGCAAAGGGAGCCAGGGTAAAGGAATAAAAATGGTTTCCCCATAGCCACATAGATGAAGCACCTTCCCAGTGTCCCCTGGTCTCCATGTTCTAATCTCTCCCCAAGGCTATGTGCAGAATTGCCCTGTGACTGGGAGCAGCTGGATACCCAGTGACAATCTTCTGTCCTATTCCATCTGTCCAGGCAGAGCTGTAAACCATGGACCAGCTGGAATGATCTTTTGCAAAAGGATGCTAAGCTAGACTACAAGATGGCAGTTGCTTGGCTCAGAGAATGTTCACTTATGACAAGTAGCAACAAAAGAATAAATCTAAAAGCAGACATTAAAGGATATCATATTGGATACCAGAAAATATGATGGAAGGAAAAATTTTAGAACCCAAACAATGAAGAAATGTATTTTTGTTGAGAGATGCAGATTTATTAAAATTTCAGTTGTTACTCAAAATGATATATAGAGTCAATACAAAAAGTCAAATTTCTGAAAAAGTTATATTTTATGGTATTTGACAAGCTGAGTCTATAGCAACGGATCTGGAAAAGTAATGGAGAAATTTTTGCAAAAAGGTACAGACTGGGCTGGGGAGATGGCTCATAGTCTGGGAGATGGCTCATGGGCTGGGAGATGACCATGGGCTGGGGAGATGGCCCATGGGCTGGGGAGATGGCTCATGGGCTGGGGAGATGTCTCTTGGGCTGGGGAGATGTCTCTTGGGCTGGGGAGATGTCTCATGGCCTAGAGAGATGGCTCAGGGGGTGAAATGCATAGTGTATAAGCATGAGATGCCCAGTGTCCACAACGAAGCTCAGCCAAAAGGTCCATTTCTGAAACCCAGTGCTGAGGGGTAAGAGACAGGAGGACCTTGGAAGGCAGGGCTTTTTAGCTGGACAGTCTTGCTGAGATAGTGAGCATCAGGTTTAACAAAGCACTATTAAAAAAATAAAACAAAAACCCGTAACTTGGGAGGCAAAGGCAGGTAGATGAATGTAAATCTAAGGCTAGCCTTGCCTACACAGCAAGTTCTAGGCCTGTCCCAGGGAAGGATTTGTAGTTCTATATCTCAATGTTTACTATATATTTGTAGCTGTTAAAATATTATGATCTTCATTCAAAACAAAACAACCAAAATAGAGAAACCCAAAGCTGACATATGTATGTGATCACTTGATTATAAGCATGTACCAGCAATTAAATAAGAAAATGTAAAAGTCTCTTTTTAAGATGATGCTTAAAAAGATGGAGGAAATGAACTTTGCCCTACTTCATTACCACAGATTAAAATTAACCGAGATTCCTATGGCATTAAATCTAGACAGTAGAACAATAAAGCTTAGTTAGATGTCGGTAAATTTCTGATGCAGTTGGTATACTGAGGACTTCTAAAGAGAATTTTAAAAGATACTAGGTTTTTTAAAAAGCAAGGTTAAAATTAAAATCAAGAGCCATGTGGATCTCTGTGAGTTTGAGGCTACAGAGTGAGTTCTAGGACATCCAGGGATACACAGAGAAACCCTTTCTCAAAAAACCCAAAAACAAAAAACAACAACAAAAAAATTTGAAAGTTCTTCTTTATTAGAAGGCTTAAAAAATAGATCTAAGCACAGACTGAAGAAGATACACATATGTACATATTTACTGGTTATATTGATACATAACATAGCTATATTTGATATACATATGTATTTATGGCTGGCATTCATATGCATATCTATTACATTTACATGTGTCATACATGTCTCTATCTAACAAATGACTCAATGATCAAAACACTTAAAAATTTCAGACTCATTAGTAAAATAAACATAAAAAGTAAAAAGATCTTTAGCCAGGCAGTGATGGCACAGTCCTTTAATCCCAGAACTTGGGAGGCAGAGACAGGAGGATATCTGTGAGCTCGAGGCCAACCTGGTCTACAGAGTGAGTTCCAGGACAGCCAGGGGAACACAGAGAAATTGTGTCTTAAAAAACGAAAAGAAAAGAAAAAAAGACCTTTAAATGGTACTTCTTGTAAGATATCCAAATGGATAGTAAATCCATTAAAAGACAAATTAGAAACAAAACAATCACAAGACTATAGCCTAAAATGATAAAAAGATTAATCACATCAATTATGTTGGTGCGTATGGTGGCACCGTGACAAAATACCTACAAAGTCTTAAAAGAATGTCAGGTTTCTTCTGTCAGCTTCAGAGTTTGGGTAATCAGTTTTTACCAGTATCTGTGGGCCTGTGATGACAGGGTACATCTGGTGAAGTAACTGCTGTCTACTTTATAGAGGCCTTGGAACAAAGTTACAAAAAGGAAGGGGGTTGGGCCCAGTGTTCTGAACCACTTCCTTCTACAAGCCCTCACCTTTTAAAGGCTCCACCACTTCCCTGCTAACCTGTGGCTGGTAGCCAAGCTTTTGAACACAAGACCTTCTGGGGACATTTCAGATCTAAACTAACATTATGGTTTGGTAAAGATTTCTAACAAGTAGGGTTCCACGCATTTTGTATGAGATCGTAGCTAGAAATGAGTACTAAGGAAGGCATCTTTGGCAGTATTGACTGAAGCAAATCCTGCCCAGCCTCCTACAACATAAAAAGTCTACAACTAGTTTGTTGTACTCCCAGGATACTACATATATATGAAATTCCCACCCATTCATCAGAGCCCAAACCTGGAAACATTCAAAAATGTGTCAATAGGAAATCTATGTACATTAACTTCTCTGTGGCCTATAGGAGAATATTACTCAATGGTATAAAGAATAAGCATTCCATATGCAACAGAGATGATCCCATGGACAAGGTTGAACAAAATAAGGCAGGAACAACAAAGTACATTCTGGACAGTTCTGTTCCTGGGAGCTAACAGATATGAAGGCATGGTGTCAAAAGCCAGTAGAGAATCCCTTAGGAGGGAGTAATGTCTGGGAGAAGGTTTTGAAGTCTTCTGGCGAACTGAACATGGTCTAGACTAGAGCTAAGTAGAGATGACTTGGTTGTACACCCGAGTGAACATTCATAATTTTTTCTGTTAACATCTATGCTCTTCGTGGAATTGATACCTAAGCTAAAAGATTTAGAAGTACTACTTCTTGTTTCTGTTTTCTGTGATTTAATTTTATTTTTCTTTATGTTTATTTGTTTGTATCTATGTGAATGCAAGTCACATTTGAGTAAGTGCCTGTTGTGAGCTGTTCAACCTGGGTGCTGGGACTGAATTCAAATCCTCTGGAAGAACAGCAAGCATTCTTAATGACTGAACAATCTCTCTGGGCCCATTTCTGTTTTCTAACTGCCACAAAGTTACCATACACCGGTCCGTTGCTTCAGATGGCAGAAGAGCTCAATTTACAATGTTAGATGTTTTCTAAAACATCAGAGCCTTTCAAATTTGCAAGAAAGCTGAGTTACTTACGGACAATAATATGCATTTCAGTACAAACGTCTATCCACAACACATGGTACACTTGACATTTTCAGGCCTAGCCTGAACTCATTGGAAAGGAAAATGTGAGTATGGGATAGAAAACGATAAGGAATATTTCCAGAACATTTTCCAGTGAGGGCTCAGGAAGTAACTTGCTTCAGAATTTCTCTTTACTGTGCATGGCTGAGAGACAGGCCATCACTGAAGAGGAAGTAGAAGGGAGAGGATGGGGAACTATGTAGCAACTATAGAGTTTACTGGGCATGACACAGCATTGTACTCAAGGACTCACTAAAGGGCTTGCAGGAGACTGGGCCAGTCAGAATTTCCACATGGAGACCTCGCTCATCCCTCTTTGAGGGAATATTGACAGTTAATGGTTGCTAGAAGAAAAGATGGCTTTTTTTCCCCACTGGTGAAGCACTGTTAAGTTGTCCACACTCCAGTGAATTACCTCCCACCTGGGCTCATGCATGCAACTTTTATAAGTTCAGAGGGCCACATACAAAGGGAAGACGCAAGTGTAGTAAAGAGACTTGTTAGAAAGGATTTCAGCAGGAGAGAGGGTCATGGTGAGATGGCTAAGTGGGGTCGTTGTTATAAACATGAATGAAATTGTCACCAGGAAGAAAGAGAAATACTCACTTTAAAGAGCCAGCTCACATGACCAAATTATGTAGAGACCAATGAATACTAGGGAGGCCTGACACCTTCCCATCCTTCCAGAATGGTATTATACCCAACATGACTACATGACAGGACAATTGTGGCTATATTTCTGCACCACCACCATAGTTTACAAGATCCCAAATAATGATTTCTATGACTTTCCAGGACCATTCTACTTTCAAGCCATAATGAAGATCTGGTATCAGACAAGATATATTCAACTATTAGAATTACTTCAGATATGCCAATGTCCCCAATATCTCACAGACATCTGTGCATTCAGACATCATTTTATGTTTTATCTACAGCTTGAATTCTTTTTCATGAATCAATAATTTGGTTGTTTTTTGTGTGTGTGAGTGTGCGTGTGTATGTGTCAACCTTTCCCAGACATCGTAAGTCCCTATGACAGCTTTCTCCCAGCAGGAAGCTGACTAGATTCTGGGTCTCTGTGCTGATGATTATGAGAGACCTCGTGTGCACATAGTTTCTTTTATTTTAATGAGTTTTTCTGTGGGAAGGCAGCTTTAGAGAAGACTGAAAGATTTTGCCTTAATGAAATGTTAGTTTACTTGGGGACTTGGCTCATCTTATCTCTCTGTTCAAAGCAAGTAAATATTCTACAGTTTCTGCTCCTGACTTGCCCTCTCTTGCTAACCTATTTATATTCCCTTGAATTCTCACGTTTTCCTTCTAGCAATTAACCCTGATACACTGTCCTCTCCTGTTACTTCTGACCAAGTCAAGCATGTCAACAAAGCGATCTGAAACAGCCTGCCTAGGTCCCAGAGCTCTGAGCTGGCACACAGCAATACCTGGCAGAGTTCACCTCTGGCCACCCTGAAAGGACAAAATGGCAATCTTGGGAGGGATGTCAAGGGGGATTTTAAAATATTATCCACCAGCATTGGTATGTAAGAATCACATACTAAACATAACAGTTACTTTCTACCGTTCTTTTGTAAAACTAGGCATTTATGCACACAATTCTACCTTTGTCTTTTACGGAGTTTACAGCATGTACTTATGAGTGCAATAGGTACATATTATCTAGAACTGATGATTTTGTAATAGCCCAGGGTTAGAACACTTCCTACTTCAGGACAAAGTTGAAACGTTTCTGTTTACTATGTCCAGAGAAGCATACAGTGTTTACCCTTCTGAACAATCTTCTTAGGTGCGTCTTTGCCAACTTATTCATTTGGCCTTAGAATCCCCCAAGAGGCCCTTACATCATGGAGATTGATTTCAACACAAACCCCTAGAATCAGATAGTCTTCAACCAGATGCCAGCAGACTGCTGTTCTGGGGGTTGGGATTTTGCCCCGTGGACTGTGGCTATCTTCCAATTTAGGTAGATGCATGTTGGCAATCAAATATCTCCTGCTTCTTCAGTTATTTGTATTCGGCTTTCTTATTTGTAGCTCTAACTCACCTGCTATGGGTCTCTTTGATGGGTTAAGGTGGAGGGAGCTGAGTTCTGTTGAGCAGGAAGTATGCCAGACAGAAGGACATTAATGAAAATGTTTAAGGAGAACAGAAAAAGATGAAGCCCAAAGAACATTCATGGCTTCTGTGCTTATTTATTCTCATAACTTTTCTCTCTGTAGATGATGAAATTCAGTGTTTCCAATATGTATACTGATATTAGAAATACCATCGAGGAGTGATTGTGTATGCCTACTTACATGTGACATCCGTGGGCAGGTGGTCCTGGGTTGTATAAGAAAGAAGGCTGAGCAAAGCCATTGAGAAACAAGTCCATAAGCAGTTTTCCTCCTTGGTACCGACTTCAGTTCCTGCCTCTAGGTTCCTGATGTGCATTCCTGCCCTAACTGCCCTTCACTGTGGAATGTGGGCTATGAGATGAAATAAACCTTTTCTTTCCCTAAATTGTTGGTCAGTGTCTTATCACAGCAAAAAAAGAAGCCTGATTAGAACGTACATCAAAACAAAATAAGAAGAACAAGTAGGCACATGCATTTATTAGAAAGAAAAAGCCCCCCCCAAGACACACTGTCACTAAAATAAATGTTGTGTTTGTAAACATCTTACAGAAGTATTTAGACGAAATTAAACTGTAGTCATTAACACTATTGTACAAGAAAATTCAACATGCAGCAGCTTAGCCATCTTTGATATAAAAGTAAAATTGCATTAGAAAAAGGTTGAGATTTTATTTAAAAATATATGTATATACAGTTTGAATGAACTGATTTTTCAAAATCACATAACATTGTATTAGTTTCTTATGGTAATTATAATGTTACCACTGCCATAGAAATTTACTACCTTAGAAGTCAAAGCTAGAAGTCTAAAAAATACCCTAAGGGCCAAAATCATGGGTGATAAAGCTATGCTTCTTCTGGATGCTTTTAGAGAAGTGGTTCTCAACCTGTGAATGACCCTCTCTGAGAGCTGAATGACCCTTTCTGAGGGGTCATGAAAGACCATCAGAAAACACAGGGATTTACACCGTGATTAATAACCGTAGCAAGATTACAGTCATGAAGTAGCCAAGGAAAAATTTCATGGTTGGGGGTCCACACAACATGAGGAACTGTATAAAGGGTCTCAGCATTAGGAAGGTTGAGAACCACTACTCTGGGGGAAGACCATGTTTCCTCGCTAATCCTTCTTTTTTTGTGATTATTTGTGATATTGGGAATCAACCCTAGGCAAGGGCCCCGCTGCGGAGCGTCATTTGCAGCCCTCTTTTAAAAATGAAGAATAGTGGTTCTCAACCTCCCTAAAGCTGTGACCCTGAAATACAGTCCCTCATGTTGTGGTGACACTCAACCATAGAGTTATTTTTGTTGCTACTTCATAACTGTAATTTTGCTACTGTTATGAACTGAAATGTAAATGCCTGATACACAGAATATCTGATATGAGACCCCTGTGAAAAGGTTGTTTGAACCCCAAAAGGGTGGCTACCCTCAGATTCAGAATGACTATTGTATTTTTAGGAAAACACTCTACCATGAAGCTCTACACTCAACCCTTAAAAGTTAGGCTACAGGCTTCTGCGGGAGGTCGGGGTGGTGGTGGGAAAACTGTTGGATTCTGCTGTCCAAGTCTTCTTCTTCAACTGGACTCAATAAACCCTTCTGTCTTCCAGCTGCTTAGGTATTTTTGTTGGTAATGATTTTATTTTCTTTTTGTCAACTTGAAGCAAGCTAGAGACATCTGAGAAAATAAATAAATAAAAAGGACCCTCACTTGAGAGACCATCATCCTTAGCAGATTGGCCTGTGGGTAAACTTGTAAGGCATTTGATCGATACTTAATATAGAAGGGCACACCCAACCATGGGCAGTGCCTTCCCTGGGCTGCTGCTGATTCTGCACTGAATAAGAGGGAACCGAGGGGCTGGAGAGCTGGTTCATCGGTTAAGAGCAATGGTTGCTCTTCCTGAGGAGCTGGCTTCAATTCCCAGTACCCACATGACAGCTCACAACTATCTATAGCTCCAATTCCAGGGCTTCTGACACCCTCACACAGACCCACAAGTAGGCAAAACAGCCACCCCTCCATGGTCTCTGCCTCAGTTCCTGCACTGGCCTCCCTCAATGAACTGTGATCCCCAATATGAAAGACTATTTGCCTTTCACAGTCTTTATCATAGCAATGGAAACCCGAAGCTTCAATCTCTCCAGTAGCTAGAACTACCATCTCCCTTCTCTTTCAGCTTCCAGGACCATCTGTGCTCCTTAGCTCATGTAAGTAGCACATAATCATCATTGTGCTCCCTCTTCCTCTCCCTCATTCACTCTTTTGTATTCGCTTCCTTGTCAATCTGTTATCCTTCCTGGCTCTAACATCTCTCTCCCTCCTATACTTTGTGAATATATGTATATATATAAATGTATATATATATGTATACATATATGTATATATGTATATATATTCATATATATCCATGTAAATGATCTGTAACAATTTCTCCTTGTGATGTCATTTTATCACATCTGCATAAAATCTCTCTAGCCCTTAAAGCTAACCCCTCTGCCTGTTCCAGGGATTCAGGTAAGGGCATGCTATGGAAAAAAGCCACAACACCAGCCCACTACATGTAAAATTGTATGCTTAAACTTAAATGTAATACAATATATTTTAGATTTGAAGTGAAAACATACAGGTTCATGGTAAATATCATGACACCAACCACATGTACCATGACCACTCTAGTCTGAGGTACACACCCAACATTATTCATGTTAATATTGGTGCAGCGTAGCCACATATTCAAATATTTATAGAAGTGATATTCATAAGAGCATTATAGAAACTATCTACATTCCATCAACAGTTAGATTAATAAAGCGCGGCATAGCATGCTAGGAAATGCTGTATAGCAGTGAAAATACCTAAATCTAAGGAATGAGTGAATCTTTAAAACATCATGTTGATGAACATGATTCGACTCCACCCGGACATGTAGTATGCCCATGTTGTTCTATGTAAAGTTCAATTATCAGCTAATTAGTTAAAAATATGATGACATTTAGAGGTAGGGACTGAAATGAGATAGATAAGAGGCTTCTGGTAATATCCCATTTCTTGACCTAGACAAATACTACTTGAATACATTTTCAAAAGTTTACAGGGTTGTGCACTGATTTATGCATAATCCATCATTACTTTTTGTGGTGATACTTTGTGCTCTAACAAATAAAGCCTGCCTGGAGATCAGAGGGCAGGGCTAGACACTAGTTAACCATAGAGGTCAGGCAGTGGTGGCTCACACCTTTAATCCCAGCACTTTGGAGGAGGAAGCAGGCAGATCAGTAGTTCAAGACCACCCTGAGTTACATGAGATTGATCCAGTCAAGAGAAACAGAGCCAGGCAATGAAAAACCATACCTTAAAATCCCAGCACTTGGGATCCCATGCCTTTGATCCCAGTACTTGGGAGGCACATGCCTTTAATTCCAGTAGTAAGGAGGCAGAGACAGGAAGTGATGTGGCTGGGTGAAGAGAGGAATAGAAGGCAGAGGAAACACATGCTTGCTTCCTTTGAGTCTGAGACCTCCTGGAGGTTAGAGGTGGCTGCCGCTTGCCCTTTTGTCTCTCTGAGCTTTCAGCATTTGCCCTGATTTCTGGCTCTGGGTTTTTAGTATTAAAACCAATTAGAATTCATGCTACAAATTTTCATTTTAGTAAAGAGATTATAAGAGCTGCATCATAGGTAAAATGCTTGTCATTTGGATTTCCAGAAATCACATAAAGCCAAGTATGTGTAGTTTGCCTGTAATTTCAACAGAAGCTGAGACAGTGGTATCAAATCCTAGGAGTAAGCTGGCTACCTACACTAACTGAATCATGGATGGCTGGATTCAGGAGAGGTGCTAAGTCACTATGTCAAATGGAGAGCTAGCCATGTACACACACACACACACACACACACACACACACACACACACACACACACACACCCCACCATGGCTCCAAAGAGAGTGCTTCATCTAAAAAGTAATGCTCTCATTTTTCTTAAAATATAAATGAATACAAATAGAAACTTCTCTCGGGTTGTCAAAATGCCAAAAGTTATTGTTAAGGCTTTTAACACTATTTTTCTATGTTCAAATTATATGCATTCTATCAAGAGAAATAAGCAAATTAGCTATTGCAATTTCACACTTGTCCCAAACTGAGCTATAATTAAAATTGTATCTTAAATGTGGCATTGTGGAAATTCTAAGGACTTTTAAGGTATTAGCAAATAAAATTAGAAGGCACGTTTTCCCATTTGAATCTGAATATTAACAACTGTGATATTAATATTTTCACACTAAGTAGAGGTTTCTACCAAGCAATAGTTACCTTTGCTTAGTTTAATAGTCTTTTAATCACCTTTACATTTTCTTATTTAAGCTTGTTCTTTAAGTATTTCTTACACATGTCCAGGGCCTGCTCCTTCCAAGTCCCTCTCCTGAGCTCTATAGTTTCTTTGGTTTGCCATCCACTGGTTTAACCAGGCCATTTGTGTAACCATAGATGTGAGCCGTGCATTGGAGTCTGGTAGAACTCACTAGTGGGTACACAACCGTAGACAATGATCCCCCATAGCAGCCCTCAGTGGCCAATACTACACCAAAAAGGTATAGCCCGTTGAAACCCTCCAGCTTCATGACTGATTATTTCTGTTTGCAGCATTGTGCAGGGCCCAGTGCAGACAACCACAGCAGCTGTGATTCCATAGTTGTAATGGTAATGGCTGTGTTCATGTGTTTAATATCTAGGACCTATCAGATAGGTACTATATGTCATTTCTGTATGCAGATGACGAAAGTGAGAAATACAAAAGTAAGCAACTTGCCTAAAAATCAAATAGTTCACGGAAGTATGATTAAAAATGAAGTCAAAGGTGATCTAGGATGTGCTTCAAATACACAGCGGTGTCTTCTCCGTCTTCAGGCTTACAGACTATCAGAATTCACGCTGTATTGTCAGTGGGAATAAAGATTAAAGAATCTTTCTCCATGCTGAACAGTAATGTAAATGATCTCAGGCACATAGAAAATCTCTTCTCTCATAGAATCTAGCATGTATGACATTGATTTCAGGTGCTAAGTGAAGTGGGCCTTAGAGCTTTACAAAGTTCAGTTTTCATTGCCCCATAACATGGACCACAAGGCAGAGTCTGTCCCTGTCATGGGCTCTGAACACAGCAAGAACAGGGCACGTACACACCTCTAGATGAAGAGTGGAAACCTAGAATCTTAAGCTTGTAATTCTACATTTTGTATTCTTTGTTTTAACCTAGTCTCTCCATCTGTAAACTTTTCTTTGAATATTGATTCAAGTTTTGATCTTTGGCAGGTTTTGATCTTCTAAAGATTTGATTTGCCAGTGTTTGGGATTTTTTTATTCAAATGCAGTCAAACAATCAAAGAGACACTTTCCTGGAGAGAGTGAAATCACTGTAAGTGTTCTCAATAGCTCTAAGTCAGGATGAAGAAAATTCTCTTCAGACCTGCTTCTTCACCTTTCTTCCCACTCTTCTGAATGGACTCCTCTCTTTCTGGCATCATTCTGCATCCTGCGTGTTTCCTTATCACAGCACCATCCCTTCATATTGAATCCCTTGAGTCAGGCAAGGATTTCTGGTTCTATTTCTGAGGAAAAACATTTTTCCAAGGATGTCACTTCCATCTGTACTTTGTATCTATTTTTTTAAATTTCATTTTATAGAGACTCAGTAACACAAAATACCCTGAATTCCAAAAGCAATAATATTAAAGCAGCCAATATATCAACAAAAGCAGGATTTCCCTGAAGACTTGGGCTTCCTGGGGTGACTTTGAGGTCTGTAATATTCTGTTTTTAGATTATCTGGGAGCAGAATAATCATCCTCATTCATTTCATGAAGTCTTAGAACTGAACTCCTATTACTTATCAGCCCAGCTTTCTTTCATTTTACAAAAGCTTTATTTATCTTCATGTGTGCGTGAGCGCTTTGCCCATGTGTATTCATGTGTACCACATGCATACAGTGCTCCCAGAGGCAAGGAATGGGCCTTGTCTTTCCTGGAACTAGAGTTGCTCATGGCCATTTAGTACCACTTGGTGCTGGGAACCAAACCTGGGTCTTCTGCAAGAGCGGTGGTGACCGTAGCCACTGATTCGCTTCTCTAGCTCCCCCTTTCATTTTTTATAAACCAACTTAAAATGTGATTAGTTGTATAAAACAGAATTGAATTTAAAAAATCAAAATCCCTTGCTGAATGCCAGACAATCATTTGCCTCATTTTCTTCCTTCCTTCCTTATTTATTTTTTAAATTTTATTGATTCTTTTGGAATTTCGTATCCTACACCCCAGTCTCCTTCATTTCCTACTCCTTCTACAGCTACCCTCCACCCTGTAATGCCTCCCTCCAAAGAAAACAAAATTAAAACATAAAAATTAAGATAAAAAACACATCTCATCAAGCCTTCTGGGCAATAACCTGCTCCTCTATCAAGCACAGTCTTCTCTCAAATCAGTCACAGCTGTCTCTCTCTGTACAAATTTCTTCCTCTGTCCTGCATCTCCACCACATATTCGTTTGCTGGAGTGGCACTTACTGGATGCCGTGATGTGTCCACTCAGTATACCCTTTTGCCCAAACATTTTCATTGCAATGAGTTTATGGTCTGGTTCAAGACCTCTGGATTCTATTGTATGAGGTTTCTGGCCCCAACTTTCCAGCCTAGTCTCAAGGGGCAGACCTGTAGACCCACAGTCCCACAGAGACACACAGATGCTTACATTAATTGTACACTGACTGACCTGGGCCCAGGCCTATAACTTCTAGTCCTTTATCCTTAAACTAAGCCATGATTCTTATCCTATTCGGCCATGTGGCTTGGTACCTTTTCTCTGAGCAGCATAGTTGTCCTTTGCATCAATTGGCTTCTCTGGGATCTCTGTGGCATCTCTCCTCTGTTCTTCCTGTTACCAGAATGTTCTTAGTCTTGTAGCCCTGCCCTCACTTCCTGTCTGCCTTCAGCCAATCAGCATTTTTATTAAACTAGTAAATGGGACAATTATTTACAATGTAACAACATAATCCCACTGCAGGTTTCTGCTACCCCATTGGTACTGGACAATAGCCAAGATTCCTCTCAGATATCCTGCTGTTGCCCAGAGTCAGGGAGAGCTTCAGCTATGTTCTTCAAGACCGGTCCTTTCACAAGCTCCAACAGTTCATAAGTAGGGTAGATGTTGGGGTAGGCCAATTCAGGACCCTAAGTCTGGGCCTGGGTGGTTGTTGAGGTTGTTCCTGGGGTCTTCCATCCCCAGCAAGGAGAGAGGGCAGCTCTTCTGTGCCCATGCCACAAGGGCAGGAAGTTGCTTCATTTTCTAAGTCTCTTTCTGATCAGAAAAGAAAATTACTTATCCAAAGAATAATTAACTTTTGACTAAGACACCAAAGCAGTGTGGAGGAAAAACAAAAACATAAAACAACAAACAAAAATCTCCCAAATGCTTACAAGAACTCTTTACGGTTTATACTCATTGAGACATATTAAATTTGAGTTTTGTAGCATTTTTTTCTCTCCTAAAGATAAAACAAGTCCCTTTTCTGTCAGCCCACCAGCAAAAAGATTGTTGTCTGTTTCCTGATAAGCAAGTACTGTAAAACAAAAGCCAGGAAACTCTGGTACTGTATCCTCAACAGTTTTACCCCCATCTAATGACATAATTTCCAATTCAGACAGTTTATTAGACCTACTATGTGCTAGATACTTTTTTGAGATTTAGAATTAACACAGCCACGCTAGGGTTTACTAATAAGTGTTATTCCTTCCTGCCATTCCACAAAAGCATAATCACCTAATTTTCACTACAACAGTTTGTTTTGGGTCTATTTCCCCTCAGAGGTTTTGAGCTTCCCGAGGACTGGGCTTCTACGTAAAAATGCCCGTTATTCTATTCCTTCTCCTCACCCCCCCAATGTCTAACCCAGGTCCAGGCACAAGAGCAGACACAAAGGAAATATGTTTGAATATATGATTGAGAAAAATAAAATGCATAACAAATCTCAGCTCCCAGCGATCAAGGACAACCAGAAGCATATTGTTAAAAGGCCAAGCTGTGACTGGAATTCCAACTTCAAGAGGAAGTGAGTAAAATATAACACCTTACTTACGGTCCCTGACAAACTGGCAGAGACTAAGAGTATGAGAAAGAACATGGAAGCAAAACCCGAAATTTTGGAGTATAAACAAGGTGATGTGTATTGTCTTATATTCTGTCTGATTGCCCAAACTTTAAGCATCAATGATGCTAAAAAGACCAACCCTTTCTTTTTCAGAGAAAGACCCTGGATGTACTTGGTATGTATACTATGAATAAGGTTGAATTTATTAACCAGGCTTCTTACTGTATATGACCCAAGGAAAATAATCAACAAAATGCAGCAAGCGTTCTGTCATTTGCTTCAGTCCCACCAAGAGGGCCTACACAGGGGTTCTAGCTCATTAGGCTAACTCTTTATGCTGATTTTATGCTTAATTATAGAAGTATTATAATGTACACATTAATAGATTCTAAATGTATTATGTTTTTCATTTCAGAATTATTTCAGAAAAATGTGTGTAACCATTTTTAATAATAGAGATGAATGTGAATACACTACCCCAAACTTTGCAGTAGAGTTACCCATATTTGGAGAAATCTCAGGGCTCAGCATAATCAGAATGCAAGAGTTCAGTTGCATTCTGGGAAAACCTTATCACCGTGACCATGGTAACTCCATGCCAGGTAAGCACAACATTAAAGAGAATCCATAAAGAAGGGAAAAAGAAAATTTCAATAGATAACCAAAAAGAAATCTGATATTGTCTTACAGCAGAGTTTGAAGGACTTTGTCCTTCAAAGTCAGTCCACTGTAACCATCCTAGAACGGGAGCCTGATTAATAGCCATCTATTTCAATTGAGAGCTAGGAATTAATACCAGAGTAAAACACACCACGGAGGACTATGGGGGAAGACACGCTGCACTTAAGATTTTGAGTTCCTCTCATTCACAGTAATAACTGCCAAAAGACAGGGTCATCTTCCAAAGACTTTACGCTGTTTGGACTTTCTGCTCCAGCTGGCGTATTGATTTCCCAGCGCTCAGCTTCAAATCTCAGTTCTAACTCTTTGCTTTCTGCCCCACCCTGATCACACAGGGAGGGTATCGCAGGGTCCTGAGGGGACAGAGGGAGGGGGAGGGAGGAGGACTTCATTTCGACTCTGAGAAGCCCAGTGCTGACCCACATTTTTTTAGGGTGAAATAGCCATTTAGACACACTGACTAACGACACTCCCTGTGTCTGGGTTTTTTTGTTTTTTTTTTTCCTACACAAGGCAAGACAGGCTGTTTTTGCAATAACCTTTTCTCACTTCTGCCCACGCTGGTGGCTCCATTCCATGCTTTAAATCATTGTCTTCATGAGGTTTAAGTAAATGCTCTTCCAAAGCACTTCAAATTCAGTGGCATATTGTAAATCACATGCTGGCTTTTTCAATTGCCCGGACATTATTTTCGAAGATCTTTGACTATTTTTTTAAGTACAGCAGATTTGTAGGGGGAAAAAAATTGGCCAAATTTTCTACAGCATTTGCCAAATTCTGAATTTTAATTGTAGACTTTTTATTAGTCTCAGCTTCATCTTAATAGATGTGCTCTTTACTGAACTAAAAACCAGGGAGCTTGTATAGGTCTGGTGTAGGTCCTCTCTCTATATGTCGTGGTTGTATATCTTGCTTTTCTTGTGGGACTCCTAACAGTGGGAGCAGGGACTGTCTCTGTGCCTTTTGCCTGCTTTTAGGATCTTTTTCCTCCCACTGGGCTGCCTCATGCAGCCTTGATATAAGGGTATGAGCCTTAGTCTTATTGTAAATTGCTATCTTGCTATGCAGGGTTTGGTTGATATCCCTGAGAGACCTGCTCTTTTCGGAAGGGAAATGGGGAAGGAGTAGATCTGGGGAAGAGAGGTGGTGGGGAAATAGGAGGAGAAGAGGGAAGGAAAACTGCACTTGGTTATAATATATGAGAGCAGAATAAAATAAAAGAGAAAAATAGATGTGCTCTTTGATGCTACGTAAAAATCATTTCCTTTTACTGGTTATGATGTCATCCGTTGAACTCTTCTCAGGCCTTACACTGTCCCACAGTGACTGAAGCCTCAAACTATCCATGTGGTCTTCTAGCACCCAGAATTATGAAGTGAGATGGTAGCCAAGCCCACTTCTTGGTCCTGTGAAATAACTTCACTCCTTAAGAGTCAGTGTCCTCCTCGACATGGTCATGATGTCAGGCTTTGTTTCTTAACTTTGACTATTTCCAAGGGAACACTCTCCATCCTCACAGATCACAACAAAGGTTTCTCATTCTTCCTATCTGGAGTATTCATTTTGGACACTTTCGGTGTATCTGCTTAGGTAATCACACAGCCCTGGCATGGCTGTCCTGTTGTTAATGTCACTTTGTTCGTGCTACATGTCTACACTCACCATCCTCTCTACAATAAGAACTACAGATAAACTGCAGATGGCAAGAAGAATATGCACCACATAAGCAAACTGTCTGGACCATACTGGGTGTAAACATGTTTATACTCTTCATTTTTGCCCTGTGGTTTAATTTGTTTTATGTGGCTAAGGGCTGCCATTGCTATTAATTGACCCAAAGAAACACTGTTATATAAATTTAAAGTATGTTATGTCTGAGAATGGAAGGGGGGAGGGTTACATGGGGACTTGGGAAAATCTTAGGGAGACAATAAGCTGAAGGTTTTATCTATTTCCTAATATCAGATGAATGATTGTGGACATGGGGTTAGGTGCTCATGTTGGGAAGAGAGGGTCTTAGTGCTTCCTACTGATACTCTTGTGAACAAAGCAAAACTGGAACCTCACAATCTGCTTCACTCTAAGTTGGCCCTGTCCCGGGAAGAATGCCTGTGTCTCAGCTTCCTCTTCTATGAAATAGTGGGAATAATGATCCTACCACATTAATATGTTATATCAAATGAGTTTACATCCATATGCATACACACATACATAGTGTCAGTTACATGAGCCTTGCTGCTGCAATGATTATACCAAGGCTGTTGTTGGAATTGGGGAAAAAAATGCATCAAGAAGCAAGAGAATAGTGAAGAGAACAGTAGCATTCAGGTAACTGTGTTCCTCAAGTCCTTATTTCATATATGTTAAATCTTTTGATGCCAGATCTCTAGTATATAAATCAAGGCAGATACTTGTATATTAATATGTTTTATTTCTTTACATGAGTTAGTAATTGTGGCACATGACTATAATCCCAACATGAAAGAGAATGTGGCTCTCAAAGGGATCATGAGTTCAGGGAAAGCCTATATTACATATTGAGACCCTGCCTCTCCAACCTCCCCAAAAGACACTAATTACAAAATACTTAGCATTGGACTAAGTGCAAAGAAGGTCTTAAAAGTTAAATAGATACAAATATCATTATATTTCTGTTTTGTTTATTTTATTATAAAATGGGCAAAATTTTATTTTTCAATGAAGAAATACTGCCAGCTAATTAATAATGGATTCTAAAGATAAAATGAGTTCTATTTTCAAATACATAAAACCAAAGAAAAATATCTTAAAGTAGATTAAATATACTAGTTTTGCTACATGAAGGATCACAAAATAATTCACCATGGCACATTCACAGACTTAGAAATGAAGACTATGATTTTGTTGAATATATTTTCTGTGCCTCTGAGCTGGTATTCTTAGCCTTTTTCAATTGTAATTATTCTCAGGTTTGGTCTTTTCATGGTGTCCCAGATTTCCTGGACGTTTTGTATTATGACATTTTTGGTTTTAGTGTTTTCTTTAACTGATGTTATCTATTAAGGAAATGCCTATAAAGATACAAGAAGCTTACAGAACACCAAATAGACTAGAACTACCCCCCAAAAAAGTCTGCTCGCCACATAATAATCAAGCCACTAAACTAAGAGCTGCAAAGAAAAAAGGCCAAATTACCTATAAAGGCAGGCCTATAAGAATGACACCTGACTATTCAACGGAAACAATGAAAGCAAGAAGGTCCTGGTCAGATGATATACAGACACTAAAAGAGCATGGCTGCCAACACAGAGTAATATACCTAGCAAAACTATGCATAAGTGGAGTAAACAAGATATTTCACAACAAAACCAGATTTAAACAATACCTATTCAGAAATCGAGCCCTATAGGAAGCACTAGAGGGAAAACTGTAACCTAAGGAAACCAGATACACCAATGAAACTACAAACAATTGATAATCCCACTGAAGAACAATTCAAAGAATCTCTCTCTCTCTCTCTCTCTCTCTCTCTCTCTCTCTCTCTCTCTCTCACACACACACACACACACACACACACACACACACACACACACACACACACACACACAAACATACACTAACACCAAAAATAACAGGAAATAACAATCATTGGTCATTAATATCACTTAATATCAGTGGACTCAATTCACCTATAAAACGACACATCCTAATATGATGGATACAAAAATAGAAGCCATCCTTCTGCTTCATGCCTCAGCTTCAAAGACAGACACAGGCTCAGAGTAAAGGGTTGGGAACCGACTTTACAATCAAATGGTTCTAAGAAACAAGCTCATGTAGCCATCCTAATATTTAACAAAATAGACTTGAAACTAAAATCAATCAAAAGAGACCAGGACGAACATGACTTATTCATCTCAGGAAAAATCTACCAAGATGAAGACTCAATCTTGAATAGGTGCCCAACACAAGGGCACCTACACATGTAAAAGAAACACTACTAAAGCTTAAACCTTACATCAAACCCCACACAGTAAGAGTAGGAGACCACAATACCTCACTCTCACCAATAGATAGGTCAACCAGACAGAAACTCAACAGAAATATAGGGATCTAGCAGATGTTATGACTCAAATGGACTAAATAGATATATACAGAACCTTCCACCCAAACATAATAGAATATACCTTCTTCTCAGAACCCCATGGAATTTTCTCTAAAAATGATCACATATTTAGTCATAAAGCAAATACCAGTAGCTACAAAAATGGGAATAGCTCCTTGTATCCTATCAGACCACCATGATCTAAAGTTCAACAACAAAAACCACAGAAAGCCTACAAATTCGTGGGAACTGAACATCTCTCAATTGAACCACCTCTGGGTCAAGGAAGAAATTAAGAAAGAAATCAAAGACTTCCTAGAATTTGATGAAAATGAATCCCCAACACACCCAAAATTATGGGACACAATGAAAGCAGTGTTAGGAGAAAAACTCATAGCACTAGATGCCTATATGAAAAACCTAGAAAAATCTCACACAAGAGACGTAACAGCACAAGTGAAGGCTTTAGAACAATTAGAAGCAAAGTCACATAGATGGCATAGAGGGCAGGAAATAATCAAACTTAGGGCTGAAATCAATACAATAGACACAAAGAGAACAACACAAAGAATCAATGAATCAAGGAGTTGGTTCTTTGAGAAAGTCAACAAGATAGATAAACCCTTACCCAAGTTAACCAAAAAGCAGAGAGAGAAAATCCAAATTAACAGAATCAGAAGTGAAAAGGGGGACTTAACAACAGACACCCAGGAAACCTAGAGAATTATCAGGTCGTACTTTGAAAATCTATACTTCACTAAATTGGAAACCCTAAAAGAACTATGCAACTTTCTGGACAGGTACCACTTACCAAAAGTAAATCAAGATCAGATAAATGACCTAAACAGTCTTATAACCCCAAAGGAAATTCAAGCTGTTATTAAAAATCTCCCAAGGGGGAAAAAAAAAGCCCAGGACAGACAGTCTCAGTGCAGAATTCTACCAGACATTCAAAGAAGAGCTAATACTAATACTCCTCAAACTGTTCCATACAGTAGAAACTGTAGGAACATTGCCAAACTATCTTTTAATCACCCTGATTCCCAAGCCCCTCAAAGATGCAACAAAGAACGAGAATTACAGACCAATCTCCCTCATGAAAATCGGTGCAAAAATACCCAATGAAATTCTGGCAAACCAAATCCAACTACAGATCAAAACTATCATCTACCACGATCAAGTAGGCTTCATCCCAGATATGCAGGGATGGTTCAACATATGAATAACTGTGAATGTCATCCATTATATAAAAACACTAAAAGGAAAAAAAAAAACACATGATCATCTCATTAGATGCTGAAAAAGCCTTTGACATAATTCAACACTCCTTCATGATAAAAGTCCTGGAGAGATGAGGAAGGAGTAGAGGTAAAATACCTAAATTTAACAAAGGCAATATATGACAAGCCAACAGCCATCATAAAACTAAGTTGAGAAACACTCAAAGCAATCCAGTAAAATCAGGAACAAAACAAGGCTTTCCACTCTCTCTATTCAAGACAGTTTTCAAAGGTTTAGTTAAAGGAATAAAAGAACAAAAGGAGATTAAGGGGATACAAATTGGAAAGCAAGAAGTCAAACTATCTCTAGTTTCAGATGATATGATCGTATACATAATTGCCCCCCCCCCCTCAATTCTACCAGGGAACTCCTACAGCTGATAAACACCTTCAGCAAGGTAATAGGGTACAATATTAACTCAAAAAAATCAATAGCCCTCCTGTACACTAAGGATAAAAGGGCTGAAAAAGAATTAAGAGAAACATCACCCTTTATAATAGCTGAAAATAGCATTAAATATCTTGGCGTAACTCTAACCAAGGAAGTAGCAGACCTTTTTGACAAAATCTTTAAATCACTGAAGAAAGAATTTGAAAAGGATATCAGAAAATGGAAAGATCTCTCATGCTTCTGGATAGGTAGGATCAACATAGTAAACACGGCAATCTTATCATAAGCAATCTACAGATTCAATGCAATTCCTATCAAAATCCCAGCACAATTTTTTATAGACCTTGAAAGAATAATACTCAACTTGATATGGAATAACAGGAGACCCAGGATTGTCAAAACAATCCTGCTCAATAAAAGAACTTCAGGAGGAATCACCATCCCTGAATTTAAGCTATACCACAGAGCTAGAGTATTAAAATCAGCCTGGTACTGGCATAAAAACAGACTTATGGATCAATGGAATCGAATCAAAGACCCTGACATTAATCCACACACCTATGAACACCTGATTTTTGACAAAGAGGTCAAAAATATTTGATAAATAAAAAAGATAGTATCTTCAACAAATGGTGTTGGCATGAATGGTAGTATATAGAAGAATGCAAATAGTTCCAAATCTATCATCCTGCACAAAACTCAAATCCAAGTGGATCAAAGACCTCAACATAAACCCAAATACACTGAACTTTATAGGAAAGAAATTGGGAAATACTCTCCAATCAATTGGCACAGGTGACCACTTCCTAACTACAACAACAGTAGCATAGACACTAAGAACAACAATCTATAAGTGAGACCTTCTGAAGCAGAAGCTTCTGTAGGGCAAAGGACACAGTCAATAAGGCAAAACAACAGCCTACTGAATGGGTAGATCTTTACCAACCATACATCTACAGAGGACTGAGCTCTAAAATATAGAGAGAACTCAAGAAACTGGAGCCCAAAAACCTAAATAGCCTAATTTAAAAATGGGGTTCAGACCTAAAAAAGGAATTCTCAGAGAAAAATTATAAATGGCTGAAAAGCATATTAAAAATTTCTCAGCATCTTTAGCCATCAGAGAAATGCAAATCAAAACAACTTTGAGATACCACCTTATAACTGTCAGAATGGCTAAGATAAAAAAAACAGATGAAAGCCTGTGCTGGAGGGAATGTGGAACAAGGGGAATACTCCTCAGTTGTTGATGGGAGTGTAAACTTGTATAGCCACTCTGGAATGCAGTATAGTGGTTCCTCAGAAAACTGGAAATCAATCTCCCAAAGGATTCAGCAATACCACTGTTGAGCATATACCCAAAGGATGCACATTTGTACTTCAAAGGTATTACCTCAGCTATGTTCATAGCAGCATTATTCATAATAGTGAGAACCTAGAAACAACCTAGATGCCCCTCAACTGAAGAATGGATTAACAAACTGTGGTACATCTACACAATGGAGTACTACTCAGCATAAAAGAAAAAATGACATCCTAAAATTTTCAGGCAAATGGATGGATTTGAAGAATATCCTCCCGAGTGAGATATCACAAGCCCAGAAAGAGGCATGGGATGTAATCACTCATAAGTAGACTTTAGACATAAAGCAAAGAGTACCCAAGCTGTAAACCATAACCTTTAAACAGCTTGGAATCAGAAGGAACTTAAGAAAGATGTCCATGGATTCCCCTAGGAAGAGAAAATAGAGAAGATCTCCTTAGGAAATTGGGGCCATAACTGATTGCAACTAAGAAGTAGGAACAAATCATGAGAGAAGGAGATGGTTGAGTGAGAGAGAGAGAGAGAGAGAGAGAGAGAGAGAGAGAGAGAGAGATGGATATCTCCATAGAGGAAGCCAATGTGGGGTTGGAAAGAGACTGGCTGCTAGGAAAACCTCCAAAAACTCACAGGATGTCCCTGGCGAGGTCTCCAACCAATAGTGGAGGGGGTGCCTAAACAGGAATTCTCCTATAATCAAATGAGTAACCACCCTAAGTGTCATCACAGAACCTACATCCAACAATGAATGGAGGTGGAGGCAGAGATCCATGGCTGAGCACTGGACAGAGCTCCTGGTCCAGCTGAGAGCAGGAGAGGAGAGCCTGTATGAGCAAGAGAATAGGGATTATGAGAAGAAGTTCCACAGAGACGGCTGGCTGGACCTCTGGGGAGCTCACTGAATCAATAACAGCCACTGAGGAACTATTGGGGTCAGGGAGCTAGGCTCTCCAAGGGTAGATAACTGTCGATTGGCATGGGCAGTATATGGAACCTCGAGGGGTGGGTCAGACTGTGTTCCTGTGAGTGGGCTGGCCTTGGAGCCCATTACCTGCAGAGGAACACCTAACCCTGACTTGATATTGGGATGAAGAAATCGGATTTGCCTGGAGTGGTGCTATGCTGAGCTGACCCACCTTGAGACTTCTTTCCCTTTTGGGAGAGAGGATGGTATGGGGATAGGGGAGGCTGAAGTCTGAGTGGGAAGGCCTTTGAGAAGGGAAGGGATGGGGAACAGGGGGATACGTGGATTAAAAAGGACATGTTCTGTTAAAAAATTAATAAAATGAATATATAAAAATTCAAGGTTCAAGTATGCAAGTATTCTAGGTTGTCAGAGGGCAAGTCCTTGCCTTCCTTCTTATTTGAGGCAGTGTCTCCATTGTTCACTTTCGTGTGTATCAGGATAGCTGGCCCTTGAACTTCCAGGGATTTTCCCATGGTCTTCATCTATCTCACAGCAGGATGCTGGGATTGTAGATGTCTGTTACTGCACCTATTGCTTGTTATTTGTTTTTTTTAACCTGAGTTCTGAGATTCTAACTCAGATCCCTATGTTTATGTAGCAAGTGTATTGCCAATGGAGTCATCCCCCAGTGAAGAAAAAGAACTGTGAAAATAAATACGTTTATGATGGGATATGTTATTAAATAAATAAATAAATAAATAAATAAATAAATAAATAAATAAATAAATAAATAAATAAATAAGTGGAGACTGTGAACTGATAATTAAAGCATAGTTAAGCCTTTGGCTAGTCAGGTGTTTTCAAGGCCTTTCTAAATTTCAGGCCTGAGGGCATGAGAATATTATTTTTGTTGTCATAGCACTGCAGAAAACTACTGAGAACATATGTCTTTGCAAAGACTCTTCATTTTCCCTAATATCTTGACAGGAGAGTTTCAGCTAAACTAAGCTGTTGGTGGAATGTCGCTATTATATGTTACTTATAACGAACTGCTCTCTGTTTTAAACTCTGAACTAGCTGGACCATAAAAGGCATAACACATTTCTTTAGGTTGGTACATTTTTCTTCTTTTAACTGCATGTGTACAAAGATTTACTTTGCTTCCTCTGAGTAACCATGAGAAAAGTTTCTCTTTTGGCTTTTTCTAGTTCAGACCCTACAGAATAAATGGAATTTGGGGAGACACTGCCAGATGTATGATAGGATCAAGAAAAACAATAAGCTGTGTTTTCTGTTTGTGGGGGACAGAATTCAGAGGTTGTGGCCCTGATTGGGGAGACCTGGAGCAGTGCTCGCCCCTTTCCTCCAGTTCCTGCTCTGGTTAGCTTCACTTTGAAGGCTGAATGAAAAGGCTACAGCATCTTTCCTCATTCATGCCTAGGGGATTTGGGCGGATAAAATTTACACACAGAACTAGGATGTTCGCCACGCCAGGTTCTAAATCAGCACTGTCCTGAGTTTAGTCTATCACCACACCTCATCAGGCTCATATCTCCCTGCAACATAAGGGATTTGGGAGCAACTAATTTTAAAGTCTTACAGTACAACTATTTCCTTCTTATTTCGATTCTTCATTCAGTATTAATCTAAATGGCTTTTTAAAATGTGCCTTATTTTATTTCCAAGAAATGCTGGAGTGTGCATTCCTAGTCCAATTTGTGAACATATGGCTCTCATCTTCTTGCCATTATAGGGTGGAAAGGGCTGATTATCAGTGATCAAGAAAAGATCACAGAGTAGGAAAGGGTGTAGTGGAAAGAGAGCAGGCATGCGTGCTTGCACAGTCTTTCTATTTATAGCTACAACATGTACATGTTGCCTCCAGCCAATAGGGCTGTAGTTTGTGTCCACTGGAGAGTGCTAGATACTAGCCAAGTGCTGGAAGACATTCTCCCACCCACACAACAGGCACTTCTTTGTGCTATTATAAGCCAATGAGAGCAAGGCCCTTTGTTACCGAAATGAATAAATAAATGAATGAATGAGGGAATAAATGAATGAAAAAAGAAAGTCTCTCTGTGAGCATATCTAGACAGTAATTATTTAGACGCAGTGATAGAATGGAGTAAAGGGCTATACACTTGCTTCACTATATGAAATTAAGATAGAATACAGTCAGCTGATCTCAACACTCCTGGTAAGTGTCTCCAGCCTTGATTCTCATTTGTAAGATGGACAACAGGTATAGCACAAATTCTAGTTGTTATTAAATGAAAACTCAGAGCCAGATATGGGGGAAAAGCTGGAATATGAGAGAGAGGAAACAGACCACAGTCAATTCTCACCAAGCCAACTTTTCAAGATAAAAGCTATCTTCCAGCTTCCTCTTCACTTCTACAGAATAAACCTCTGTCTTCCTACACCTGCATTAAATATCTTCTTCGCCCAATTGTTTCACTTCCGACTTCAACTCTGTATCATAATCCTAAAGTTAGGATTAAAGGTGTAAACTACTACTGTTTGGTTGTTAGGCCTTGAACTCACAGAAACACAGCAAGATCTCTGTCTCCTGAGTGATGGTATTAAAGAAGTAGGTCACTACTCAGGTCATTCCCTGTGCTGGGATTAAAGGCATGAGTTACCACTCTCTGACCTTCCTGGCTTGACTGTGGATGGATCTGTTCTTTGATATTCCAGACTGGTTTTATTAACCGTATCACCACAGAGACACTCTGATTTGGTTATTAATCACCTGATGCTTGGAGCCAGTGCTGGACACCTGTAATCAGACAAAGGTTTGCTTACCAGAGTAGACCTGGTGCTCAAGCTTTTCTCCATGGCTACAATGGCATCGTAAGGAAATACACTTGTAGACAGGCATGGCAGAATATGCCAATAGTCAGAAATCTGTCTTTAAAATCTCAAACTGAGTAGAATCATGTGCAAGCTTTACTATGATAAAATCAGTAATCCTAACACAAATTCAGTACAGTGTCAGAATAAAACTTTCAACTAATATAGGATAAAATCTTCCCTAACTTACAGTCATAAATATTGTGGCAAGTGGAGTTCTCAGAACAGACTAAGATATGGAGTTGGGTTATTTGTGGGTACAGTATGTGAAAAATGGGGAAGAATGACTATCAGGATGCTGTTAAATCAGAATGCAGAACTGAAAAGGTTTCTGCTTCCTTGAGAGGAATTTCAAAACCAAGAATGTCATCCAAGGAATCCTATGTTGAATAGAAATGGCTTAAACATTAATTGCCTCGCTGCTCAGCCATTACATGGAGAACCCCTTCCCAATAACAGCATGTAGATAATCTAAAAGCAGGGATGGATCAGAATAAGGTAACAGCAAGACACAGCTAGCCACCCCCACACCTTGCTCCTGACAAATGAGAACATTTATGAACATGGTTCTGAGTAGTTATTCCTTCTTGGCTACAAAGATATTCTTATGTTTTCTCTCAAAACAAAATACGCTAAGTATATTCTTGAGCATGGTATTCTTGAATTAGACCTCTAAATCCTTTGTTACTCATTGAGTCATCCATTACTCTCTGAAGGATTGTAGTGTACCCTCATGATGAGACAGTGGATGTTTTACAGAGTAATAGATTTTGAGCACTGTTAAAAGTTCATTAAATTTAAGGGTTGTACATTCAATCAATTGTATGCACTGTGATCCCAATCTCATTTTTGTAAGTCTAGACGATCAGCAAAGTGATAAGCTCAATCCTGATTTCTGATGATATCTAACTCCTGTTGTGTAAATATTTCCAACATAGCTGATTTCAAGTAGACGATGGGAAGTCACTTGAAGAAGAGAAGGGATGAGAAGCATAGTCACACAGCAGCAGGGAGTATTTTCTTAACTGTTACCATAAAAGCAAATAGGTTCAAGCACAGGTAATTTTACTGTATTCAGTAGAATAATTAGTAAGAAGGTTAGCTTTAGGTATTCCCCTTGTTTCAATATAATTCACTTAATTATGTTTGTATTGTTTAATTTTAATAGCTCTTGTATTTGATAGCCAGCTCAATAACTTTTTAGAAATTTGGAAATAAATGGAGTTTAGGAGACAGTTCAGTATTTAAGAGTGCTTATTGTTCTTGTGGAGGACCTGTTACTTCCCCAGCACCTACATCAGAGGGCTCCCAAATCCCTGTTAACTCCAGCTCCAGGAGATCTAGTATCATCTTTTGCCTTTTGTGGGTATATACACATACTACTACTTTATAAAAATGTGAATACTTAGTTAAAATATAAAAAGATGAAGCACACAAGCTCAGAATTTTCTTCAGCCCCAGGGAGGGAAAGATAGTGGGGTAGGACTTTAGCTGTAACTGTGACTTTTTATTTATTTAAAAAGATGGTGAAAGAGTGCATGATAATGTGATCTGAACAATAGTCAGGAAAGAAAAGTGAACATGATGTGGCCCCTAAAAGAGGTGCAGGTGATGTCTGAAAAAAAAAGGAAAATGTATAAGCGTGTCTATGTCTAAATCCAAACCTTGCTGTAATGAAAACAGAGGACAAAGAAAAATGTTAAATGAGCAACTATGAAGCAATGGACAAAACCCAGGGAGCATTTTTTCAGTAAATAAATTGCAAGTAAGGTAAACAGAGATGCGAACTGGGAATCCTCAGATTGAAAGATGAGAATTAAGAGAGCCATTGAACATTTCATTCTGGTCAAAAACAGATGTAGAAATTACAGACAGTAGAAAGCAGCAAAATCTGAACACCAGTGGACACTCCAGCACACTAGGGAATGCTTTGAAGTGGTTTAAGTGACATGATGTTGTGGCTATATTTTTTTAAATCCTTATCTCTTATAATTAATGCATAAAAACACATGAGTGCTGTGAAAAGATGGAGAGGGTTTTCTTATAAATAGTCTAAGAATGTGCAAAAGTGAGTGGGGTGTGGAGAGGGGAAGACTGTTGCTTCCCCTCTTGTATATTTACGGTTTTCTATCATTTTTTTTTAAAAAAAGAGAAGGAAGAGAAAGGAAAAAAATAAATAAATCTAAATCCAGGTGGGTTTGTACTTGTTTCATCTAATGGTGCCATTTTGTTTTCTGCATATATCTGTCTAGACAATTGTATTATTTAAATTTTAAGAAATTTAATTTGCTATAAATATATCTGCAATGCCCCACATGTAAAATATACTCTGGCTATATTTCAGCTGCATGTTCCAGTCTCACTGCAGGAGATAGATAAGTTATCAGCTGAGAGCCTGGGGCTTCCCACAGCCTGCTCCTCAAACTGCCAGACACTTTTGATTTACCCTCCTACCAGATTCCCTCAGTCTCTCCTCTGATAGTGGACAACCATTATCTAGTGCCATGAGTCAGACATTAACCTCTCATACCTACTTGAACAAAACCCCCTCAGTCCTCCCAGAGGCCTGAAGGGCATGAAGACCCCACTTCCCCTTAACTTTATTAACTTTCCCTTCCAGTGATTTACAGTTCGCCCCTTGGTGAAAGTCAAAGTTACAAAATTCATCCATCAATGATATCATCCCTAAAGTGTTCATCTTCACAGAAGACGGTACCGTTGTGTTCTGCTGTGCTTGGGTTTGGGTATGTGGACTGGTCATGATGACCACCATCAGAGACTTTCTATAAGCAGATTATCTAAGTTTTGGCAGCCATTCAGCAACAAAAACAGAGCATGAATACATGTGGGTCGTTCTGATGTGTTCACAGATCACTTAAATGTGGCTGAACTCTTCCAAATGCTTCATGGTGGCTGGATGTTCTCAAGGACCCACAAACTCATATTCACTGGTCAGTATTAAAGACTATATAAGTCACTCTCCTTGATGGCCATTCACAAAGGGGAAGTTAAACATCCTCAAAAGTAAGTTAGCTGAAAAATAAAACAATGCTAGTCAGCGGCAGAGGATAGTTTCTATGACCTTCTGAAGACCTTGTGTTTAACTTTTTAAATATGTAAAACAGTTGTTCCCCTAACTTATAAGCTTCTGTGCCAAATTTCATCTACTTTAACCAATAACAGCATTAAAGAGAATCTCTCATTAATGTCCAGATACTTGGAGGTGTCAGAATGATCTCCATAAAAACAACGAAATGGTACAAAGATGTCTGGGTTGGGCTGTGATAAATGATTTACTAGAGAGGCAATATGTGGTTATTAAGGGCATGGACTTTGAAACCAGAATTCTTGCATTCAGGTTTCAGCTGTGTCCTTAGTAGCTAATGGACTTTGGGAACCCTATTAGCTGGTCTTGTGTCAGAGTCTCTGCTGTCTTAATATAGAACTAATAGTACTTATCCCATATGTATGTGTATAAAAATTACATAACTGTAAACCACTTAGAACTCATGATAAGTGAGGAAACTTGAGACTTTGAGATATAATTGCTCACTTTATATATTGAGAGGAGGTACTGAACAGATGACTCAGCAGTTATGAGCAATTGCTTCTCCAGGGAACCTGACCTTTAGTTTCCATCTACCACATCAGACAGCTCACAATCACCTTAACTCCAGCACCAGGGGATCTGATACCTTTTTCTGGACACATACGTACACAGACAGATAGACAGGCATGCAAATAAATAAATATTTTAAAACATCTATATTGAGAGATGCTGATTCAAAACTGAAAGAGTTTGGACAAAAGTTAAATTTAGTACCAGGTGATAGACATGTTCGTGTATACATTCATATACTCATGAATTATATCAAGCTATATTGGATTTCATTCAGAAGTACATCTCACACCCTAACAATTAATGTTAATTATTCTAGAATTAACTACGAAAACATCATGAGTCATGGCAAGTCCTTTCAGATTAACCTGAGAAAAGATGCATTGTGGAAGGAATTACATATCTGAAATCAAGCAAGAAGATACAATGTCTATAATGTTTAAGATACAGACAACATGCTTTACATACTGTTCTGATTTAACTCTGTTATCTGAATTGATGTACTGAACTCCTATCTCAGTACCTTAACTATAAGCAGGAAAAATGCATAAATATTTCTTTGTTTCCAAACATAACTTTTCTGTCATAAACATAAATACTAAGTGCATAAATATTATTGGCACAAAACTGATACTCCGGAGACAACTTCTAGGCTTCTAGGTGTGCTCTTGTACTTGCCTGGTTTAACTTCAATTATTTTCTTATCAGGGATCCATTGGTAGAATTGACTCAGATTTTTATCAAAGAAACATAAAGTATTATAACAAGGAGGGGGATATTTCTTGAAAGAAAACCTTAAGGTTTCAAATCCAATTGTAATTGTGGGGATATAGATTCATAAATTCTACAGGATCTAATTTAAGTTAAAAATCTTCCCCAATCCTCCTTTCAGTGAATGCTGATGCAAAACCAGATGCAGGCGAACACTCCTGAGAATTCGAACAGTAGGCTTTTCAACATATCAAACAAATTCTGTTCAGAGAAGTGGCTTGAGCAAATTTAAATAGTCTTCTGAAATGATGATTAAAAATACTGAAAATGTGTAAGCTTAATTCTTTCTTCTGTTAAAAAAATTGGGGCAATGGGAAGCAGAATTAGAGGTATGTAACTGATTGTGGAGAAAAGTACTTTCTTGTCATTTGCGTACAGTTGGTTTAAGCTCTCATGAATCGGCATTTGTATTAGATTTGCTCTGCGACTATATATGTTTATACAATCCTTCTGAGCAGCACTGGCTTCACAAAGACCCGTTGGGTCCTCAGGAAGCAGATGCTGATGCAGCGTTTGAAGAGCCATCAGTTTATTGGGTAACAAGACCCATGAAAGATCAAAAGATGAGGTTGCAGAATTGGACAGGGAAAGCCTTCCAAGCATGACGCTGATCTGACACGGGGGAAGAGTAACTGAAGAAAGGACGGAGAATTTGGCAGAGAGATCGCTTGCCAGAAGGCAGATCTGGCAAATCCTCAGCCGCTCTGCAATACAGAGCTTAGAAAAATATTGTGTTAGAAGAACCCATGTTGGGCAGAAATGACAAGGCCTTAGTCTCCCTTAGTGCTCAATTACTGGCTGGAGGCTGACCAAAAAGATCACCACTAGGCCCAAAACCTGAGCTATAGCCTGAAGGTGAGGCAGCTGCTTCTATGTGCATTCTTTTGAGCAGATTTGCCTTTTTTCTTGAAGCTAGATCAGAGAACCACTTGGCTTTCATGCACAGAAAAACTTGCGGCTCTGTGGCTCACTACTCCCCCATCCCTTATTATCTTTAGAAACCCACCCCAGTGTTCTCACTCTCCGGCCCTATGCAAATATGATCATCAGCCCTGCCTACATGAATGCACCATCAGGCCTCCAGCTCTTCACTTTCCAACCCTCTCTCATGCTCCCTCAGGCTATCATGAATTAGAAGTAGCAGCACAGTCACCTACTTTGTGGGTTCAGAAAATTTTTGGCAGGTTGACCTACCATTTCTTTGAGGTAGCAGTGTATTTAGAGCCTCTAACTAGTAACAAGTAATTGTATACCCAGCCCCCTTGCAAACAGAAGGTAGCCCTTCCTATATGATCGTGTTTCTTTGTTTTGATGACTCTGTGCAATAACTCAAAATTTTTACTAATGAATTAGAATTTCTGACATATTGCTGCTAAGGACAGTCAGTGACTTCTTAGAATGCAAGAGAGGTGGTCCATTTTCAAAGTTTACCATTTCTGATTATTCCTAAAAATAGCTTCTTATTTGGAACTCGCTGATTTTCAAGCTGTGTACCCAGAGAGGCATGCAGACTCAAGAGGGTAAGAAAATCAAGCTAGAGACCTCATAATAAAGAGGCAGGTAGTAGTAACATGTGGACAATGGTGAACTGGATATTATAGTGTTTAGACTAAAGCCTGAAGCTCATTGCTGCCTGGCAGAATGGCCAGACTTTCAAATTGTAACAGAAAATGACAACATGTGTTTTAGTGGCAAAAATTTTTGCAAAGTCATCTGCTAAATTGTGTGTTTTTATTGTATCCTACATATACATATATAGTATCTTTAAAGTCTGTGTGTGTGTGTGTTGTGGGATTCAGGTGTCAGCTGATAAGGTCCAAAGAAGCTTATCCAGGGTCCCGGGCTCCTGGAGGGGGTGTGGCCAACCCCATTGATAAGGGGCTGCTGGGACGCTGGGAGGCTCTCTTCCTGGTTCCTGGCTGCTGGAGGGAGGATGCCATCGTCCGTCCGGCTGCAGACTCCAGTTCCTGTTCAGGTGCCACTGTAATCTGTTACCTGTACCGTGAGTGTTGGTTTATATTTTAATAAATATCTATCTGGTATCCGTGTCCTTGTGGGTAAACTCCGCCTACATGTGTGCATGTTCCTGAGTGTACATCTGTGTAACACATGCATGCAAGAGTCCATGAAAGCCAGAAGAGGAGTCAGACCCCCTGAAGCCGGAGTTACAGATCCTTAGTGTCCATGTAGGTGCTGGGAACTGAATATGGCTATTTGCAAATGCAGTACAGGCTCTTACCTTTTGAACCATCTTTCTAGGACCAAGGCAAACTTTTCTTTCCCCAAAAGAAACACATTTTCTTCCCTTGGTGCTTTAAAGGGATAAGTTCTTGCCCGGGCATCTAACATGCAGAGAGCTCTTGAGTCCATACAGTTGAATCCTGCACATTATAACTTAGATCCTCAAAGGCCGTGTACTCTAAAACATCTGGAGACATTTTTTAAGAAGTTACTGGTCATGTGAGATGAGCCCAACTACTAGTCATCCTAAGAAAACATTTTAACTTTGTTATTTACAAAGATTAATTACAATAAGGGGAAAAACATGGGAAACTTAGTTCAGTAAATGCTTCCTGAGACTTATAGACTCAACTACAAAGCAATAGTATGTATGATGGGATACAGTTGGGTAAAAATTATAAGCAAAGATTGGATACTGGACTTAGGGAACTTACTCTCTAGAACTAGGCTGTTGAATATGTGGTCATCAGTAACAAATATATATTTAGATTTAAACAAACTAAAACTATGTAAAAATTAAAATAATCTTTCCCATCACAGCGGCCATATTTCAAACAGTATCTTGTCATGTTGACATCATTCTAAATGCTCTGTTGACAACACTGAGTTGGAATATAGGACAGGCACTTTTCACTCTTTGAAGTAAAAGAATCTGCCATCAGCACTCAGTTCTACTGTTTCCATGTAACAGCTTAGACAAGAAGTGATCAAATGAACATGGAGATTCCCTTAAAGCTATTTATGGAAACAGACAGAAAAACAGGTTGTCCTGGGAACTATAGCTTGCTGACCTCCATCTAGAAAAAGAAACAACCACATTTTGGGAATGGGAACAGGGAATAGGAACAAATCACTTATGGGATGATTTCTGCTATAATCATTTACTTTTGTGGTAGGGATTGAACCAAGGACCTTGCACATTTTAGGCAACTGCCAAGCTACTGGGAAGCTATGCTCACAGCTCTCTACCTGCTTTCAGATGATGTGTTGTATAGAAATAAGTAGTGGAAACAATAATACATCTTCTTCATTCTTTGGGGGGTTTTGTTTTTGTTTTTTGAGAAAGGGTTTCTTGATATAGCCTTGGCTAGCCTGGAACTCACTCTATAGACCAGGCTGACCTTGAACTCACAGAGATCTACCTGCCTTTGCCTCCCCAGTGCTGGTATTAAACACCTCTACCACCATTACCCAGCAACATCTTCAACGAACTACACAAGCAACTTCCTCGATACCAAAGTACAGACTATTTAATGTGTTACACGCCAGTATTCAAGCATTATATCGTCTTTAGAGACTATAAATTTCTGCATGTAAACTAGTCAATCTCCCCTCTAATGCCCATAAAAGTTTAAAGTCTCTGTGATTGCACATTAGATTCTAAGTATTTTCACTAGGTCTCTCTCTATGGGGGTATACTTAACAGTAAAGTTTATGAATTCTGAGTCTCCAGTTTCTTGTGGCATCTTTTGAGTATGTAATAGAAATTTTAAGTCAGTATATACATGCCTTGATATTAACATTAGTGTCTTTACACTATCCACATTTAGGATGTTTTAGTCATTTTTGGATTTTGGGGATATTTGGGGGTTACTTAGCCCCTGTCTATAACCCTCTAACAGCTCAGTAGTACAAACAGCTCACCAAGAAGGACAGCAGGGCACCTGTGTTATCTTGTTCCAAAATAGTAAAACTCACTAGTTCTATGCTACAGTGGGATCCACAAAGATATCATCTCCTAACCCAGCAAGAGCCCATGCTCATCACCTGCATTGACATCTATGAAGTTGCAGATACTCAGGATGACTTGATGAAATATTTGTGTTGCAGGAGAAGGAAACTAAATCTTGACATGCAGGAATCTTCCACCTTACTAGGAATCCACTCAAATAGAATATTTTGTATATTCTCTCAGTGCTTACAATAAAGAAAATAACAATGCTTCATAAATAGTATTTGATTGGATGCAACAGATACCATGTTTTAGGCACACCGTTCCTATCCATTTGTCAGATTCACCAAAAGGTTAAGTGCTTTGGGCAAGTCCCAGAAGAAGTGAAACCTTAACAAAAGTCTAATGCAATGACAATGAGGCTTTAATTACGTTCAAGTGTCTACGGCCAGCTATGATGTTTCTGGTCAATTTAGTAAAAAAAAAAAAATAATCTTAAAGCAAAGTTATATTTTTGCAGTGACAATCCTCATTTAATTTAATCTGTTCTTGGCAGAGAATGAAAGCCTCACTTTGGTGGCAATAGGTCACCATTGTTATCACATGCTAGGGTCACCTGACTTCTGTCACAAGAGTGGGTATTCCCAGTGCATTGCAATATCTATGAGAAAAATAAAATACGTGAATCCAGACACAGAAACACTTAAAAACACAAGAAAATTTGCACTAGGAACTGATTTTACTCCCTACAATTTCACTACCTCTATCTTTTGCTCTGCCAGCCTTTCCTCAACTTCTACTCATATCTCCTGGGAGTTTCTTATTATGAATTGATCAGAAAGGGAGAGATACAAGCCTTGTTTACAACTATCATCCTGTTTTACTGGTACCAGCTACCGTTAACATTTTGTTAGTCTGTTTTTGAGACAAGGCCTCACTGTGTAGCTCTGGCAGCCCCAAACTCCTTTTGTACTAAGCTAGCCACAAGCTCACAGAGATACACCTGCTTGGTATGCACCATCAGCACCTGAGGTTTTGCATGCCCTTTAAAACCACGGTGAGAAAAGCCAGATGCCAATCTTTTTTGGTAGCTTATCTTGTGCTCCTCTCTGCCTTGCAGAACAGATAGTATGGCAAGAAATCTATGATTGTCTTTCTAGTTACCACTTTCCTTTCTAGGGGTTTTCTGGGCCTTGTTCCTACTGATGTATTGGACAAACCTGGGATTTTAAATTTCCAAACAGACTAGATGGAATTTTCCATGCAGTGGACTAGATATTTGAACACAATATTTCCTTTCTTTTATTGATAATCAAGATCTTGATATTTTAGAAACATCAGTCATTAAGGAAGGAATGGTTCTTTGAGGTACAAAAATGGTACAACCACCTATGTAGTCAGATTCCGCCTGCCATTAAGTCAATAGATGAAAAATGGGGTCTATTCTTGGTTTAGATGATTATTTGTAAAACTAAGAAGAAAAAGCCAAGCTAGGATGTGACTCAGTGATAAAGGGTTTGTGTGGCTCATGTGAGGCCTTGGGTCCAGGGACAGGCCTGCAAAACATAAAATAATATGGGCTATGAAACTACATGGAGACCAGAGAGAAGCCTGGCAGATTGTTCATTTTGAAGTTAAAAAAATAAATGTAAGTTAGGCACAATGATGGACACCTGTAGTCCTGACTACCTGGGAGGCTGATGCAAGAGAACTCCTTGAGCTCAAGTGTTCAAGACCAACCTGGTTACATAGGAGATATGATCCCAATAATACTAACAAAAACTATGTGATTTGAATTCAAACTATAAATTGAGTGTTGGGGCCACATTAACTCACCAATGTTAGACAATTAGGAAAGTAGGTGCTATTATGTGAATCAATTTTCAGACACTGAATGAGAGAGAGAGAAGATAAAAGAGATCTAAGGGACTGGAATAAAGTCTGTGTGTCTCTCTGTGTGTGTGTATACATATTTGTGTAAGAGAGAGTTCGTGTATGTATTTGTTAGATAATGTTATAAAGATCTTGCGGGAACTTTCTTTCACTGTTACCAACAAATTTTAGGCCTCTCAACTGTAAAAACAGAGCTCTAAATCATTATTTGAAAGTCACTTTGCATTCCATAGTGAGAGTGCGCCACATTGAATTATTGTTAGACAATCAGACTGTAGTTACTTTTTACTACCACAATCAATGCTACAATGTACCCTTCACTGTACCCTTCAGTACTGTTTATATGACTACTATATTATTTGACGTGGAGTTGGTAATTCAGAGATAATTTACATTTTAAATTATTGTAGACACTAGTATATTCCCATTAAAAATATAATACAATGACCACTTTCTATGTGTTTGGGCCTCTGGCACCATAACTGACCTGCTCTATGAGGTCAGTACATGGTTGAACTTAAGTGTGGTTTTCCTTGTTCTACACTGAGCTTTTCAGGGTGCCTGTTCAAGATTGTATAGCTAGAATGGTACCACCAAGGGGGGAAAAATGCATGTAATGCTGGTAACTACCACCATTGCCACATTTAAAAAATATATTGATATCCGAAAAAAAAAAAATGATAGAAACACAAATCTCCGGGGCTGTAGGAGATTTTCAATGCTTAAATCTTGCCTATAAATTTCCAACCAGCTTTTTATTCTAACTCAGCTTAAACTTGGTAATGATGTGGTAATGATAACCATACATATTTTGCTCGATAATAATAAAATGAGCTTGTATGGAATGTTTACTATGTGCCCAATGCAATTGGGTGTGCATGGCAGGAAGTATCTCATTTAATCTTAACAACAACAACAACAACAAAAACCCCATAAGGGAGGATTGCAAGGATGTCTGCTCCACAGAGTAAAACTAGGCACAGATCACATAGTTGGTGGTGAGCGGCTGGGTGGATTTGAAGTCAAATGAAATCATACTCACCCTTTGCACCCTACTGCCCCCCACAGGCAGGTTTATAAAACTGTGGATACCACTCAACAAGACCGAATTGTCCCTCTTGGAGATTTGCTTCAATCTCTTATTCTACTTCATTTTTCATGACCTATCTTAAAGTCTTTAACACAAGATAACATTAGAAATTTTTTAAGTATAGCTATGAGTTGCTCCATAAACTTTAGTTCTGGAAGCCAGAGAGTATTTAGTGGAAGCCTAATCATTGACTCCACCCAATGGCCAGAATGAGAACAAAGAAATTATTCCTCTTGCTAATTACAGATTCCAAGACAAGTGGAGTATGAGTTGTTTTTTTTTTTTTTTTTTTTTTTTGGTTTTTTGTTTTGCAGGGGAAGGGGGCGCAGTGGTAGGCTTCTAAAGAGGAGAAACCAAGTTCCCAACACATGAATAACCTATGGGAAAGATGAACATAATGTCATTATGTTATCTGAATCTCAGTCAAATTCATCAAGGGATGCTCACTTCTGAAAAGACACCCCGTGAATAACTCAGATACCTAGGGTTTAAGTCTTTTATGGGCAGAGTAACAAGTGCGAGAAGGGTATGTCCAAGAGATAAGTTTACAGGAATTCAGAGACTATGGGAACACAGTCATGAGAGCCACCCCATGTTTTGCATTTATCATGAGGAAGAAGCTAGTAGAAATTCAAATGGAAGAAGTTAGTAGATCTGGAAAAATAGAAATAAAATGGGAAAATATGAGTGTGACCACAATGAATATCTGCATTTTGAAGCTTCAGATCTCATATAGACTATGTATGCAGCAAGAATACACGGCTCTGTGCTTCCCTTCTGTGATTTTATTGCTAAAATACAAGTTTGATTTAATTGCCATTTGTCCAACTTTCACTTATAGAATTATGTTTTCTTTATACTTTGCAGTTTCTACTGCTCTAAACTAACTTGGGTAACTACACTGAACACTTCTGTTAGACACAACCTCCATACAGAGGGCGTAATGGCTGAGTTTCTGTGTATGTATTTACTTCTCATGTGCTGATCTCTCCCTTTGATTTCTGGTACCATAAGAAAATCAGTAGCTCTCTTCAGCTATTGTGGATTATTTTGCTTATTTTACTTTTTAGTTGCCATTTGTAAGCAAGTTTGTGGCATTTCTAAATGATTCAGTTCTATGTTTCAAGAGCAATGAACTGTTAAGATCATTGTTAAATCCACCTACTTATTTCTATGACTGATTTTCTTTTTAACTTGATTATATATTGAATACACTTGTAGTGGTTAACTAGATACTGTTGTTTTTCAAGTTTTCTAATTTTAAGTGACGTGCAGGAACTCTAAAAATACAGACTTTGCCCACGCCAACTAGGGTAGAGACTCCCTGCTCTACCAGAGACCACACTGGCCACCAGAAGTTCAGGTAGGCCCAAGGAGGACTATCTTCCACTCTCTTGGTACCCCTTCCATTGAACCCCTGGAATTCCCACCAGGCTCTGGCCTTAGCTGTGTGGCAGTTGCCAGAGAAGCAGATCAGTAACTTCATAAGTTTCAGATGCTGACTAATAACAGCAGTAGATTAAGGTGCAACCTCTATACTGAATTTTAAAAAATATGGTCCAATGAAGACAAACTAGGGAATCAACACCTAGACTTATAGTCATTCCAGACTCAGATGCCTAAATGCTACTTAGGAACACAATCAGCAACAGCCAAGGCAATACGTCAGCACTGGAGCCCAGCTACCCTACTGCATCAAGCCCTGAATGTTCCAGCACAGCTGAAGCACAGGGTAATGACCTTAAAACCAACTCCATGACCATGATTGAGGTACTTAAAGAAGAAATGGATAAACCCCTTAAAGAAATCCGGGGATAAAACAAGCAATTGAAGGAAATGAACAAATCTTTTCAAGACTTGAAAACGAAAATAGAAACAATAAAGAAAACACAACGGAGACAAGTATGGAAAGGAGGATGTAGGTAACTGAGCAGGAACTACAGATGCAGGCATCACCAACGGAACACAAGAGATGGGAGAGAGAATCTCAGGTATGGAAGACACGATAGAAGAGATAAGTACATTGCTCAACACAAATATTAAATCGAAACAATTGGTGACACACACACAATAAAAACCAGGAAATCTGGGATACTATGAAAAGCCTAAATATCATGGAAGAATAATAGGAATAGAAGGAGAGGAATCTCAGCTCAAATGCCCAGAGAACATTTTCAACAAGATCACAGAAGAAAAAGTTCCCAATTTAAAAAAGGAAGTGCTTATAAAGTTACAAGAAGCTTACAGAATACCAAATAAATATATTAGACCATAAAAGAAAGTCCCCTCACCACATATTAACTGAAATACTAAACATACAGAACAAAGAAAGAATGTTAAAATTTGCAAGGGAAAAAGTTCAATTAACAAATAAAGGCAAACCTATTAAAATTACACTCAACTTCTCAAGGGAATCTCTAAAAGCCAGGGGGCCTGGACAGATGTCCTGCAGACTCTAGGAGACCACAAATGCCAGTCAAGATCTATGATAAAGTTAAATTTAAACAATATCCATTCATAAATGTAACACTACACAGGGTATTAGAAGGAAAACTCCAACCCAAGGAGGTTAACTAAATCCAGGAAATCATCTCAAATCAGAAAAATGAAAAGAAAGGAAACATACTTGTAGTGGAATTATGTAACTTTGTAAACAATTGTCCCACCTACTGGTTTAATAAAAAACACTGGCTGAAGGCAGACAGGAAGTGTGGGCGGGACTATCAGACTAAGAAAACCCTGGGAATAGGAAGAACAGGGCAGAAATGCCACAGAGAAGGCAGAAGAAGCAGAGGACAACTATACTGCTCTGAGAAAAGGTACCAAGTCACATGGCTGAAGAGGATAAGAATCATGGGTTAGTTTAAGGGGAGTTAGCAAGTTATATGTGTGGGCCCTGGGTCAATCAGAGTACAATTAATACAAGTGTCTGTGTGTTTCAGTGGGACTATGGGACTGTGGGTTACGGTTCCTGACCACGAGACTAGGCCGGATACTCTAGGCCACGAGGCTAGGCTGAAAAGTCTGGAACAGAAACCACAAACAACACATACTCACACACACACACACACACACCAGCAACAACAACAACAAAACAAGACTTAATAATCATCGGTTGTTATATCTTCTCAGCGAACTCAATTCTTCAATAAAAAGACTCAGACTAGCAGAGCTTTGGCCAGCTGTGGTGCTGGTGGGCATCACTATGATGAACAAATATATGATAGAGAGATGGAAGGGGTAAGAGAAGCAGGATGGTTCACAGGCTATGGAGAAAGGAGGAAATAGAAATGTGACCTCGATGAGGAACAAGCAAATGGGAGTAGGTCAGAACTGCTGCTGAGGGCCACGTCTGGATCTGTGTTGATGTCTGTGTTCCATTTTAACATCAAAATCCATGCCGATTTCTGTGATCTGGGCCATCACCAGAGGCCATGACCAAGGGCCATACTGCCCCCAGGACCATACTGATCTGAGTGGTCTTGAAAACATTGGCAAAGGAGATGACTTTCTGAACAGAACACTGATAGCATAGGCACAAAGATGGTGAAACTGGGAGGGACCTCATGAAACTGAAAGGCTTCTGTAAGACCAAGGATGCTGTCAATGGAACAAATAGGGTGGGAAAAGATTTTTAGCAACTTCATATCTGATAAAAGACTAGTATCCAAAATACGTATAGAGCTCAAAAAATTAGATATAAAAAACCCAAATAATCTAATTAAAACTGGTATATACATCTAAACAAAGAATTCTTAACAGAGGAAGCTCAAATGTCCAATAAACATTTAAAAATGTTTAACATCCTTAGCCATCAGGGAAATATAAATCAAAACTAATTTGAGATTCCATCTTACACCTCTCAGAACAGTAACAGAAGGTTAGTTACACAAAAGACAGCTCATGCTAGCAAGGATGTGGAATAAGGGGAACACTCCTCCATTGCTGGTAGGAGTACAAACTTGTACAGCCACTCTAAAGATCAATATGGCACTTCTTCAGAAGACTGGGAATTGATCTACCTCAAGATACAGCCAAACCAGTTATACCTTTGGGTATACCCAAAGGATGCTCCATTCTACCACAAAGACACTTGTTCAAACATGTTCATTGCAGCTTTGTTCATATTAGCCAGAAACTGGAAACAACATAGATGTCCCTTAAGTGAAGAATGGGTAAAGAAGATGATGCACAATTACACAATGGAGTATTACTCAGCTGTTTAAAAAAATTATATCATAAAATTTGCAGGCAAGTGGATAGAACTAGGGAAAAAAAACATCTTGAGTGAGGTAACCCAGACCCAGAAAGGCAGACACGTATATGTTCACTTATAAGTAGATTTTAGCTGTTAAATAATGATAATCATGCTACAACCCAAAGATCCAGAAAGGCTAAGAAACAAGGAGGACCCCAAGAGGGACACATGGATCTTCTTGGGAAGAAGAACTAGAAATGATTTTATATGTGGACCAAATGAGAATGGAAACAGAAGGGAGTGGGTGGCAGGGGAATGGAGGGAGAAAGTATGGAGAAGGTGACTGAAATTGGAGGGCACTTGGGGGAGATGATGTGGAAACCTAGTACAGTAATATGATTGCTTCACAGCTAATATCCACTTATAAGTGAATACATACATACTATATTTGTCTTCTTGGAACTAGGTTACCTCACTCAGGATGATTCTTTCTAGCTGCATCTATTTGCCTCCCAATTTCATGATGTCAATTTTTTTAAAACAATTGAGTGATACTCCATTGTGTACCTCAACATACACCACAGAAAATACTCCATTATGTGTCACAGAATGTACCATTTCATTTTGTGCCATAGAATACACCACAGAAAATATACCACATTTTCTTTATTTCTTCTTCACTGAGAGACATCCATGTTGTTTCCATTTTCTGGCTATTATGAATAAAGCCACAATGAACATAGTTGAACAAGTGTCCTTGTTGTAGGATTGATCATTGGGAAAGTCTTCAGACCTACCATGCCTGAAGCTACCTACGCAATGGATTTGACATGCCCAATAAAGCATTAACTCACAAAAGTTCACTAAGGAAAAGAATTAGTTTAGTTTTAAGCCATGAACAGGCATTGCTAGTTTCTAGTGGTTACTTGATAGTAGTGCTTTGCTTTCTTCTTTTATTTACTTACTTACTTTCTTACAGGGTTTCTCTGTGTAGCCTTAGATGTCCTAGAATTCAGTCTATAGATTAGGTTGGCCTTGAACTCACAGAAATCCACTTGCCTCTGCCTCTTGAGTGTTGGAATTAAAGCTGTACACCATCACTGCCATGGCTCACAGCAACACTTTCCTCATCTCGTCCTTGCATGGTATTTGCTATTTTATCAGGTTGTCCTCTCATTGAGATTTAACCATCCAAGAAAGGGCTTGTGTGCTTCCCAAGTGAAGTACCTTTTGCCTTGTAGGAAGAGCTTTCTTAAAAAGCCAAAACAAAAATCTGTTAGCTCTTGTTAGGCAAAGGTGGGTGCCCTTTTCTGTTGTAGTGGGGTTCTCGGTCCCAGGCAGCCAGAGGCCCAGAGACCCACAGACCTGCCGCCCAAGCACGCTTAGCCACCCAGCCACCCAGGCCCCCAAAAATGACTCAGACGCTTATATTAAGTCCATGCTGTTTGGCCTATGGCTCAGGCACATTGCTAGCTAGCTCTTATATCTTAAATCAATCCATTTCTATTAATCTGTCAGCCACGTGGCCCGTGGCTCACCTGAGCTTTTACATGTTGCTCCTTGGGCGGCTTCAGCTAGGTCTGCCTGACTCCACCCTGCTTCTCCTACCTATGCTCTGATTTCTCCTCCTACTTCTTCTATGGTGCCTGCCATGGCCCAAAACAGTTCCTTTATTTAAAGATTGAGATTCACAGCATACATAAATGCATTCCCACATCACTTTTCCATGCTTTGAAATTTCATGGTGATCTGTAGGGTTTGAAGGACTCACCCATATTTTCCAACCCCACATTTTAAGGCATCAGATTTTCTCACCTAGACTAACTTAGGACCAGATCTAAGACACACAATCTACTAGACCTTCAATCCCTTGCTCAAATATGCCTGTCTGGCCACTGTGTAAGACAACTGTTTGTTTGTTAGATATTCTGAAACCCTTCTGGCCCACACTTTCAGTCTTTAGATGACTGTTAATTACCCTTCACTTTTGTTTTCTTTCTATAGTTCAGAAATAACCCAAACTACTGCCTGTAAGCCCCTCCTCCACATTTCTGATACTGAGTCCTCACTCTAGAAAGACATTCTTTTAAAATGAGATGTCTTCCTAGGTAGCTGCTAATGAAATCTTTATAAATTGGGCCACCAAGTTGGCCCTCCTATGTCTCATCAACCCACTAGAATGACATTCTCTTTATACATTGATAATGAGTAGTCCGATCACAAATTTCTATCTTAAATTGATCGTGGTGGCACATACATGTAATCCCAGCACTCAGGAGGCAGAAGGATTGTATCAAAATTCAAGGCCAGCCTGTTATATACAACGAGTTCCAGGCCAGCAGAGCTAGATAGTGAGAACTTGTTTCAAAACATACCAAAATCTCCACATTACTTCCTGTTTCCTGAATATTAGGTGTGTTAGGCTGGATCAGATTAGACATGCAAGATATTGGTGATGAGAACAGATCCATGTACCACATTTTCTTAGCGTGCATGAAGCTCTAGATTAATTCTGAACACACACACACACACACACACACACACACACACATACACACACACACACACACACACACACACACACACACACACACACACACACACACGCAGGTCCAACATGTATAGGAAGATAGAAAGGAGGGAGACTGATTGGTTAGAAAGAGCAGCAGACTGTATTTAAGTTCCAGGAAAGGTTCAGACAGGTCCTTGAGAATTCCACCTAACAAAGTGGGTCTGTTCTTGTGACTGGTTTCATCAGTTATCTGGGAAGACCATTAGTTGGGCTTATTAATCCATTTTGATCTTTGCATAGAGATTTGATTAGTAGGTTTTATGTTATCGACAGTAAATAAACAGGGGGACTTTGTATCAAATATGTAGAGAATAAATTGGAGCTATAAGAATTTTTCTCATTCAATTTTCTAAGAATTTAATTTTTTAAGTGGCAAATGAGAATAATTTAATCACTTTCAAGCATAGTTTATTACAGCTTTTGGCAGGGAGCACTCAATTATAACAACAATTAAGGGAACACTTGAAATTTTTAAAAAATAGAAGAAATATTGGTAAAGATCTGTATATGATTAAGAAAAATAATTATTTCTCCTCTTGGGGGAACAAGATTGAAGTTAATGAAATACTATGTATCTTATATAACTAGACTGGATTAAACATCTAGGTGTCAGTTGAAGTTAGAAGGCTATTTGCTGACTAAAACTACACTAATGAAATACATTTGAAATTTCTCATTGAAAGTTTAAAGCAAAACCATAATAAAATGAATAAAGTTACTTGTGATGGCTAAGCTTACAGAGAACCTGCTCTATTCACAGTAGTAAGAAAATAGAATCAGCCTAGATTTCCATCAACAGATGAGTGGATAATGAAAATATGATACATATATACAATTGGAAATTTTTTCATCTAGAAAGAAAAATAAGACTTTTAACACTTTAGAAAAAAAATGAATGGAACTTAAAAAACTAATATTGAGGCAAATGATAGGAAGAAAGGCCACAAAATGCTGGCACTATTATATGGGCATGACATGGCCATGGCAGTCATGAACTTATAATAGCTATGGCTACCTACATAGGGCCTTTAAGACTGAGCCCATTTACTCATAGATAGAGGAAGGGTCTATGGGACTCTTCCTGACTCAGGAGAGCTAATGGTAGTGAATTTCTCACACTGCAGTGTATAGTTTTAAAGCCATACCCACACTGGTGCCCCTGGCTGAGGCCAGTGGGTAACAAAGAAATAGCAAAGCAAAGCAAGAAGTCCTGAAAATGAAATGGGAACTTGGGGAAATGGGAGGGACTCAGAAAATAGTGGAAAGAGGTGTGTAGTCAGAATGATGTGTGTGTGTGTGTGTGTGTGTGTGTGTGTGTGTGTATGAAATAATCAAAGAATCAAGTAATAAAGCATCTAAAGAACACTGACAAAAAACTGGTAAGGTCATTTACATATGCAAATAGAGGTGAATTTAGCTAAAACTTAGAGTAAGCAATGCAGGTAGCCCCTCATTTCCAGTTGTTTCACATTTTTAAGCAACCATTGATACAAACATTTGTTGTGCTGGAAAGACACAAGTATGAAGACCTGATTTTCATTCCCCAGAAAACAAGGGGAAAGCCAAGCATGGTGGCATATGTTCCTAAGTACAGCACGCGGGATGCAAAGAAGGGAAGATTCCCTAGGACTCTCTGGCCAGCCACTGTAGTTTAATCAGTTGGTTACAGGTCTGTGAGAGACTCTATCTCAGAAATTAAAGGTCAACAGCACCTGAGGAACATCTAAAGTTTCCCTCTGGTTGCAGCACACACGCATGTATACCCACACATATACACACAAAACTATCTTCAAGATGCACTTGTGACAAACATGTACAGAAATGATTTGTTGTCTTTCCCAAAACAGCACAATGTAACAAGGATTCACATGATATACACATTGTATAATTTAGAGATGGCAATATATATAGAATAAGTGTAGTCAGATCAGATTCTGCACAATTCTATCTCACAAACTTGAACATCTGTGGGTGTTTCAATGACAGAGGACTCTAAGCACAACTTCCCATGAGATTGTCTATCCAGTGTTTCCATTATTACAGGTTACCATTATTATTCCATTTTTCTGTCTGTGGGTTTGTTGTTGTTTGTTTGTGGTCCATGAAGCTTGGATTCCTTATTGCTATATTTGAGAAATATGGATTTGTTTGCATCAAAACTATTGTTATATTAATTTTATAGAATAAGGAGTTCCTAATTCTCAAGAACAAACTTATTTATTTTCAGTTCTTTTGGGTAGCCTAAGGGGGAGGTCCTACCACAAAGTCTAGTTATTATTCCTAATTTGGATGTTTATGAAAATATATGATTTTTAACCCAAAGCTTGTCTGTAAGCACAGTGCCCTGTGTCCATGTTCAGGACAATGCAAACTCAGACAGGCAAGTTTCTGTCCTTCCTGCTGCTGAGGAGGAGACTTATGTCATAATTCTCCCTCTTGCTAATGTTGGGCGATGACAAAGATAAAGTCAGTGACCCAGTTCTGATTCTGGTGGAGCTTGAACGGCTCAACTTCACAAAGGATGTTGGTCCAAACTATTCATCTGGTAGGGGCCGTGCTCTATGTCCTGGCTCCATTCAGCCACAAAACCCTAAACATCATGGTCATTAAGATGGTCAGGTTTCTCCAGGATAGCAGTCGTGCCAGAGACAAATACAGACTTTGATATTTGGTTCAGGTTTTAAATGTAGGTGCTCAGATTTACCCTGCTTTTTGCAGGTTGATCTTTGTATTAAAAAAAAAAAAAACAAAAAAAAAACAAAAAAAACCCCACGCTGTTATTTAACTAATGAGATACTTTATAAGAGGATGTTTTAAAGGATATTTGCAGCGTTATATTCAAAATAAAAATTCCTTGTTATCCCATAGAGGGAAAAAAATCCCATATTTCCCAATGGGTTGCAGATAGAATTACCTCTCATGGTCAATGGTCACGTGTTTGCATAAATCTATCAACGGCCAGAAATGTGGAGTTTCTAAAATTGACTTAAGACCTAGCAGTCTCCACTTCAGGGACACATGGAGGAGGGATGGACAGTGAAATACAATTGGGGAGCAGGGAGGGAATCACTGTTTGGGAGATTCAATTACTTGTCTGTAGAATGGATAATTTAGAGGACATTGAGGAGGGTAGCCTGATAATAGCAGAGAGTTTGGCCTGGACAGCAGAAGGACAAAAGATTGGCAAGGTTTTACAGGGGTCAAAGTGTGGGAGCCTCACAAATGCCGAGCTAATGGGTCCATATTTTACCTTATATGTAAAGTAGCAGCACTGGGGATTTTTAAAACATAAAATAATAATGGAAATTGTTTCTGAATGAAGTCAAGATTGGTACCTTTTACATGTAGTCTTGGTACTGGGAGGCTGAAACAGAAGGATTGCCATGAAATTCCAGGCCATTATGGGCTACATAGTGCCAACGTAGTTAAAAAGAAAATAAGAAAATCCGACTAACAAAATGAAATACACTAGCACTGCCATGTAAAAATTACTATTTTGACAACAGTGTTATGTATGAATCAGAGAGAGAATAGAAGCAATATTTTTTTTATTTCAGAAGCATTTATACTAATATAAAAATCAAAAGATAATAGAGCAACAAAAATTCAAGGGAAGGGGGCATGTTATTAAAAAAAGATGTGGGATTTGAAAGTTATATTGGTTTATGACAATTTAATTTTTAAAGCATAAAGCAAGAAGGGGCTGTCATTTTTCTCAGTGATGTAGCCACTAATAACTTGCCCATAGATGAGAAACCACCTCCCCACTGACTCTCCCAGAGCAAACTTACTTACACTCAGTGGGTCAAATTTTAAAAGACATGGCCAGACCAGCCAGGGAGACATAGTGAGACTCTGTCTCTGAATTAATTAATTAATTGAAAATTTATAAAGATAACAAAGTAGGGGGCAGATGAATGGAGGGAAAAGTTTTATTGGGAGAGACGGTGGATGAGAGACAATAACGGGGGACAAAGTGTTGATGTCAGTGTGTACATGTAGGAAATTATCAAAGCATTAAACACACACACAGGCACACATGCATGCACTCACACTCCAGTAAAGCAGAAGACATTCAAAGATGAAAAGGCCTACATACTTGAGAATTAGCAGAGTCAAGCCAGGTGTGGTGTTCCATGCCTTTAATCCCAGTACTAATGAGATAAAGGTGGATGAGCCTCTGTGAGCTCAAGGCCAGCTCTGTCTATGTAGTGAGTTCTGAGACAGACAGGGTTATGTTGATAGAAATAACTTTATAACTTTGGCTACATTACCAAAAACAGTCTATATATTTGGTACAGTCCTCATCAAAATTTCAATTGCATTCTTCACAGGACAGGTAAAATTATCCCAAAATTCATATGGAAACACAAAAGTTCCCAAGAGAGCTAAAGCAAGCTAAGCAGAAGTAGTAATATTGGAGCAGAAGTAGTAATATTGGAGGCATCACAATACCAGATCGCAAACTATACCCTACAACCATAGCAACCAAGGAAGCACTGTAGTTGCACAACCACAGACCTATGGACTAGAGTATAGGAAAACCCCAGAGAGTCGCAGTGACAGAGGTATCATAAACATACATCAGTAAATAGCCCTTCAACAAATGATGATGAAAAAAAACAGATATCTACTTGTTTAAGGATAAAATTAGATCCATAGCTTTCACCTTGGACAGAATTAACTCAAAATAAGTCAAAGATTATGATGTAATATTTAAAACTTTGGAACTGACACATCTCAATATGCAAGGCACAAGCATTATTTTTAAAAAGTAATGGGGTCACAGGAATGACAAGGTTTCCATATAGCAAAGGGAGCACTTACCAGAGTGAAGCAACAGCTACAGAGCAGAGAAAAAGACTGCAGTTATCAGACAGGGGAGTGATATATAGTATATTAAAAAACAACAATAATTAAAACCCAAAAAACCAAGTCACCCAAGCAATAAATGAGCTAATGAACTGAATAGACATTTCTCCAAAAATAGAGATGGGTAACAATGTTTTGGAATACTATTCAACTTCTTAGCCTTCAAGGAAATACAAATTAAAACAATTCTCAGAGTCCATCTTTCCCCAATGAAAATATTTATCATCAAGAAAGCAGTGACAAATACTGGTAAAGATGTAAGAAAAATGAAACCCTTGCACAGTGTTGATGGGAAAGTAAGCTGGTGCAGCCAATGTGCAATCAGTGTGTAGGTTCCTCAAACACCTAAACATCATCTCATATGATCCAGTTATATCTCGCCTTCTTATATAGCCAGAGGATTCTAAGACCCACAACAAAGGTACTTGTGCATGCATGTTAACTGCTTGCTGTATTATTCAAATAGCTAAGGTCCGGAACCACTTTAGATGCTCAGCATATGAAGGACCAAAGAGGATGCCACATGTACATACAATGGAATTCTGCTCATCCATTAAGAAAAATGCCACTGGCCTTCGCAGGAAAATGGGTGCAACTGGAGGATTCCGTTAGACAAGATAAGCCAATTTGGAAAGACAAATGTGGCATGTTTTCTTTGATATGTGAACTTTAGATTTAAATCTCTCTTCTACCTCAGTGTGTGCATGTGTGCATGTGTGTGTGTGTGTGTGTGTGTGTGTGTGTGTGTGTGTGTGTGTGTGTGTGTATGTGACCATGAGAGGGAGGGAGGGACCTTAAGGGAGGCAGAAAGAAGAAAAAAGAATAATGAAATACACTAGACATGAATGCCAAAGAGGGACGCCATTGAGGTGTGGCAAGGGACCAGCAATAGCGGACAGAGGATAGAAGGCAGGAGCTGGAGAGAATGGTGGGCAAGAACAAGATAGAAACAAATATATTCATGAAAACAGCAGAACAAACCCTATTGCTTTGTATACTAACTCGAAAAAATTAAATAACAACCACAGGAGTTTGGTACATCTCAATATATTTGATAGTATAGTAAAAGGCATGGGATTTGGAGTTATATTATTGGCTTCCATTTCTAGTCCAACACTTTATCAACCTTGGCCAAACCATGAATACCTTCTATCCTCTGTGAAGTGGAGACCCGTCTTAAAATGCTGGAAGAATTAAATGAAGTGAAGTTTCTTGTCACAATTTAAAAATAATGCAAAACTGGGCACCTCAAACCACTAAAATAATCTAGTTTGGGTTTTCAGTAGATGTGGATGTTTGTTTAGTTTTCCCTCCCTCTCTCTCTTTCTCCCTTCCCCCTCCCCCTGAGACAAATTTTTTCCCTCTGAGACAAATTTCTCTACACAGCCCTAACTGTCCTGGAACTCTCTCTGTAGACCAGGCTGGTAGGCATGTTTCTCAAAGATGTCATGTCTTGTCATGTCTCAGAGAAGATCATGAGCAAAGCATCTCCTCATTTTTTACATAGTAAGAAAGGTATGCAGTGCCAGGAGGTGGTGGTTCCCACCATTAATCCCAGAACTCAGAAGACAAAGGCAGGTGGATCTCTGAATCTGAGATCAGCCTGCTCTAGAGAGTGAGTTTCAGGACATCCAGGGCTCAGATATCTCAAAACACCAAACACCAAAAGGGAGGTAGTGATATGAGAATGTCTTTCTGAATGCTGTGAATATCAATCTTTAAATAAAGGAGCTGTTTTGGCCCATGACAGGCACCATAGAAAAAGTAGGTGGGGAATCAGAGTAGGTAGGAAAGGAAGGACGGAGTCAGAAACAGACCAAGCCAGCGCCCAAGAAGAAGCATGTAAGGAAAACAGGTGAGCCACGGGCCACTTGGCAGGATAGATTAATAAAAATGGGTTGAGTTAAGATGAAATAGCTAGCTAGCAAGGTGCCTAAGCCATAGGCCAAATAGCATGAACTTATAAATATAAGTGTCTGAATCATTTCTGGGGGCCTGATCATCAGCAGGTGGCTAAGTGGTCTAGGGCTGCAGGTCTGTGGGTGTGGACCTCTCGCCGCCCAGGACCAAGAAACCTCATTGTAAGGGGGTGGTGGGGATGGTGTTAAAAAAAAATCACATGAATAGCAAACACTGATAGTGTGCCTCAGAAATGGGAGGTGCCAAGCAGCCAAGCAGGGAGTTTTCCTAGTTACCTTGTATATAGATGGTGGGATATGCCTTGCAAGGCCATTCATAGGCTATAGAGGTTAACCATCTTTTGGTAAGCCTAAAGGTGGGATGTAAACAGTCACACCAAAGAAAAAGAAAAGATCACAGATGTGAAAGGTCCTCGGTTTCTGAATCACTTTAAAGGGAAATAACCTGAAGACATGACCAAAAGCATTAGAGACAGATAGTACATTATACTATTATGAGAAAAGATAATATAGCTAATCCTTCCTCTTTCCCTTCAGATTTATGAATTTGTCATTTACAAGGAATGTTTTCATAGGAATCTATAATTAGCAATTTGCTTGTGATTATTTTAATTATAAACCCAAAAGCAATATACCTACCACATTTTCTGTATTTGAAAATATTTAATATCAACTCTAACAATTTTCAAATATATGAGACTTTGTTAACTGTAGGTATTTTTCTAGGACCTCATTTTGCAAAGCTAGAATTCTGTGCTGATTAGTGCCTCCTGTTTCTCAACTCCTCAGCCCTTGGTCACCATTGTCCTACTTACTCTCTGCTTCTTCCATTTACCTGTGATTGTTTGCTTGCTTGGTGGTTATCAATGATGTCTCAATATGTTGCACAGGCTATTCTCAGACTCCTAATCTCTGGCGATCTTCATTTTTCAGTCCTCTAAGTAACCTGGGCAGGCCTCGCTTGACTGTTTTAGATTCTTCATATGAGAGGTAGCCTTGTTTTGTTTTTTTTTCTGTGGTTAGGTTCTACACAGACCATAATATTCTCCAGGTGCATTCATATTCCAGGATTTCCTTTTTTGAGTGAACACTATCTTTAGCCATTTTCTCTCACTGGACATTGTCTTGTCTAGATATGATCCTGGAAGCAACTCACACTGACATTCTGAGGTCAGCAAGGGGTAATGTCCTTGGACTCAGCAAGAAACCAGAGCTGAAAGATGAAACTTTGTTCCTTGTCGCAATCACAAAGCTATTGAACCAATTCAGGATGTTAAATCCATTTCTAGACTCTAAGACTTGATCAAGGTCTAAAGCCTACTCTTCTTACCCCTTCCTCTCCTCCTTCTGTGATAGTGATTGAACCCAGAGTCTAAGCCATATAAGAGAAGTATTTTGCGTCTTAGCTACATCCATAATGTCTTTGAGTAAATACAGATGGTTTTTGTTTCCAAATCATGTATTAAAGCTCTCTTCTATTAATCTCCCTCCTGACAGCAAGGTTGTCATTCACAATGCTATCAAAAGTACCAACCTTCTATATATTCATTATAAATATTTGTAATGTCCCTTGTTACCACCTCATATTTTACTTTTGTTGTAGACTTCTCCAAACCAAGGGGTTTTCTAAATGGCTTTATCACATGCTGAAAATAGGTTTGTTAAACTATTATATAATTTCTTTTTTATAATTAAGATAGTTTGGGAATATGATTTTTGGAATACTATGCTGCAATCTTTGATCACTGAACAAACACTTTTATTAATGGAAAAATGTGATTAATTATACACATATAGAAAGCATTTATCATTTGCCAATAAAAACTGATCTCATTCAACCAAGCTAAGTGTAGTGCTTTTAAGGACTGGTGCTGAAGTAGGCAGCTAAACTCTTAAGTGTCAAAGCACAGAAGTGGATTATCCAGTGCAGAAATAACAACAGCAAGGTGTGTGCCCTGCACACCCCTGAATGTTTGCATACCATCTCTCTTAATGCTCACAATAACTCACAGCTGGGATATTTGTCACGTCTCACAGAGGAAGAATCACATTCTTTTTTTATTTATTTTAATGTTTTCCCATACCCACCACTGCTCTTCCTCTCTTACCTCCTCCCCGTCCTCCCCCAGTCTCCCTCCACTCCATCCCTCCATTCATTCCTTAGGAAGGACAAGGATTACCAAGTCAGTTCAGGCTGGGATATCCAGTTGAGGTATGACCAAGTCTGTTCTCCTCGTATCAAGGCTGAATAAGGTATTCCTGTGTAGAGGATGTGCTTCTGGAAGCCAGTTCCTGCACCAGGAATAGACTCTGGTCTGACTGCAAGAGTCTCCACACACTGCCCATGCCTTTGACTGTCATCTACATTCAGAGGGTTTAGTTTGGTTTCATGAAGGTTTCTCAGCTGTCATTTCTAAGTCAGTGAGCTCCCACTAGCTTGGGTCAGCCATCTCTGTGGGTCTCCTCCTCATGATCCTGATCTCTTTGCTCATATAATCTCTCCTTCCTCTCTCCAGCTAGACCCTCTGCGTCTGCCTTCATTGTTTACTGGATGAGGTTTCTATAATGACAGTTAGGGTGGTCATTCATTTGATTTTTAGGGGTGTCTTCTTTAGGCACCCTCTCCACTATTGCTCGAAATCTTAGCCAGGGACACCTTGTGGGTTCTTGGAGGTCTCTATAGCACGGGTTTCTCCTTCACCTCACAATGGCTCCCTCTATCAAGATATCTACTTAGTTGTCCTCCCTCTCTGTGCTCCCCCCACTCAACCATCTCCCTCTCTCATGTTCGATTTCCACCTCCCCTTACTCCCCCCCACACACACCCCATATGTATGATCCTGATCCTAATTTACTCAGGAGATCATCTCTATTTCCCCTTCCCGGAAGATCCATGGAAGTCTCTCTTAAGTTCCTCCTGTTACCTAGCTGTTCAGGGTTTATGGATTGCTGCTTGGTTATACTTTGATTTATGTATAAAATCCACATATGAGTACTCATAAGTGAGTTCATATCATGTCTTTCTGGGTCTGTGTTGTCTCAGTTAGGATGATACTTTCCAGATGGATGTCATCCTTTTAAAAATTGCCTAGTAGTACTCCATTATGTGAATGAATCACAGTTTTTTAATCCATTTGTCAACTGAGGGACATCTAGGTTGTTTCTAGGTTCTGGCAACTACAAATAATGCTGTTATGAACATAGCTGAGCTAATGCCCTTTGGGTAAGAATGTGCATCCTTTGGGGATATGCCCAATAGTGGTATTGCTGGATCCTTGGGGAGACTGATTTCCAGTTTTCTGAGGAACCACCATACTGCCTTCTAGAGTGGCTGTACAAGTTTACACTCCCACAAGCAATGGAGGAGTGTTCCTCTTGCTCTGCATCCTCTTCAGCATAGGCTGTGGATTTGATCTTAGCCATTCTGACAGTTGTTAGATGGTATCTCAGAGTTGTTTTTATTTGCATTTTTTCTGATGGCTAAAGATGTTAGGCAATTCTTTAGGTGTATGTTGAGAAGTCCCTGTTTAGCTCTGTACCCCATTTTATATTGGGTTATTTAGGTTTTTTTTTCTTGTTTCTTGAGTGCTCTATATATTTTAGAGACCAGTCTTCTGTCAGAAGTAGGGTTGATGAAGATCTTTTCCCATTCTGTAGGCTGTCATTTTGTCTTATTGACTGTGTCCTTTGCCTTACAGAAACCTTTACAGTTTCAAGAAGTCCCATTTATTTATTGTTGTTTTAGTGTCTATGGTGTTATATTTAGAAAGTGGTCTCCTGTGCCAATGAGTTCAGGGCTATTTTCCAGTTTCTTTTCTATCGGGTTCAACGTAATTGGGTTTATGTTGAGGAATTTGATCCACTCAGATTTGAGTTTTGTGCAGGGCGATAAATATGGATGGATCTATTTGCATTCCATCATCCAGTTAGCCAGCACCATTTGTTGGAAGTGTAGTACGAGGTTTCTGTTCCATACTTTTGGGCCTAACCTCAAGGTCTAGACCCACAGACCTACACACCCGCAGACTTGCAGAGCCACAGTCCCACAGAGACACACAGATGCTTTCAATAGTTTTTGGCTGATCAGCCTAAGGCCCAGGCATATAACTTGCTAGCTCTGTACCTTTAATCTAACCCATGACTCATCCTGTTCAGCCATCGGGCTTGGTACCTTTTCTCACAGCAGCATGATTGTCCTCTGCTTCTTCTGGCTTCTCTCTGGCCTTCTGCTCTGTGCTTCCTGCTCTCAGAGTTTTCTCAGTCTGGTAGCTCCACCCACACTTCCTGCCTGCCTTTGGCCAATCAGCGCTTTTTATTAAACCAGGGGGTGGGACAATTATTTACAATGTAATAACATAATCTCCCACATATCCCCTTTTCTCTTTTAAAACAAAAATAACTCCACATCTAATATTCTTTTCCCCCCTTATCTATAACAACTTATAAACAATACTGTAAATAAACACAAACATCCATAATCCATGTTTTGGAAATCATGGGCGTTGTTCTCTAGACTACTTCCTGCTGAATGGGGGTGTTGGCAATCCCATGGGAATCCAAAGAAAAATTTAGGATTATGGACAAGTCTTTAGTGGAGTAGTCTCTAAGGGTGGGTCATTGTAGCCAGTCTCCTTGAAGTTGTTCTGGATACAGAGCTCGGGGAAACTTCAACAGAGGTGCTCTGAAATGCTGAATCATCTGGCCCATCCATTTCCATTGGAGAATTTTTCAGGGGGTCTTGCTCTATCAAACTTTATATTATTTATCCAGGAATAAATCCACAGCTTTTCATTTTCTGTGAAAATATAAAGAAAACTTCTTCTCCAAAGTAGCATATCTTTGAACTTCAATTTTAAAGTCAACTCATTTACAAAATATATAGGTTGAATTAAATCAATAGTATTTATAATCAACTGTCTTTTATCAGCTCTTACTAAGTCATTTTCAGTCAAGAAGCTTAAAGATAAGACAATAATATACAGTATCCAGACAGTCTTTGTATTTTCCATCTTTACATGGCTTATTTATTTATTGTACTGTATTTCTTTTTTAAGGACTTTCTCTACCTTTCTTTTCTTTCTCTAAGCCTTCATATGTATATTTTCAACACACTCTAAACCACTTAGACTTTTCTTTTTTTTTAAAAAAAAAAAAAAAACTGTCTTTACTGTATATTTTTTTCTTAACTTTTTCTGTCTCTGACCACACCTTTGCTTGGCTAGGGTGATTAACTCCACCCAGATTCTTCTATTTCTTTCTATTTCTGAACACATCTGCCAGGATTCAAGGTTGGTAGGATGGGTGGATGACTCCACCCAGCTCCTAGTCAAATTTCATAGAATTTAGCTTTTTAGCCCAGGTACTCTAGGAATTTTAGGGTCCATATAATTATCAAGTAAAGCTTTGCCATCTGCTGCTCATTAACTCCATTTAAGTATTAGGCAGCAAGGCCTATTAAAAGACTCAAGCATTTTTGCCTCTAAGGCTGAATCAGGAAGTTTCTCTTAAAAAAGCCAAGCCTCAGTTTGCCTCTGGCAAACAGAGCTGATCCAAGAAAACATTGACACTAAGCAGCCATCTTTGATTCTGTTCCCTTTTTGTCCTTATGAACAGAAACCTTAAATACATCATTTAAAATGTTTTGCTTACATCTAGGCTCCTGTGAGACTTCAGGAACAATCCATTCTATACCTTAAACTGCACTCCAAAAGCTCGCCATTGTAGCTCAAGCCCATGTGCCTCACCAGGGTGTCTCTGTACCACGGCTCACGTGGGAGACACAATTCAGAGGCTGCTTTGGGTTCTAGACCATTTTTAAGCTTTCTATGACTTTATGTGGGTATATATCATGTATATGACCCACGTTGGGCTGCCATTTGTAATACGAGGTATCTGTTCCATACTTCTGGGCCTAACCTCAAGGTCTAGGCCCACAGACCTGCAGACTCGCAGTCCCACAGAGACACAGATGCTTTCAATAGTTTTTGGCTGACCAGCCTAATGCTCAGGCATATAACTTGCTATCTCTTTACCCTTAATCTAACCCATGACTCATCCTGTTCAGCCATCAGGCTTGGTACCTTTTCTCACAGCAGCATGGTTGTCCTCTGCTTTTTCCGGCTTCTCTCTGGCCTGCTCTGTGCTTCCTGTTCTCAGAGTTTTCTTAGTCTGGTAGCCCCACCCATACTTCCTGCTTGCCTTTGGCCAATCAGTGCTTTTTATTAAACCAGTGGGTGGGACAATTATTTACAATGTAATAACATAATCTCCCACATGGAAGATGCTATATTTTTTTCCTAGTGTATTTTTGGCCTCTTTGTTCATAGGTGTGTGGATTAATGTCCGGGTCTTTGATTCGATTCCATTGATCCACAAGTCTGGTTCTGTACCAATACTAAGCTGTTTTTATTACTGTAGCTTTATAATAGAGCTTTAAGTCAGGGATAATGATGCCTCTCGAAATTCTACTATTGAACAGTATTGTTTTGGCAATTCTGGGTTTTTTTGTTTTCCCAGATGAAATTGAGTATTGTTCTTTCCAGGTCTATTAAGTATTATGCTGAGATTTTGAATGGGGATTGCACTGAATCTGTTTGACCTCTGGTACTACATTAAATCCAGTATGGTGGTGTATACCTGTTATACTAGCTTGAGAAGTAACCACAGGGGTTCAAGGTCATTCCTAACTACTCTGAGGCCAGACTGGGCTAAAAGAGTAATTCTTCATTTCAAAAATAAATAAGTAGGGGGTAGAGAGATGGCTCAGTGGTTAAGAGCACTCACTGATCTTGCAGAAGACCTGACTCAGTTCCCAGCACCAAGACGACAGCTCACAACTGTTTGGAACTCCAGGTCCAGGGAATCTGATGCTCTTCTCAAGCACACACGTGGTACACATACTTATGCATGGGGAAGAAAAAACACTTACACATAAGAAATTAAGATAAACTAATCTTTAAAAAACAAACAAATGAAATATTATCAGGCAGGACAACTAATGTGGGTGGCACCTTGAATAAATTGTACAAACGTGACCATACTACAGTTTAACTGCTGAAGTAGAATCACATTCCACAGCTTTTGAAGTTGCATCAGCTTTGCACCTGTGGAAAACCTAAAGGGGTTGCCTGTGTTGTGTTGATCACTGAGGCATAGCGTTCCTACCCACCACTGGGAAGATATTAACGTGTATCATACTCAGTAGACTAGTCGTACATGTCAATGTCATGGATATTTGACCTGAAGCTCAGTGTGCCTTTCATTCCAGTCATGGAACAGTGGACATGTTTTCCCCCTCAGGCAGCCGCAAGACTGCAGAAAACAGCTCTTTGATTTGTATGCTGCATTTATGGACTTAGCCAAGATGTCTGTAACAAATGTGTTGTTATGTAGGAAACCCTAGAAAACTGTGCTAGTCATACGACTTAAAAGCAGAAATCAAATCCATGTATTTTAACAATATAAAAAATGGTTTTTTAAATAAACAATACTCTTGGGAGATTCCACAGTTCACACTGAGTAGACACAATTGTAGGTTTCATTTCTAATGCTTGCATAACAAAAGAAGTAATTAGTGTGGATATTTCATGTGACAGTGATTGTGCGCATGTAGTTTATAATTGGAATGATTGTTCAGGGTTAACAAGGCTTCACTTCACTGTCAACATGTACTTACTTCATTTGGAATGCAGCCCTACACTGTATTCACCATTAATTCAATGACTCAGGGAAACTTACTAAGAGATTGCCAAATAAAATCACAGTTACTTCATTATCTTAGTGTACCATGTCTCAGAACAATAGCCCAAGAAGAACTCATGCATTGGGATAACCTAAGCTGATTCTTAACCATAACGTATTAGGAGAAAATGCAATTGTATTGCTTCTTGATGATGCAACTCAGAACTAGGCTTCACTGCCATTACTGCTTCATCCATTCACTAGGCCAGTTTTTCTTTTTCTTTTAACTCTCCCATTCTTTCTCAGTATTTCTTATGTATTTGTGACACACTACACATTTAAAAAATGAGTGAACCATTTTTATCCTTAAAGGGCCAATAGTAAAGGAGTAGGGAAAGAAAAAAATCTCATAAACAAAATTATGTAAGAGGAGAGTGCAGATGTGCTTTAGGTATTAGGGGAGCTGTGAAGGAGTATTCACATGCTCCGCCAAAAAGACTGGGAACCATGAGCAAAGGGAGCAGACAGAGAAGATAGCAGAGCAGGCACAGGTTGGGGCTGAAGGAGTATGAGATGCTGGTGGAGCAGCATCCTCTGTGAAGTCAGCAGGACTCACAAACAGAAGTGGTTAGAGTTCCCCAAAGAATTTTCTAAGACCAGCTCTGTGAAATAAGATGTACTACTTAATCTCTGATTAAATGGGGGACAGGGGAAAGAGATTCCCACAGGCCACCTTAGGGGCATGGAACATTTGCTCTCAGTCATGGGAATTGATAGTAAAGATGCATCTGCATGCAGCATGGCATGTCATAACACACCATCATCTACTTGAAAAACAAGTGCATAAATCAGAATCCAAAATAACTGAATATAACAGGCAGTGTGTGGACAAGAAGAGTGTTGTTAGCTCTGGTGTTCTAGCACTAACTGTCCACTGACAGCTTAATAAATTCGTAATTTAAAAGATCACTTAAAGGCGGAAATTTAGAGGCTCAGATGAGATCTGTGATAATGTATTCGTGTGTACTGTCACTAAAATAACCTAGTTATTTAGTAAGATTTCAGATTTGGTATATCATCTCACTTAGGTTTTTCAAAAACATTTATTTACAAGTAATATGCTTGTTCAAATATGCAATATTGTGTATAGAAAATTTACAGTCCCAGACTGCATCTCTGCCTAGTGTTTAGAAGAAAGACAATGAGTTCATTATGTAACCGAGCATCTTCTAGTCATTACTGTTTCATAGTACTACATACAAAAGCGCAAGATAGGATGCAAAAGTAGAGATGGGAAGATAGGACAGGCATGTTCCCTATTGTTTGTAGTGTTCTGAGGATGCCAAAACCAAAAATGTATGAATAATAAATGAGAGGTCAAGAAAGGAAAACCAGAGGAACGGTTTAACTTTAAAAAAAAAAAATTATTATTCTTTCATAGAAATCATACCCACCACAACTTCCCCTCCCTACGATCCTCGCTGTCCTCTCCCCAACTCCCCCCTCTCCCAGACCTATTACTCCCTTCTTCCTCCAGAAAAAGAACAGGCCTAGAAGGTATATCAACCCAACATGGCAGGACAAGACAAAACAAGGGCAGGCACAAACCCTCACTTCAAGGCTGGACATGGCAACCCAGTAGGAGGAAAGGGCCCCAAGATAACTTTTAAGATGAAAAGTATAACCATTAAAACACCAGCTGAGCTGCCCAGTCCATTTGACTTTTGGAAGTTACACTGCAGTAGATATTTGTTGATTGTGTCACCAACATTAATAAAGTCCACCTTTTTTCTCTTTTGGTTTTTCATGACATGGTTTCCCTGTGTAACAGCCCTGGAACTTGCTTTGTAGACCAAGCTGGCCTTGAACTCACAGAAAACCACCTCCCTCTGCCTCCTGAGTGCTAGGATTAAAGGCATGTGCAACCACTGCCCAGCTAATGAAGTCCATTTTCAGACAGGGATTGAGGGTTACCCACAGACAGCTTTAAATTAACCTTGATTGGCTAAATATAACCTGTTCTCATTAGACTGATTCAACAACGAACATGATGCTGATTGTATGGAATAAAATCTGATGGATCATTTTCTGAGATGCCTCATGCCAGAAAATACTAGTCACTATATTCCACCCACCCTAACTCTGCTAAACTTACCACCTTCAAAAGTTAAAAGTTTAGAATACAAAAGTGTTGGCAGCTAAGCTTGTCTTCAGAGTCACACACATGATAAGCTTGAAAATCCAAAGGAGATGAAGCCCACAACAGATGTTGACTGCTAAGACTTCTAGGGGGCCAGTAGCTTCTCTTAACCTGCAGTTTCTCTGAAAGGTCTGCTTTTCTTTATAAGACGAGAATGAAAATCTGTGATACCCTAGAATCTGTTTGCAGCCAATTTCCACCAATAAGAAAAGACCCTGTGTAGAAAGTGTATTTACACTGAAGCAGAAAATGGAGATAGCCATGCTCTGGTCAATTCAAAAAATGCTAAATCCAATTATGCTTCATGGTTATCTATATAAACACAGTCTGTTTATTCTAACCAGTCTGAGTTGTATGAAGTACGTAGGTATGTATATTTATGTAGACATATGTATGTATATGTCAGTGTATGTATATTTATGTAAGTGTATGTATATGTATGTGTGTATAATCTTTCAATCCGGAGTCCTAGACCTATTTAAAAATTAATGTAGGCTGAGTGGTAATGACACACACTTTTATTCCCAGCACACAGGAAGCAGAAGCAGGTGTATTTCTGTAAGTTTGAGGTCAGGCTGGTATACAGGGTGAGTTCCAGGACAGCCAGGGCTGTTACACAGAGAAAACTCTGTCTCAAAAAAAACAAAACAAAAAAACCAAAGGAACAAAACAATTAATGTAAATAAATTCTAAGGGAGTGCATTTCCCTAAAACCTACCCTTGAACATGACAAGCATGTTTAATGTCAACATAAATACCCCAAATTTGGGGAAGAGTTATAAAATCTATTAATATGTTAATTGAAAATCCAGCTATAATTTCTTCATAATAAAATGAGAACTTTACCTACTTTTTTGAAACCATGAAAAAGCACCATGACCAAGGCAACTTATAACAGAATTTATTTAATTTGGCAGATCACAGATTTTGAGTTATACTCTATGATCATTATGGTGTGGAGCATGGCAGAAGGCAGGCAGGCATGACTCTAGAGCAATAACTGAAAATTTACGTCTGATCCATAAGCATGAGGAGCAGAGGGAGCAAGTTGCGAATAATGTGGGCTCTTTAACCTTACCGCCTCCAACAAGGCCATACAACCTAATTTTTCCCAAGTAGTTCCACCAAATGAGTACCAAATATTCACACATATGAGACTATGGGAATCATTCTCATTCAAATCTACATCCACTTTCTGACATTGGACTTGACTTCATTTTCATACAGTTTTGTGAATAGAGATAATCTGAAAATAAATGAGCTAAAATGCTATGGAAAATCTTTGCATACTGTAAATATGTATTGTTCTCATTGTTAATAAAAAGCTGGTTGACCAATCGCTAGGCAGTATTTAGTGGACTACTCTGGAGGGCTGGGTCATCTCAGCCAGTCTCCTTGAAATTGTTCTGGAAACAGAGCTTGGAAAACTTCAACGGAGGTGCTCCGAAATACTGAATCATCTGGGCCATCCATTTCCACTGGAGATTTTTCAGGGGGTCTTCAGGTGCATGTTTTTCTGTGCAAAGAGGCCAAATGGAGGAAATTGTTGACAGATAGCCCTAGCCTTTTACCAAACAAAGCTCCCCTCCCCTCTCCGCCCTCGACCACGCCCCCTATCTTGCCACGCCCCCACCTCCCCGCTCAGCCTCCCACCGTAGCAGCGCCATGGCGGCCTCCGGGATCCTGGCGCTGGCCAGAGCAACGCTAGGAAAGCCACGGCCTTGGACTGAAGGCTTCCGACAACAGCTGAGCTCAACCCTCCGCTCGGCTTCCGAAGGAGCCTGCGGCGGCTCTACTCCGAGCTCGCACGGAACGCTCGAAGGAGAGCCGAAGCACCGGGCGAGCCAAGAGTTAACCCCGGCTGAGCAGCACATAGCCCAGCTCCACCGAGCCGCCTGCGCGGTGAGGCCAGCTCCAGCCTGTCCGCCGCCTCTGCGCCTGCGCGTGCTCCGCCCGCAGCCCCCAGGCGGCCTCGGTGCTGGTGTTGTGGGTCCTGGGCCTCCGGGATGGGGCAGGTCGGCTTTGCGTGCTTGCTGGTAGGGTTCTGCGAGAAACCTAGACGCACCAGACGGAGAGAGTGGGACAGTTTTAGCTTTAGATCAGTGACCCACTGTGTGTGTGTGTGTGTGTGTTGGATGGGGAAAGGGGGTGCTAAGGAACTGACGGTGGAAGTACTGAGCGTGTTGGAAAAGTATGTTGTACAGACACGTTGCCTGTGCACGTAACTTGAGCAGCCTGCCATCCAGTGACTTTAATAATGAAAACATAAGACAGGCGCTTTGTTTTTGCCCTATGTACTCTCATCCTTTACCTCCAGTCCAAGTGAGCAGAAGAAATAACTATTGGGCAAGTTTGCAGTTTCCGCTAGACATTCTTGAATAACCTTTTGTTCTGCTTTGTGGGTTTGACAATTGCTTGTCACCACTAATACCTAACCCTATCTTCCACATTTTCCCAACAATTCAGACAAGAATTTGAAGATAGCATATTTATATTTTAAGCTCCATAATGATATAAAAGTAATTTGTAATAAACCTGTATAGTAAGCGTTCTACGTGTCGAGTACTTGAGAAGACCACTGAGTGTTATTTAGGTTGGCTTGAACCACAGAGGTAGAGAAGAGAAAAATCTCAAATGTTTGCTAAGGTTGGCATCCCTCCCTTGACAAAAGTAGGCCCTGAGAATCCACTGACCCTTTCAGGTGTTGAAAATAAACAAAAATTCATCAAGAGATTATTGGAAGCATTTGATTATTCTTGTTTATACTCTTATTTTAAATATAACACATGTAGTTTGTTTCTACTAGTCACAGTAAGTATGGTGGATAAAACCCAGAAGTCTAGTCCTTTTCAGAGCAAACAACAGTGGCATGTAAAGACTGGTTCAATCAACATAGGAAAAGAAAGAAACATATGTTCACTGCAGAACCTACAACTTTTTCATCAATATGGTTTCATGGATTACATAACTGTCCAGGAGATCATAAGTAAATCCAAAACCAAGCTTGATATTTCTCTTTTCCCCACAAATTGAAGCTCCAGAGCAACAGTACCTTTCTGTGCTTCAAGGCAGATACCCCTTGTAGCTTTCTCCTGTCGCTGATGGCAGCATCAATGGGCATGTTGCTCTCCAGTCAAACACATTTACCTCATCTTTGTTGCCATCATTATCTGAGGTTCATTTAATAAGGACAAACTCAGTGTGTATAGGCAGTCAGCAAACTCAGAGGCGCACCATATCCACATGGAAAACAAGAGAGCACACACAAAGGAGCAGCCTGATGCCTTGCCAGATAATTGTTGCCAGAAAATACACAGAAGCTAAGGAAAGTAAAGGCTACTAAAGACTTTACAGTGTTTTGTTTATTTGCCTTCCAGGCCTTCAAACATGAGCTTTGTGAGAATGGGGAAGAGAAAAGTGAGGTCCTAATAGTGGGTCGTTCTAAAGTAATATACAGTGCGCCTGGTGTCATGACCCCAGAAGTTAGGAAGCCCTTAAGAGCATTGCTGAGACTTGCTGAATTATTAGTGCCATGGTCTATCTGTGTGGGAACGCCTCAGAGTGAATCTAGACTTGACATTATGAATGATGTCATTAAATAAGACTCTGAACAGCTGAAGTTGTTCATGACTAAAAATTGTATGCCATAGCTGGTAATACTGGTGCACACTTTGCATTCAATAAGTTGTGAGCATGAGGCCAGCCTGGACTATGTAATGAGTTCCAGGCCAGGCAAGGAAAAGGGGGAAAAAAAGCATGCCTGTAGACCTGCTGCCTCCATGCATATTTTAATGAAAGTCTATATGCAAGAGTGACACACTGGGTTATTAAAGGTGAAAGTGTCACATAAAAGCTCATAGGGAAGTTCCCTCTGTAAAATCTGGAGGCTAAATAACATCACCAAAGTGATACTTGTATAAAGGTTGAAAACGCTTCTCTGACATTTGAAGTCGTATACTGGAAATTGCTTCTGATCAGGCTTGTTAAACCAGTGAGTGTTAATGTGGCAAAACAATACTTTTCTCAGTTAGGACTGGAACTAACAATACTGGGAGCTGGGGCGGAAAAGAAAAGCACGGGCTGAGCATGGAGTAGTAACATGTCATGCAGGTATAGAAAGTGTTCAATAATGGCAAAGGTAATGCTTTTCTTCAAGACCTGTTTGGCTTTGATTAGCACCTTTTCTGTGAATTTAAATCATTATCCACATATTGTAAGCACTGAAATTGTAACTGAAACTTGTGAGTGGAGTTCATTTTCAGCCTCTTAAGCTCCTAAAATCATCTAAATCACCTGTTATTGAGCTTGTTGCCTAGAAGCAGAATGAAAAATATCAGAGTGGCGGCTACATAGTTATTACATACAGAGGGTTTCTTGTTTTCTACCAACTTCTCATTTTACTCACTGTGTTTTTTCCTTTAATCACATACAGTTAGATTGTATATAATGTTGAAATGCATTTGCTCCTTAATTGCAAATGCCACTACAATTACTGGGAAAGAAATCTAATATTATTCTTTTTTGCTTTTACAGTAGTTTTGGACTAGAAATGTTATTAGGGAGATAGGATGAACATTAACAAAGATTAATACATTGTTTTATTACTCTTCAGGCTGGCCAGCTAAGCTATGTGGACCCAGCTACTGGCTATATGGTGCTCACAAGGCTGGCCCACTTGCAGAGAGGTGCCTGCTGTGGCTCTGCCTGCAGACACGTGAGTACGATTCTCGAATTACCCAAGCAGTTTGCTGAGCTTCTGTAACTTCATAAATACCTATTATTTGAACAACAAGTCAAATAAAAAAGCTAAATAGACCTAGAGTGTGCTTTTCACAAGCTGTTTCAGCAAAGGACAATGAAGCTGTTAGTACCAACACAGGACCTTTAAAGTTAATGGAATTTTGTACCATTTCACTGCAAGCATCAGCTCCTCCAAATGCTAAGACTTGAAATTCAGGGGAGCTCTTTATTGGGACGAAAGCTCTTACCAAGTCTGAAATAGCTTGTAGAGGAAGAGAAACAAAATGCTGTGGACCAAATCCCAGAAATACTGCTATCTTAAGAAACAGAAATTTGTCCATCATGGAGACATGGATCTCCTTCAAATGATAAGACTTTGCTCCTTTCCTTGCATCCCACTCCCTGCTTCCCTGTCCCTGTCCCTGGGCAGATCCTCACTACAGAGCTTACTTTCCTGAAGTTCATACCCCTCTCTCCCTCTCCCTCTCCCTCCTTCCTTTCCTCCCCCTCCCTCCCTCCCTTCCTCCTTCCCTCCTCCCTCCCTCCCTCCCTTCTTCACTCTCCCCCTCTCCTGTCTCTCCATTTTCCCCTCCACACATATTTCTCTGTTTTCTTCTAGTTGATGTCTAAATGAACATCTCTCCAAAGTGAGGAAATGGTTCTTGCACCCTAGTTGGGGCTATTTACCCATGGTCCTGTGGTGTTGTTTAGTACCCAAGACATGACAGAGCTAATGTTCTAAAGCATTGCTAACATCACCCTCTTTTTCCCACCATGAGAAACGTACACTCTCACAAGGAATATTAAATAATCATAATTATTCTTCTTTTCTAGTGTCCGTATGACCAAGGCAATGTGAAAGATCCATCGAAAAAGAAGCAGTTCAACTCTTGTTTTTATGTCTGACAACAATTTTATCTCTGTTCTGTAAAACTGAATTTATGTTTCTTAAAATAAAGCCCTAATCTATAATTTTTATCTGTTACAAATATTTGGATGCTGATTTAGTCTTAAGTACATATATTCAAAAGAACATCCATAAGATAGACATTATTTCTTTTTTGCTGCATAATCACATGTTGAAGAAGAAAATGATGGCTGCCCTGTTACATGAAAGCAGCAGTTGGGTAGCTTTGGGTCTTCCTTAGCTTTGCTTCTCCCAGTGTTTTCCCATCAATGCAAGGAAGGTTGCTGGCTACTAGCAAGTACATTCTTCATTTTATGTCCATCTTCACCATAAGGAGATGGATATAATACCATGTAGTGCAACATATGAACACCCAAGAAATGCCATCCTCCAGCAAGAGATGCTCTCTCTCATTGTCCATCTGGACTTTCAGTGTAAATTTCTGATCATTTTGACACAAGGGTCAGAACTAATCAGGCCTCTCTTGGGCCAGTCTTCATCCCTTCTACCCAGTCCTCCACATTTTCTTTGACACTTCTGAGGCAAATCTCCCTTTGAACATCTTTCTTGCTCTGTATCCATCTTGTCCACTGTGGTGATTCCCCTGTGAGAGTCCAAGAATGCAGCCAGCCTCCAGAGAAGCCAAATCTCCCAGGGGTTGTTCTCAAGCCTTCTGCTTCTGTTGCAGAGCAGCAGCCACTGGGGGTGGGGGGGGTTATACTATACAATGAGGCTATTGCCCAAGAGCTGGCCCTCACACAGGGACCACTCAGAGATTTGCAGATCTTAAGCCACTAAATGGTTCTTATGCCTTCTCCAGTATAAATCCCCAAATAAAAGTTATTTTTAGCCATAAAATGTGTGAAAACAAATTTCTAGTGATTCTAGTTTTCTTTAATTACTCCTTTGTTATTTACCCATTATTTATGCCTGATATTAAACTGCCCCCAAAGCCTGTTGATCACATTGATGGCTCAGTTCTTCAGTGCTCTAACCCTGCTACTTTAGAGTAGCCCCTCAAGATGCATGGGAGATGCCTGCAGCTTTTTTGAATTAAAGTGTCCTGTCCACACACTATTCTGAGGATGGGAGTTGTGATTGTGGTCTCAGAAAGTAAAAGATTCCTTGCAGTCACTTTCTCCCCATCCTTACTTAGGTCCAGGAGCAACCACTTATTTGTACTTTTAGCTAAAATTGAAGATTAATCAAATAGTTTCTTGGCTGGTGGATAGATGCTCTAAATACAGTCCAAAATAATTATCTTTCTGAAGAATCTAGGAAAGGAAGAAGGAGAAATTATGTTGAAAAGGGGTCCTACTTAAGGGACTGTTTAGAAAAAGACCCTTGGTAGATGGAAGGAGCTCCCAGGGAAGCCCTTTAAACCCTGACTGCTCTTTCTTCCTCTTACTACAATCCTTGCAA